>NW_018921913.1:232866-280802 GCF_002207925.1 Prunus avium
TTTGGATAAACGGTTGGAAAGTTATAGGCAAAACACTGGACAGAGGTCGAAACTGGAAAAACAGAGAAACGAATCTGCCCAAAAACAACCGGTCGTTACTGTTCAGGCGACCGGTCGCACATGAATCTGCCCAAAAACGACGGTCATCACTGTTCATTTTCACTGTTCGCGGCACTGTTCACGGCACTGTTCGCATGTGATAAATAGGTGATAAAAGGGTGATAGAAAGTGCTGTTTCTGTTTTTCTTTGGTTTCTTGTGTTGTTTCATTTCTTACTAAGCACGAAAATTGCTGGGTTTTGCATGCAAGAGAGGAAGCTTGCTCTCTGGATGTGTGTTGTTATGATGGGTAGGAAATGCCTCTTTTTATAGGCGCTGGAAGCTGTCATTTTCCAAGAAACCCTAATGGCTTCTATCCAATTTGGCCAAGTCTTTCCCTTCCTTTCTCTCCTCATCCTTTCAATCATCTTCTTGTGGTGAAATCTACTCTTCTCCTCTGCATAAAATCAGGGATTTTGGGAGCTCAAGACCCCCTTTCCCGCGGCTACCTTTGTGAAGAATTCCTATTTTCATCCCTCTCCTTTTTATTCTTTTCTCCTCTTTCCATGGCTAGATCTGATGAAGAAAAGAAATGGCTATGTATGCTGGTTCGAAAAGTGGCATCCTTCCTTGCGCGCCAATATCCCTTGGTCCCTTGAAGGTTTTTGCTTGGAACTTGTTCCTTCCATGGCTGAAGCTCTACAGCTGCTCTGTGCACGTGGTCCTCCAAGCTCCTTGCGCAGCTTTATCCTCCAGCCAAGTGCTGGAGCTTTTGATATTTCTTATCCTAATTGTATGGGCCTTTCATGACAATAATTAAATAAATGGGCTACCCTTAAGTGTTGGGCCATCTTGATTGAGGCAATGGGCCATTCTTGGTTGGAGTAATGGGCTATTTTCCGGTTGGGCTATTTTGGTTGGAGTAATGGGCTATTTCCGTTGGGCTTTTTGGTTGGGATATTTTCTCTTTGTGCTCACCCACATGTTTGGGCCTAAGAAATGGGCATGAGTTCCGAGGCTCCCAAGCAACCTCGGGACTTCCATTTCTCGGCCCATCAAAGGGCCTCATGTCAACTTATTACCATCCATACCACAACCCACTCAAGCAAGCCCCATGCATCTTGCGTGGCTTGGGCCCACTTAAGCTTGTAGCGTGGCGTGTTGCTTATTTGCTTGGCGTGGCATGTGTGCAAGCGCATATGACGAACTTTCGCGTGCCCAAATTGGGTTTCTTCTCAGTAAGGTATTGCATTGGGCCGAGAATTTATTTGGGCCGAACCGTGGATTTTTTGGGCCTCAACAATAATGAAATGGCAAACTCACAAAATATATAGAAAAACTTACATTTTCCCACATGAGTGTAGCCAATTCATCAAACAAAAACTGTCATATTGAATAGGGTAATGATTTCCCCACTCCCATTTTGACCACTTACACTCATTTTTCAGTTATAAAAAGGAGTGTAAATGGACAAAATTGGAGTGGGGAAATCACCACTCATTGAATAATCAACAGTAATCACTGAGTTGTATGAAATTATAGATAACTTTTGACATGTAACCATACTGATATAAAGAGCTAAACTTTAGAAAACTTGACACACTTTGTATCGGCATTGTAAGACCACAAACTGATTATATCATAATATAAATGTTGCAAACATGGAATAAGAAGTGTGAGTATCGGTACCATGAGACTCCCACATTTCTTTGGTCTTATGATGTCATGAACATCATTCAATTTCAACAAAACTTTGCAAAGACTTAATAAACACAACACTGGAACTAGAAAAATATAAAACATTCAAAGGTAAAGAATTACCTTACTCCCATATTCAAAACAAATCAATAGAAGTTGGCATACCCATTTTTGGTACTAGTCTTTCAAATGTAGTCACATGTAAAGCTTTTGTTAAAGGATCTGCTATCATATGTAAAGTGCCAAGATGCTCAATATCAATCACTCCATCTCTAACCTTGTCTTGAAGCGCCAAGTACTTGATATCCATTAGCCTTGAAGCATTAGACCTTTTATTGTTTTTAACAAAGAACAGAGCTGAACTATTATCACAATATAGCTTCAATGACCTCTCTATACTCTTGACATTTTTCATACTGTGAATCAAATTCTTTAACCAAACACATTGCCTTGCAGCTTCAAAACATCCAATATATTCAGATTTCATTATAGACACTGATCTGGTAGTTTGCTTCTTACTTCTCCATGAAACTGCACCATTAGCTAAGATAAACATATACCCACTTGTTGAGATTCTATCATCAACACCGCCTCCAAAATCAAAATCTGAATAGAAAACTAAATCAAGTAACACATCACATATGATTTAGTCTTCTGCAAATATCTGAGAACCTTTTGCCTGCATTCCAATGAGCTATACCAGGATTTGATTGAAACCTTCCTAGTACATTTAGTACAAATGCCAAGTCTGGTCTAGCACAAAATTGAGCATACATCACACTACCTACCAAGGAAGCATAAGGCTTATCTTTAGCCTTAATTTCAAAATGTGTCACAAGACATTGATGAGTAGAAAACTTATCACCCTAACCAATTGGAACATCAACACCACTACAACTTTCCATGTTGAACCTCTTAAGAACTCTGTCAATATAATTATTATGAGATATCCCCAAAACTCTTCTCGACCTATCTCTAACAATCTCAATGCCCAAAACAAAGTGAGCCTTTCCTAAATCCTTCCTATCAAAACTACTAGAAAGCATACTCTTAGTATCTTGAAGTAATTAAAGATTTGAACTTGCCAAGAGTATATCATCTACATAAAGAACTAGAATAATAAAATTGGACTTCAACATTTTCATGTACATGCAGTTATCAAATTTGTTTTCAACAAAGCCAAATGAAGTCACAACCTGATCAAACCTTAAATACCACTATCGAGAAGCATGTTTAAGTCCATATATAAACTTATATAACTTATATACAAAGTTCTCTTTCCCCCTTTCAATGAATTTGGGTGGCTGCTTCATGAAAATATCTTCTTTGAGAAAACCATTGAGGAATGCAGTCTTCACATACATTTGGTGTAATTCAAGATTGAAGTGTGTTGTGAGAGCCATGATAATTCTAAAAGAATCTTTGGTTGACACATGAGAGAAGGTTTTAGAGTAATCTAAACCTTCTCTTTGTGTAAACCCTTTTGCAACTAGCCTTGCCTTCAACCTTTCAACTCTGCCTTGAAAATCTCTTTTAGTCTTGTAAACCCATTTGTAGCCTATTGGTCTGACATTAGCAGTAATCTCAACCTAAGTCCAGACACCATTCTTGTCCATAAAAGTTAATTCTTCTTCCATAGCAGCTTGCCAAAAAGTTGACTAAGAACTTTCCATGGCTTCTCTATAAGAAACAGGATCATCATGGTCTCCAATGTTAAATTCAACTCCCTGTAAATACACCATATAATCACCGGGAATTGTAGATCTAATCGGTCTTTGAGATCTTCGAAGTGCACACTCAGGATTAGCCGGTACTGCTTGTACTTTTGGTTCTGGAATAGGCAATACATCTGCTCCTTCAACTTGTTCAAATACTTGTGGCTATGGGACATTATCTGCAACTGTCTCAAATGTAGAACATGGAATTGGCACAAGAATTGACACTGAATTTCTAGAGGATGCAACTAAAGTTTTATCAACTTCTTAAAAAATATAAAAAAAATTTGGACTGTGAGGAAGATGTACTGAAATCCTCAATAAACTTAGCATTATTGGTATATGCAATTCTAGTATGTGAAGTAGGACAATAAAACTTGAATCCTTTAGACTTCTCAGAATAACCAACAAAGTAACAACTGGTGGTTCTCATATCAAGCTTCTTTTCTATTGGACGATAAAGCCTAGCTTCATATCTGCAACCCCATGTATGAAAATGATTGAAACTTGATTTTCTACTTGTCCATGTCTCAAATAGTGTGGAAGGAATTGACTTGCTTGGTACTCCATTCATAATGTAATTAGATGTCTTTATAGCTTCTCCCCACAGAAATTTAGGCAACTGAGGATGAGACAACATGCTTCTTGACACGACCCGCGCCAAATTCCTCGAAATCCGGGATCAATCCCGTAAAATTTTCGACATCTTACCAATGTCGGGCCCACTTACTAAAGAACGAGACTTTCTGCCGAAATTTCGGCAGAGTCTCACCTGAAAAATGGACAATTCCCAAAAAGTGACCGGAAGTGGCCATAATTGAGGGCCGAAACTAGCCAAAACTTTTATCGCTTATTTGACCACCAAAACGCAGAAATTTCTCCTAAATAACACAACCAGCAGCTAGATCACACAGAGAGGATGAGAAAGCATACCAAGTTCGAAAGATTTGGTGGCCGGAGGTGTCCGAACAAGCTCCGGAAGTTTTCTCACGAAAATCGGCCGATTTTTCTTGATTTTCCGGCAGTAACGCGGGCGGCTGGCATCAGCAAAGGGGTGGGGTAGGATGGTGGAGTTTGGCCTGTTGTTTTGGGACCTGTCTCAGCTCCGGTGGAGGCAGCGGTGGGTGGGGTTTCTGCGCGGAGAGAGAGAGAGAGAGAGAGAGAGAGAGAGAGAGAGAGAGAGAAATGAGGGTTTTTCAGTTTTTAATTAAACCCATTTTGAATTATTTACGGTTTTGCCACTACGTTTGTTTTGATCATAACTTTCTCCTTACAATCCCAATTCGAGCCCACTACGTGTCTACGAACTCATCTCGATACTATCAATGTAAAAGTACCAGTCATTTCCCCAAAATCCTTCCGGATGAAAAAGTGACCAAATTACACCTACCCTGGGGGCAAAATTGTAATTTCATATTTTATGAAATTAAATAAATTCACGAATAGTTACCTTTTTGGGTTGGGATGTTACACTTTTGACCATATCCTTAGAGTCATATTCCTTTAGTCTGCCACTCCATTTTCATGCGGAGTTCCAGGTGTCGTATAATGTGCTACAATGCCTTGCTCTTGAAGAAAAAGAGCAAAAACACCTTTTTGTTGTCCAACCTCTGTATGCGTGCCAAAATATTCTCCACCACGATCTGATCTAACAACTTTAATGGTTTGGTCCACTAATTTTCAACTTCTAATTTGAAAACTGTGAAACAATTTAAAACTTGTTATTTTTCAGAAATTAAGTACAAATATGAATATCTAGAAAAATCATCTATAAAGAGAATAAAATAAAAAATTTCACATATTGTCCTTGTTGGAAATGTACCATAAACATCTGTATGTATTATCTCTAACAAGTTATTGCTTCTAGTTGAGTTTATTTTCCTTGTGCTTGTGGTATTGCCTTTAAAACAATCAATACAAGTTTCAAAGGAATTGAAATCCAAATTTGGCAATATCTGTCTTTTCATTAATCGTTCCATTCTATCCTTTGATATATGCCCTAATCTTCAATCCCAAAGCATAGAAGTTTTGTCATTATTAAGCATTCTCATAGAAATAGAATCAACAATATGGAAACATTTATGAAAATAAGTACACTGAAGCTGCCACAAGTCAACATTAAAAAAAGCATAACCAAGAAATTTATCACATTGATTTTTATGAAAAATACGAATACTTTCATAATCATCAATATAAGAAAAACCATCCTTAACAAGCTTTGAAACTGAAAGTAAATTCCTTCTCATCGAAGGTACATAAAGAACATTGTTAAAGACTAAAATAAAATCAGATGACAACTGTAACGTAACACTACCAACAAACTCTACTTCTACTTTTGTTCCATTTCCAACAAAGACTTTGTAGATCTCTCTATTTTGGTCCTTATGGCTTTTGAATCCCTACAAGGAATTAGTGATATGAATAATGCAACTAGTGTCAAACCACCATGAGTTTTGTGGAAAAAAAAAACCAAATTTGTTTCAACAGTAACAAACACATCAACAATTTGAATACCTTTCTTAATGAGCCATGCCTTAAAACCAGGGCAATCTTTTCTCACATGCTCAGTAGATTTGCAAAAGAAACATTTTTTGAAATTTTCTTTGTTAGGTTTAAGTCCAAAACTAGTGATAGTAGTAGAGCTTTGAGTAGGCACAACATATTTGAATTGGAATTTGAACATGTTTTAGATGCACCGGTATTTTGATTGGGATTTCCAGACTTGTTGACTGTAGTTGCTTTCTTTCATTTCCTTGCATGAACCAAATTGACTTCAGCTTTGCTATTCTTTAATCTCTTCTCCTCTTGACAGCAAATACCAATGAGTTCATTGACAGTCCAAGTCTCTTTTTGGGTATTGTAGTTGGTCTTCACTTGCTCATAATTGGAAGACAAGGAATTGAGAGCCATATGAACAAGGAATTGATCAGTAATCTACAAATCCAGATTGTTGAGCTTGTTTGCCACATTAAAAAGTTTGAGGAGATGCTCTCTCATGCTGCCAGTTCCATCAAAATTGGTTGATGAGAGTGGTAAGATAAGAACTAGATTTAGCCTTGTCATACCTCTTAAACTTTTCTCCACAGCTGCCATATAATCCTTGGCAAGATCACAACCTAGAATGCCACCTCTGATGTGCTCTTCCATTGAATTTTGCATTATAAGCAAAGACATATCATTTGTCCTCTCCCACTTCTTAAAAGCATCCTTTTCTTCTTGACTACTGATATCAATCAAGGTTGTTGGCTTAGGCTCCTTAAAAGCTATGGTGAACTTAAGTAATCCCAAATTCATGTCAATCTGTTGCTTCTATGTCTTGAAGTTGGTTCCATTTAGTTTCTCAATGTTAATAAGGTTTAACATATTGAAACCTGCCATTAATTATAAAAATAGAACATAAGCTTTGAAGTTCACAACAATTGTGACTAAAACTAAATCTAAATGCTTTAGTCATACTAAAGTTATAGAAACTGATCACACATTTGGGCAAGAGATCACTCTATAAATGTAATGAACTATCAAAATTTTGCATAGCCAAGGATAAAGCACAAGAATTAGTACAAATTCAACACCTTGTGAGATGAAAAGATACTAACCAAGTTTTCCATGACTTATAGACATTAGTTTATAGCCAAACCCAGTGGACAACTTCTTTGGAAGCAAATCTACATATTAATGCTTATAAACTACAAACTAAGCATTAAGATTAATTTTAAATGGCAAAGGATCAGATAAACCACTTTGGCAGTTTACCCATCCAATCCCAAAATCAACCCAATATAATAATCTTGTTAATTGAATTGAATTAAATCAACAAAATTCATCAAAAACCATCAAACAAATCAATTGAGAGAGAATTTGATTCCTAATGTTTACTGATCAAATTGAATAAATCAGCAATTAGCATCACAAATGCTTCGAAATATAATAGATATAAAATCACAAGGATAATCAATAACGCCCAATACTATTTCTGCCCAATACATCATTCACCATTTTTTGTAAACAATGCCCAATACTCTTTGTAAAATGAACCCAATAGCCAATTTGGACTGACGCGCAGGATTTAGGCCCAAACACCAATTTATATTATGAGTAGAGAATTTTGGGTTGCAGATGGAGATTACAAGGTTGTCATATAGAAAAGTACACAACCGAGAACGTGCTGCTTACAAAAAGTTGGGGTTGACACGGCTCATAAACCACAATCGAACCAACATAAGGGAAAAATCAAATCAAAGAAAAGTAGTAATTGGCAGTTTGACAACGTTTTGATTGTTTTTAGCTTAATTACGATATAAATTTACGTTTAATAGTTCCATCATCTTTGCCGCTCAATATTTCCATCATCTTTATGTTTAATAGTAAACACCCACCTGCAACCAACATGTTTTTTTTTCCTTATGGAAAATATACTACATCCCACGTATAATTCTTCTGATGTGCTTGAATTTCTTCATTCATTGCCTGAGTCACTTTAGGATGTAAGGCTTCTTCAACCTTACTTGCAATGACCACATAGGCCATCTGATGCACAAAAGCCTCGTAGGATGGAGACAGTCTGTTCAAGGATACATGACTGGCATAGGGTATTTGGTTGGTAGTTTGCTAGATTCAGTCGGTTTGGCAGAGTCGGCCTTTTCAATCAGCTTGCCGATTTAGTCAATTCAGTCGGTTCAGTCATTTCGAGCATTTGAAGGTCATTAATCAGTTCCATAGAGTCAACTGAGTCAGTCAGTCTAATCATTTTAGTCAGGTCGACTGATTAAGTCTCGTCTATCAACCTCATCAATCATCCAACCCAGTTATTCTGAAGTTCCCATCTCCATCTGAAGAGCATGGTGGGATACTACTCCACCAAAATACATTTTTGTCTATAGAAAAGTCACTTCTATAGTGACATAGTTTTGACGAGAATGACGATGATAACATCGATATCCCTTTTGGTTAGGGCATAGCCTATAAACACACGTGATAAGGCATGGTTCCAACTTAGTCCTAAGGTTCTCCTGAATATGGACAAAGGCAATATGGACAAAGGCAACATACCCAAATACCCGTTGAGTGAAACTGAGAACAAAAGATATGGACACATGCGTTGATAATACATCAAAGGGGTTTTAAATCAAGACTAGAGATGGCATGTGCAGCTTGTCTACCAATCAATAGAGCTATGGTTGTGTCCAAAATGTGTCTATTTTTCCTCTTGTCGATCTCATTTTCTTGAGGTTTCTGAGGACAAGTCATCTCATGAACAATCCATGAGAGTTATAGGAAATTGGGTTTGTATCATTAAATGAAATGTCTAAAAAATGCATCCAACTTCACTTTTGCTTTTCGTTAGAAACAACCAAGTCATCCTGGTACAGTCATCAACAAAGGTAACAAACCATTGAGTGCCAGTAAATGTGGCAACTAGCGAAGGTCCCCACACATTAGAAAAGGAACTTCTCTTCTATGCATGCTTAAAGTTTAAGAAACACGGTGGGTCTTGGCTAAAATACAAGTATTACACTTTAATTCAGAGTTACCAAAACCTAAAAACAAAGACAGTAACAAATGACGTAGATAACCAAAAGGGCATGCCTTATGTTTGTGCAAATTTCTCACGGGAGAATATTCGCGTGTAGATTCTTCGCCCTTCGAGCTTCCGTCTCTCTTTTCCTCGATCCCTATGAAATAAATAGGAGTAAAAGACCACACTAGGAGGGTGTTGGCCAAAGGCCCTCCGATGCCTAAGTTAGTTCAATTGGATCTTTGAGAAAAGATACGGCAATAGCTAAACTGGATGGAGTTTTCTCTCCCAGGGAGAGTCGGGTGGCTGAAGCCATGTGTGGTGGCGCTTAGCTTTGTGAGGAGAGATAGGGAGAAGGGCGGCGAAAGAGAGAAAGAGAGAGTGATTTTTGTGGGGTTTTAGAACTAGGTTTATGATTACCTTGAATGTCTTGTGTGGCTATGTATTTATAGCCTCCTTGTGTACTAAGGTTTTGGGAGAATAATCATTATTTGGTTAGGATTATTCTTCCCCAAAAAGATGATAGGAATTACTCCAAGAGATTTGGTGGAGATTGTTTCTTTGATTTAGGGAGATATTCCTATCTTAAATCAAAGATAATTTCCCTAATTAAATAGGAATTAATTAGGGTAATTAGTTTGACCTAAGGAATATTCCTTTCCACGTATCGTATTCTTATTAGCTAGTAAAATATATGCTCCCACAAATGTCCCCCAGCTTCTGCATGACGCTTGTGAGGCATGGTGGAGATGACAAATATTTTTCGAGCTTTCCAACTACATCTGGGATTTCTTCTTTGAGTTGGGCTCCTTTTGCGAGTTGGGTTCCTAATTGGAGTAGGCCTTTGACTTCTTCTTGGAGTTTGGCACCCAATGGGAATAGGCTTGTGATTCCTCCTTAACCTAGGATGTTCACCCGTTTTCAACACGACCCGTTAAGTGCCGACCTTAATACTGATTTTTTGGTGTGAATCCGTGTCATGTTAACTGGTTGTGTATAATATTGTCAGGTCTAGGAACAAGTAACGTATGGTGCAGAGGGCTTGAGAGCCACTCTGCCTGCGCCAGTCACATTAGAAGTCTCCTCATTGACACTAGCCACACTGATGTGATGAGGTATAGTCATGCTCTAAGAATCAAATATTATATGATTCGTTGCTTCACAATCTAGAATCCATCATGTATCATGACATGAATTGGATGCTATTAAAGCACACCTTAGGCTACCTGGATCAACGTCAGTCATTGAATAAAAAAGGTTAACCTCAGACAATACACACATAGTATGCCCAGAGTCAGCCTAAGCAAGTTCGACCATAGTAAGGGTCGTATGAGATTAGTTGGTACTATTTAGTTGGATACCAATCGATGCAACAGAAGAGTCATTCTGGATGTTTACCACAAGAACTGCCGCCTCAGTCATTGAGGAGAAAACATTGTTAGTCTTCAGTGAAGTTGGGGCCTATTGGTCAGGTGGGTGCTTGGTGACACCAACTTAGAAGGCCAGTCGATTGGGTCGATACTATCCCCAACTTAACCACGTAAATATCCCAGTAAGTGTGGGTTTTTACCACAAAAGGCCTCAGTGGTTTTAGTTGTGGAATCACTCAATATATATTGTAGTTTTACTTTGTCAATTTCCAATGTGAGACTTACATTCTTCAACACACGCCTCCTCACGTGGGACCACCACATAGTAGGCCACACTTGCAGCTATAATTTCACATCGGAGCCAATCATTCAAGCCCGTACATTAACACCATGTATGGGGTAAGTGGTAAGGGTAAATGTCCAGTAATTCAGGCCTAGTCAATCTTCCAGATATGATACCAAGAAGAAAAGAATATCATAGAAAATATTAGACAAATAGAGTTCCTGGGTAAATTTCAAAGTGTTTATTCTTCTCCAATATGTATATAGGGCACACAAATTCTCTCACAAGGAAATAACCTTTTCTTACAACGAAATAATTATACAATGAATCCTAATTACAACAGGTAATTTATTACAAATTGGTCAACGTATAAATCCTATCCCAAAGAGGGCATCAACACTTTAGACATTGAAAAAAGCATAAATACTGGCTATACGAATTTGGACTACATAAGTCTCAACCATCCCTCAACCTCTTGACCTCCTCTATTTCAAATTTGGCATAAGTGTCAACCTCCCCCGACCTAAAACAAACACAACTAGTAAGATGACAATTAATGATTTTGATCATGTAGGGATGATTAATGGTCAGAGTAGTAATAATGTTGTGAACTTCATCAACAATAATTATAATCATCATCAGCAGCAGTTGTTTATCAACTTTCCAGTAGCTATTTCAACATTTACGATCCATCATGACATTTTTGCCTTCACCATTCCCACAGCTATGACGTTAGTCCAAATGCGATTTCCAGACAAACATCTCTTCCACACCCACCCTTTACTCATGATGCTTACGTTGTGTAGCATCATTGTCTATTCCTTGGCCTTCAGCCTCGAGCTACTCGTCCTTCGTGTTAGTGGTACTCGTCACGATGACGTATGCCATCGTAATTGGTCCATTGTGTCTGGTTCACTCTGCCTCGCTTCACTCTTAGGGGTTCTATTTTCTCCACATTCCTCCTCTTGGCCCTGGCTCCCTATGCTTTTATGCTTCTTGTTGTTGATGTTGCTAGCTTTCACCCCGAAACTGGTGGCTTTGGTGAGTGGCCTCCTTTCTTGGTTTCGTCAAAGGGGACTAAACCACATGTGCAGGACAAGTTCACCACTGCTACCCCTTAGCATCATAGACTTCTCAAGCAGACTGTAAACTGTCAGCTCTGTGGTCTTATTTCAAGAAAATCGTTAAGAAGCCAACATTAGTTTACCATACTTTGTATAACTTTGCTCTTGCTCGTGTTGCACGTTTCAAGTTTCGTAGGAAGGGAGATGTTCCCCACCATTTTCTGTTTCCATGGTTCTATATATTTTTGGTTTGTTTGTCATTTATTTGATTTGAAAGGAAATACAGTTTATTTTGTTACTTGTTTTTTTTAGTGTTTGGATAGTTTATTTGCTGCATGTATAGCGGTATGTATTCCCTTCCATCTATGTAATATAATCTCAATAAAATTACAATTTTACGAAGTGAAGATCCATTATAGGCAACCACACAAAGGCCTATTCTTTTAAACTTGACCGCACAATTCTATAGGGTTTTTAGATGCAATAGTTCCTAAATTTGTACCTGATTTGCATTTTGGTCCTTTAATTTACAAAATGACTGACTCAACTCTGCTTCCATTACCATCGTTGGTCATTGTGTTACATTTTTTGTCAAATTTAGGGGCAAAACTGTATTTTAATGTTCTTTCTAATGGAAAACACCAATAACATCACCCTCTTCCTATCAACTTTGACCCTAGAGGTGTTAAATGGGTCAGGCTGGCCCAGCACGGCACGAGCCCATCCCATTTAAACTGGGCATGCCACGAGCCCATCCCTTTTAAACTGGGCATGCCACGGCCCAAGCACGATTTTTGGCAGGCTATGTCATGTTTAGAAAATTAAGCCCAATGGACTAGGCCAGCCCAAGACATGATATGAACTGGCCTGTGGTCTGATCCCGCTTCAAGCTTGGCCCGACCTACTTAACATTTTTTTTTTGGCAAAGCCCACTTTACATAAACCATCTCTTAGCCGCCTTCTTCCAACAAATCATGAATTTTTTATATTAAATAAATACTACAATATATCTTTAATTTTTAGTCTCATATTAAATTCTCAATAAATAAATAAATAAATACTACAATAAATCCTCAAATTTTAATCCCATATTACATATAAGAAAGGTATGAACATATTATAATGTTTTTTTTTGTATGAAGTTAATATGCTAACATGAGTTTAAAAAAAGAAAAAAAGAAATTCAAGTTAAATGGGACAAGCACAGCATGAGAACGACACGTTTCAATGTGGACTTGGGCTTTCGATCGGGCTGGGATTAATGATTTTGATAAATGGGTCTGCATAGCGCAATTAATTAAATGGACTTATTCGGCCCAAATAACTTAGTTGCACGAATTTAAAAGGGTTGGTCCAGCACGGCATGACACGATCTGTTTGACATCTCCATGAACCCAACCCTCCTTACCCATCAACTGTCGCCGAGCACCCCAAACCCACCCAAAATTGATCTCCCCATCCAATCACTCCCTACCCACTGCACATATTCTCATGCCCGCTGATAAGTTCTTAATTCCATATGTTTTTAGCATCTCTTTACTTAGTTTTTGTTCATAGTTCTTTCCTATAATAAGCTTATCTAGTTGTTTTAGTGTTTTGTAGGTTAAACAAAGCAAAGATGGGGTTTTGAGTTAAAATTGAAGTTTTCCTAATCAAACTAGGAAAGATCAAGTTTTCCTACTCAAACAAAGAGATATCAAGGCCTTCCTAATAACATTTGGAGAATAAGATTCCAAGAGATTCTACAAATAAAACAGAAGATTTGAGGTTTTCCAACTAGGAAAAGAGAGGTTTTCCACTTCGATTAGGAACGAAAAGTGATGTAAGAAACAACAACTTATATGTTTCGTTGGAAGAGATGCATCCAATGAAAAAAATTCGTCAAGTAGTGTTATGTTTGACAAAGATGGAGCTACCACAAAGGCTACAATAGGTTGTAGCCCAGTGAGGTTTTTGGGATAAAAAAAATATTAAACCTATATATTTGTATTCTTTTAAATATAGCCCAGTATGTATTAACCTATTAAAGTCCAAAAATATTCAATTCTTTATGAATTTAGTTGCAAGGCAACAATAAAAACACATATTAAAATAGGTACACTTTCAAGTCTGTTGTTGAACATATTTTCATTTTGATAATATATGGTTTTTGGTTGCATTTAAAATTTGTTTGTTTTAAGTTAAAGCATAGGTTGAAGTGTTTTTTTTTTTTTTTTTTTTTTGGGGATTTTTTTTGTTTTGCACCTTAGCCTATTGGGATATATTGTTTTGCCAATTTGCCAAAACATGAAGACAATACCATCCAAAATGTCTTTAGTGGGGTTCAATTTCAAAAAGACAAGGACCAAGGTTTTTCCTTTTCCTCTTGATTGCCCAACTTACAAATTGTTCAAGCCTTTGCAGGCATTCAAGAATCATTTTTGCATTTGGTCATTTTGGACGGAAAAATGTTACAAGTTTAGCTGTAAGGGTTTCCTATGAAAATGGCAGGAACAAAGATTTTTTATTCTAAGAAAATTGTTGATCTTCTCAATCAATTTTAAACATGTTGAACTAGTAAGGTGCAGCTGTATAAGAAGACAATAACCATAAAGATCTTATGAATCTGTTCATTTCATAATCAAATGGAACATTCATTTCAACTGAAAAACACGTAGCATCAAACCAAATATCCATCTTTGAATCACTCTTATATAATATATAATGATTAAGAAACCTAACCGAACTCACCTAGAATAGCAATACAACTTTCATGAACTTGGTGCTTTGTCATAAGTAGCTATGTTTTGGGGCTCACACTTTGGACTAAATAAGCCAAGCAGCAAAGCAATGGTTGAGCTCATAGATACCGCGCCACAAGCTGCCCAACGAAGACTCCTAGGAACTGTAATTCTAGGACCTGAAAGAGCACAAAAGCAACAACATAAGCTATGGCTTTGTGTTCATCAACTAGAAACATTTGTTTTCGGCTTAAACTTTGCATTAGATCATAATGATCATGAATGAAACATGGCAGGCACATAGAGATAGTGTATGTACAAGAACAGTAGAAGTAGGAAAGACCATAATGCAGTCTACAAAGGATCCAGAATCCCAATGCTCCGTCAACACTGAAAATATCGGCATTCTGTCTCATCAATCTGGAACAAGGTTTTGCATCCAACCTCATTAGCTCACCATCCGAAAACCCTAAAAATCGCCTCAACGCCATTTGTAATAAACTTTGTGCTACAATTTAAAGCTTCTTTCCCACCTCCAATGAAAATGGTAAAGGCTTGATTCAGTGACTTGATTGAATGACACAAACCAAAATACTAGTAAGTCAGTATGTCAAATTGAATGCTGCCAAAACCAAATACCATTAAAATTAGTTTGAAGTTTATGTGATTTTTTTTTCCTTTTTTTTTTCACACCTTACAGGAACTCTGGTGATGGGTTTCTCATATCATGCATGTGGAAAAACTACAACTTCATCGCAACTTCTATAGGGAAAACAATTAAGAAACCTTAATTTTGGCAACTCCTTAATGTGAGAGTCATGTAATTAACAAAGGTTGCACAAAGTTAAATCTTGAGACATGTTGAAGACAAACTGTTAGGGGTGTGGAAAGTCATTAGATCTACATTCTAACTAGCACTCCCTTACTTTCCTAGCTTTTCTTGTCCCTCCTACATCTTTTACGTATTCTAGTTACATATTACATATAATTATATGTTATTATCATATATTATATTATTTTTAGATATTTATCCTAAAATAAATAATATATATTCGTTTTTTTTTTGGGTCTACAAATTAACCATAAAAGAATAGAGAGAGAGAGAGAGAGAGAGAGAGAGAGAGAGAGAGAGAGTCACGGGCTGGATTGGGCAAGGAAGAATGAGCTGGGCAGTTATATTTTTTGTCATGAGGACTGGGCTAAGTTACCTAGGAATGGGAAAGTATTTTAAAACTTGGGTCGGGCTTCAGCTCTCCCTAAACAGCGCTGGGTAATTTTTTTTTTTGGGTCCGAATCCGATCAGGTTTCCTAGTTTATTCACTTTGCTTGCATTGCAAGTTTTCTATTTTCTTCTTGGGTTCGATCAGGTTTCCTAGTTTATTCAAGCTTCCTAGAAAGATTAGGGCCTGTTTGGTAGGAATTTTAAAAAACCTAAACCCAATACAAACTCAAAAATACCCCTATTGTTGAAAACAAAACAAATGCATATTTTTTGGAATTTTTTATCGCGTCATTCGCAGCTGCTGGTTCGCTCGAGCTCATAGAAGCTTGAAGCTTGAAGCTCTCTTGCTCCCTCTCTCCTTCTCTCTCTCTCTCTCTCCGTCCCTCTCTCTCTCTCTCTCTCTCTCTCTCTCTCTCTCTCTCTCTCTCTCTCTCTCGCGTCATTCGCAGCTGCTGTGTCGGGTTAGGGTTCATAACGGTTACTTATTTTTCTGAGTTCAATCGCCGCACGACCGCATCTCTCTGGTACTCCGTCTCTTTCATCTCTCCGGTGCCGTCGTCATCGTCTCTGCGAATCCGTCGATCTGTTTCAGTGAAAGATTCCAAGCCATCGGTCCGGGGTCACACCGGCTGGAGGCTCTCATCTCTGCGACACCGTCTCGCTCTCGCTTATCTTTGGTTCGCTACTTTGGATAGTTTTTGGTAAGGTCTTTGAAATTTTGTTGATGTTATTTGATGTGGGGTTTCTGCAAGTGAAATTGGGTCAATTCTCTGCTTTGTGTCATCTTCTTTTTCTGATTCTTAGTCTACTTCTAAATTTTCTTTTGGTGCATCATCCTCAATTTCTTTGTCTGATTGATTGCTCACCCTCGTTAGTAACCTGTAAAAAAAAGATGCGTAAGAAACAAACTGATTCTTCATACAAACGGTAAACATCTAATATATAATTTAATGATTCATCATTGTTGGATTGAGTTCACGTCATACCCTTTTGATATTTTCTTCTTTTGGTGCTTTTTGTTTCAATTCCAACTTTTCTTTTGATAGATGATCCTTAATTCTAGTTTTCCCTTCCTTTTATTGTTCACTCTTTCTAGTTTCCTGCCAAAAAAAAAAAGAGTGTAAAAGACAGAGCAAATTCATTTGCTATAGCATTCATTACTTTCAAATTCATTTGTTATAGCATTCATTAGTTTTCACTGGAAGGTCCTAATAACTTCCTCATATGTTGGCCTCTTGTAGTCCACTGCCTGTGATTAGTAACTACTCATATCTGATTATGTCCACAAAACACGAGAGACATGTGACCTTAAGCCTGATTCTATTCATTGTACATGTTATAACTGTATAAAGTGGATGTGTTGATTACAATATTACTTTGAACCATTTGGTTTTATGTTGAGACTTTTATCTTGGATATTTGGTGCTTCCTGTGATGTCTTATTATGTTACTGTTTTGAGTTAACTCAGAAAAATAACATTTTTGTTTAATGATGAGTAGTGAAACTATATGCTATTTTGAGTTTGAAGACTAATTTGGACTCAAGCCCTCCAAAAATGTAGTGTCTAACAGAATTGTTTTTCTATTTTTATTTTTTGCAGTAGGGTGTTTGAATTACTTGCTTAAGAGGCTATATTTGCTTAAGTGGTATGGATAGCTAAAAATCTGGCTTCTGCCTTTTTTTGGTTTTTGACTAGTGTCATGGGTTTACTGTGTCTAACTTATTTATTTATTTTATAAATTTTGTTTGCAATAGGTTGTTTGAAATACTTGCTTAAGAGGCTATATTTGCTTAAGAGCTATGAATAGCTACAAATCTTGCGCCTGCCTTCATTTCTTTTTTGACTGGTTTCATGGGTTTAGTTAAATTGTGCAAACAATTTATTATTTCCCATGATCATGTTTTGAATGTTTATGATAATTGCTTCACATGATTAATAAAATTTTAAAATTTTCACCAAAAAGGGTTTATAATTAATTAATTTGATATTTTCTCTTTCAATAAATTTGGATTGATAGGATGCTTAGCTTTTATAATTTAAAAGTGAAAAGAATCTAGGGAACTTAAGTTAGCGGTGGTGGAAGTTTGAATATATCATAAAATTAATCTTTCTTCAACTAGTTTAGAGTTAAAATTAATTTAGATTGGGTTATCATTGAAGTTTAAACAACGCCTTCATTTCTCTCATTCAGGATTTGTAGCAAAGCAACAGCAAGCCCAAAGAGC
Organism: Prunus avium; assembly: GCF_002207925.1. The sequence goes on from NW_018921913.1 coordinate 250,719, forward strand.
AAAATCTGAAGCTTTCGATTTTGATGGAGGTTAAGGTGCTTTCATTTGACGCTAAGAACCCTCCTCTCCCGGTGCTTGTGGTGGCCAAGCTCGCTGGCATTTCTCTCTCTAATGACAATTCTCTACTTGCAGATTGTCCTCATCTCTTGCACTTCTCCAATGGGTAAATCCTAATCCCCATTTTTGTTGTGCTATTGATTTATTTGTATTCGTCTCTGTTTTCATGTTGGATTAAATGCATTTGTTCATCTTTCGTTTTAGGTTGAAATTGCATGGAAATTTTGCGCTTCTTCGATATATCGGTGCAATTGCTAACTTGTATGGTGAGAATGCAATTCAAGCTGCCCAGATTGATGAGTGGCATGAGTGCGCACCTGTGCTTTCGCAGGGTTCTGCATTTGAGAATGCATGCAAATATTTGGATGACTATTTGGGAAGCCGTAGTTTTTTCGTTGATCACTCTTTTTCCATTGCTGATTGTTAAGCTCATAATTTCGTACATATACATGCCCAATTTACTTACTTCTTTTGCTTAGTTTCTTAGATTTCTAAGTTATTTGCCTCCCTTTGTGTGTTTTGTAGGCCAATAGAGCAAGAGAGCATAATTCATGCAATTCAAGCATGTTAAGGCCTAATTTGGATGAATGGAAGAAGAGCTTAAAAGACAAACTCATTTTGGCTACAGCCCCTTGCCAGTCCAGTTCCGTAGGTCATATTGCAAGCTTTGTTTCAGCAACCTATACAGCTCGGATGAGGCAGCATTCTTCATGAAAGTTGTTCCAATGGGTGTGTACTATAACATATCCAAAATTCAGCCCCATTGGATAAATATGGAGTCTGTTACCTAGCAAACACAGAGCCATGCTCAGGATGGATTTTATCAGCGCGCAAAATGAGTTAGCAATTTGTTTTGGCCTTAACTTCCTTCTCCGACCTTGGATTGGCCCAAATGATATATGGCTGGAAAGAAGACATTCTGAAATTCAATTTCGAGTGCTTAAAGTCCTAATTTGATTAAGAGAAGCCCAAGTTGTAAGCCCTTAAAGTTGCTGGTCATGCTGACCTCAGCATGTGCTGGTTGGATGCTTGGTCATGGTGAGCTAGGTATGAGCTATCATTTCTGGTTGGAAGCTTGGTCATGGTGACATGAAGATGAGCTAGGGCTGCTGGTGGGATCTATTGGTGAAGTGCATCAACCAATTCAGATTTTATAATGCAAGTGTTGTATGCATTAGTGAAGTGCATCAACCAATTCATCTTTTATAATGCAAGTGTTGTATGCATTAGCCATATTGAATTCAGATTTGTCACTCCCCTCTCCCTATAAATACCACATCCATTCCACATTCAAGACACAACAAATCCTGAGATTCACAACCCCCACAATTCACTCCAACCATCCTCAAACACTCTCAAAATCCCAAACACTCCAACAATCACCAAAACAACTCCAGCAAACCCCTCTTCCATTTCCCTACGAATTTCATCTTCCTTAGCCATCACCACTCACACAAACTCATCCCAAATCACCTCCATATCCTTCACACATCTTTCTAGAAGTGGGGAAGCTCTTGGAGAAGCATTAGAAGAGGAGAAGCACTTGGAGAAGCCTTGGACACCACAAGAACCTCAGAAAAAGGGTTTTTCTACTCTTATTGTATTCATTATGTTGTCTCATTTCTGTTCAAGTCTCTTTTCCATTATGAGTAACTAAATCCATAACTAGGGCTTCGATGTAACCTAAATATTCTGGGTTTATAAGTTTGGAGTTTCAAGTTTGATTCATGATTCATGTGCTTATTCATTATGCTTATAAGTTAACATGCTTATTTGAATGATTGATCACCATTAGAACTTGTTTGGTAACTATCTTGGTTTGAATTAAGAGTATACACCATGCTTTAATTAGAATTGAACTATGAATAGGAAGAGTATGTATGGACACTCGACAACAGGGATTAGATACATGCTTGGTTGTTTAAATTGTTCTTCTATGCTTAATGGGTTCCTAATGCTTAATTTTAGGCTAGACAACAAATGATCAAATTAGGGAATTAGGAACACAAGGTTAGGACCAAACACCATAGCCTAATCATACTTTAGCTAGAATCAATCTTTGAATATGAATTAGACTTGTTACTTGAATCTTTATAACCCAGAAGTGAATTGTTATGGTGATTCGAATGCCCTAGTCTCAAAATCTGTTTTCCAACTCTTAAAACCACTCTTTGTTACACTTGTTTATTTGCTTTCATTCGCAATTTCAGTTTGCTCACTTCCTTTCACAATCACAATCACTCTCACTTTAATTTCTGTTTTAGACTTAACTTCCTAACTTCTTGAATTCGGTAATCTACGTACATAAATAATTTATATATTAATCTGGTCAAGTCTATTAGGTATGGCGTTGCTTCTCTCACTCTCTTTTCCTATTGTTTTTATCATTATTTGGCATGGTTATGTAAAGCATTAGAAATTGAAGGATAAGGTCCTAAACTAAGGACTATTCTTGTGTAAACATTTCTATAACATAAATGGAAGTGCTTTTTGGAGATGCTTAATTAACGCTCTATGCATGGCAGAAACTAGGCAAAGATGGGAAAGTTTGAGGAAGTCGAAAAAGTTCCGCAACCTTTCTCGGTGGTTCAATTCACTATTAGCGGAATACGGTGGTGCCCTGAATGAAGTCACCACTACCTTCGTTGGCAAGAGAGGCTTGGGAAAGCCAGCAACAACAAAATCAAAAGGCACTCAAGCCAATCAGGAATCAATGAGTGTAAATGGAGATGTGTCTGAGAAAGGTAAAACAGGAAGCAGACCAACATTTGAAGTAGACTGTTGTTAATATTATGTTAACTCGCAATTGTACGGGGCAATTAGTAGTATAGCAAGACAAGTACGAGGTCGTACCCACGAAGACTGAGAAGTTAAAACTAGTTATGTACTTAGATTACCAAATTCAAGAAAGTAGGAGGTTATGTCTAAAACAGAATTTAAAACAAGAGTGGTTGTGATTGTTGAACAAAAGAAGCAAAATGAAATTGTAAAAAAAAACAAGTAAACAAATGTAACAAAGAGTGGTTTTAAGAGTTGGAAAACAGATTTTGAGACTAGGGCATTCGAATCACCATAACAATTCAATTCTGGGTTATAAAGATTCAAGTAACAAGTCTAATTCAGATTCAAAGATTGATTCTACCTAAAGTATGATTAGGCCATGGTGTTTGGTCATAACCTTGTGTTCCTAATTCCCTAATTTGATCATCTGTTGTCTAACCTAAAATTAAGCATTAGGAACACATTAAGCATAGAAGAACATTTTAAACAACCAAGCATGTATCTAATCCCTGTTGTCGAATGTCCATACATACTCTTCCATTTCATAGTTCAATTCGAATTAAAGCATGGTGTAAACTCTTAATTCAAACCAAGATAGTTAACAAACAAGTTCTAATGGTGATCAATCATCCAAACAAGCATGTTAACTTATAAGCATAATGAATAAGAACATGAATCATGAAACAAACTTGAAACTCCAAACTTATAAACCCAGAATATTCATGCTAGGTTACATCGAAGCCCTAGTTATGGATTTAGCTACTCATAATGAAAAAGAGACTTGAACAGAAATGAGAAAACATAATGAATACAATAAGAGTAGAAAAACCCTTTTTCTGAAGTTCTGGTGGTGTCCAAGGCTTCTCCAAGTGCTTCTCCACTTCTAATGATTCTCCAAGAGCTTCCCCACTTCTAGAAAGATGTATGAAAGATATGGAGGTGATTTGGGATGAGTTTGAGTGAGTGGTGATGGCTAACGAAGATGAAATTCGTAGGGAAATGGAAGAGAAGAAAGCTGGAGCTGTTTTGGTGATTGTTGGAGTGTTTGGGATTTCGAGAGTGTTTGAGGATGGCTGGAGTGAATTGTGGGGTTGTGAATCCCAGGATTTGTTGTGTCTTCAATGTGGAATGGATGTGGTATTTATAGGGAGAGGCGAGTGACAAATCTGAATTCAATATGGCTAATGCATACAACACTTGCATTACAAAAGATGAATTGGTTGATGCACTTCACTAATAGATCCCACCAGCAGCCCTAGCTCATCTTCATGTCACCATAACCAAGCTTCCAACCAGAAACAATAGCTCATGCCTAGCTCACCATGACCAAGCTTCCAACCAGCTCATCCTCATGTCAGAATGACCAGCAACTTCTTGGGCTTACGAATTGGGCTAGGCTGAATCAAATGAAGACTTTAAGATGTCCATTGTGAAGTTCAGAATGTGTATGATCCAACCACACAAGTATTGGCCCAATCCAAGCTCGGAGGAGGAAGTTAAGGCCGAAACAAATTGCTAACTCAGTTTGCTCGCTGACAAAAATCCATCCTGAGCATGGTTCAGTGTTTGCTAGGTTACGGACTCCAGAGTTATCCAATGGGGCTGCATTTTGGATATGTTATAGTACACACCCATTGGAACAACTTTCATGAAGAATGCGGCCTCATACAAGTTGTGTAGGTTGCTGAAACAAAGCTTGCAATATAGCCTACGGAACTGGACTGGCAGGGGGCTGTAGCCAAAATGAGTTTGTCTTTTAAGCTCTTCATCCATTCATCCAAATTAGGCCCTAACATGCATAGACCTTCCAGAAGCTGAGGTTGGAAAGGTTCGACTGAGATTTGCGCCAGAACCCAGTGGATTTCTTCACATTGGGCACTCAAAAGCAGCTTTGTTGAATCAGTATTTTGCTCAAAGGTATCAGGGTCAGCTTATTGTGAGATTTGATGATACAAATCCTGCTAAAGAAAGCAATGAGTTCGTGGACAATCTTCTCAAGGATATTGAGACTTTGGGTATCAAGTATGAAACGGTTACCTATACTTCAGATTACTTCCCTCAGTTGATGGAAATGGCTGAGAATTTGATTCGCCAGGGTAAGGCATATGTTGATGACACACCACGTGAGGGGATGCAGAAGGAAAGGATGGATGGCATTGAATCCAAATGTAGAAACAACAGTGTAGAGGAGAATCTAAAACTATGGAAGGAAATGATTGCTGGTTCTGATAGGGGTCTGCAGTGCTGTGTCCGTGGGAAGCTGGATATGCAGGATCCAAACAAATCTCTTCGTGATCCAGTTTATTATCGTTGCAATCCAATGCCACATCATAGGATCGGATCCAAGTACACGATATACCCGACTTATGATTTTGCTTGCCCATTTGTTGATTCCATAGAAGGTATTACTCATGCACTCCGATCTAGTGAGTATCACGACCGCAATGCTCAGTACCATCGAGTTCAAGAGGATATGGGACTGCGAAAAGTGCACATCTATGAATTCAGTAGGTTGAACATGGTTTATACAGTTCTCAGCAAGCGCAAGCTTTTGTGGTTCGTTCAAAATAAGAAGGTTAATGGATGGGATGATCCTCGTTTTCCAACTGTTCAAGGAATTGTGCGCAGAGGTCTTAAAGTTGAAGCTTTAATACAATTCATTCTTGAGCAGGTAAGACAGTATTCTGTTGTACATGCACAAAAGCAGTTATGATCTATGCCTATAACATATAATGCCTTCCCGCTGCTTATTATGTCCTTACACCAATTGTTTTTCCTTGGTACTACTAGTTGATTTGTATGCGATGTCCGCTATTTTGAATGTTTTAATTTCATAATTGACTTTTATACTCTTTATGTTTTAGGGAGCTTCAAAGAATCTGAATCTCATGGAATGGGACAAACTTTGGACAATTAATAAGAAGATAATTGATCCAGTATGCCCAAGACACACCGCCGTTATTGAAGAGCGGCGGGTGTTGTTGACGCTGACCAATGGGCCTGAGAAGCCATTCGTTCGCATCATTCCGAGGCACAAGAAGTACGAAGGTGCTGGGGCGAAGGCAACTACATACACAAGGACAATATGGCTAGACTTTGTTGATGCAGAGTCCATCAAGGTAGACGAGGAAGTGACCTTGATGGACTGGGGGAATGCCATTGTCAAAGGGATTGAGAAAGACAAAGATGGAAACCTCAAACTCATAGGGGTTTTGAATCTTGAGGGGTCCTTCAAGACGACGAAATTGAAGCTTACATGGCTACCTCAAATAGATGAACTACCTAAGCTCTCACTGATCGAGTTCAATTATTTGATAACAAAGAAGAAGGTATGTCCCGCAGGTGTTAAATTATCACACCTTAGCATAGCATATTACTTATTAATACTATTTAATACATTGAACTTAAATTTATTGAAAAGTGATTGCTATGTGATTATTTAACTTATGATTGCAGCTTGAAGGAGAGGATTTCCTTGATGTGCTTAACGCATGTACAGAAAAGCAGACTGCGGCCTTGGGTGATTGCAACATGCGAAATCTCAAGCAAGGAGATATATTGCAGCTTGAGAGGAAAGGATATTTCAGATGTGATGTTCCCTACATCAGGCCTTCAAAGCCTATAGTTCTCTTTGCAATCCCCGACGGCAGGCAGCATACTGGGTTTAATTGATAAGGAAGAGTTCATAGAAATTCAACTCATGGAAGGAGAGGATTTGACTACCGAGCAGAAAAGCTACGAGGTACCTCATCGTATAATTGACCATTCACAAATAAGTGAATTACTTTCATTAATTACTTCATATAATTGGGTACTCTTCATGCTGGCTTCTAATCAGGGCCGGCCCTGACATTTTGGTGGCCCATGGCCAAAAATTAAACGAGGCCCTTAGTATATAATTTTTTTAAAAAAATTTGCTCATTCCTTTTTCTTTTTATGAATATGAAGCAAAATCCCACTGCTTAAATAGAATAATTTCATTCAACCAACAAAAAAAAAAACCAAAAGTATATGATCCATAAACAACAAAAATCATATTTAGGGGCATAGAGCTTCTAAAATTTCAGCAAAACAAAACAAAAGTTTTTAAGTGGCTCTTCCATAGGGCTTAGTTCTCAAGTGGCTCAATTGTACACAAAAAGTTATTTGTTCTTCCTTTTCTATCAGGGCATCAACCTCTTCATTTTCTATCATATCTTCTTCCAGATTCATGTTTCCTAACCATTTTTGTTACTGCAACTCTGAAATCTAGAAAGTGACAGACAACAAATGAACAAAATAAACACACACCACACCAAACACAACCAGCAAAGCAACGAAACACAACCAAACCAACCAACCAGCAAATGAAAAAAAACTAAATTTAAGCAATAAAAAATAATAATACAACCTGGTTTATGCTTAAGTTGTTTTAAACCTCTTCAATCTTGCAGAGCCTTCATTTCAATTGATCTATATTGCACATCTGAAAAATATAAAAACATACAATTCAATATCTAACAAAATAAATAAGGGAGCAGAGCAGAGCAGAGATGACATACTTACACTGAAACTGCATTTCAGGTGTCTAAATTTCTTCGATTGGGCTAATTTTTTGACATGTTATAGTAGAGATGAAGAGGAACAAGTTTGATAGAGGGAGAATTTCGATTTGAGCTTAGGAAGTTGATGCTTTGGATCTGTGAACAGGGCTGACGGACGGATTTGATAGCTGAGATGAGAGGTGTTTGGGAGAGAATTATTTGAGAAATCTTGAGTTTTAAAAGAAGCCGTTGGGCAGAAAAAAGAACAAAAGATAAAAGAAGGCATGCGTGGGATGGGAGACAGATGAGGATGAACAAAAGATAAAAATAATGCACAAAAGGGGAGACAGATGAGGATGAGGATGGCGTGGGAAACAGATGAGGATGGAGTGGGAGACAGATGAGGATTGTTTATTCAATGGTCTCTCTTTTGGCTCAATTTGTTTTCTTTATGTTTTTTTTTTAAATTTTTAATTAATATAACACTTTATTACTACCTAATATACATGATTATACAACGTAAACAACTATAGAAATAAATTTTCAAACATATATCAAATTCTGAAAGTACTTTCTATCAATCATTCATATCTATAGAAATAAATTTCCACAAGAAATGTTTCACAAACCACATTTAGCCGATTATACAACGTAAACAACTGATTTTTGAGTTAAAAGTTCATTAATTTTTCTCATTAGTGTTTCTTAGTGTCTGTGAAATAAGTTGTCCTCCTTTGGTTTTCCGCAGACCAATATAAGTTGTTACAATTAAAAACACATGATTATAATGGCATGTTTGGAAATGACGAATATTGTCCATAATTCACCAAGGAAATAGGACAGTCCATGTGGTCTTAAATAATTATGAATATCAATACAAGTCAGTAGTTAATTGCCAAGTTGACCCTCCAACACTCAATAGAATGGATTAGTTGACCCTTCAGGAGGAACACAAAAAGAGTCAAAACAAAACATATTCAGCAGAAAAGAAATCAGTCCCTGTAATTGAAAAATGAGTTGATCATTTTGAGTGCTTCTGGGTAAGATATGAAAAGGGATATAACATTTAAGGGCATGAAAACCTGCAAAGTTTCAACAATCTATGTGTCTGAACTTGCATGAATCTGCATTTTTTAGGGATGAACCATGCATTTAATCCTAAATTTATATATAAGCAATTTTGGCACTGTTTGCTACATATGGTTTAATGATTCATCACTGTTGGATTAAGTTCATGTCCCTTTTTGATATTTTCTTCTTTTGGTGCTTTTTGTTCCAATTCCAACTTTTCTTTTGGTATATGATCTTTAATCCTGGTTTTCCCTTCCTTTGATTGTTCACCCTTTCTAGTTTCCTGCAAAAAATAAAAAATAACATAAAAAAAGTGTAAAACACTGAGCAAATTCATTAAATGAATCTTGCTTGATACTTGTGTATGCGTAAGAAGATATTGACAAAATGGATCAGGGCTTACTCTGAAGTTAGAAATAGCGGTTACAGTCTGCTGCTGCACCTGTTGCCCTTGCCACTGTTTGGATGAGCCTGCTAGATTAGTGTCATGGTGGATGCCAACAGATTCATTTATGAGTGCTGCATATAACCCTGTTTTTACTAGTTGTTAAATGTTGTGGGATGGGAATATGAGCTTTGCTTTTTGAGAAGGGAATGTGTAGGATATTGCATATGTGGTTTCTATGTAAGTTATTTAGTAATAATATCTTTCAGAATCAGAAATCTAGTGCTAATGTCTTTCATAATTCATTGCTTCAATTGGCCACTCATTGGTGTAATTGTAATGTGGCAACTGTTTGTTTTGGTACTTTATTGCTTCAGCTGGGCACTTCATATTTGTCTATGACGTTATGGTAGATTGGGTCATTGAAAGTTTCTTGTTTTTTGGTTAATTCATCAATATCTTATATTTTGGTAATCAATGAAATTTTTTGGCAGATTGGAGCAACCAGTCAGCTAATTGGAGATCATGGCTTTTGAGGAGAACTAGGAAATTAGTTTACTTTCTACTTGTTACTATTAGGTCCAAACATTAGTGTTTTGTAAAGAGAAATGTATTTTACTTATGGAGCCTTATGTTTTTACATTAATGTATTTCACTTGATATTATAAAATGAAATTTTCATACATATTTACATTGGATATTTTTTGTAATGATTTAGTAACAATTAGAACTTTGTGCAAGTTAGGGAAGAGATTCCAACCAAAAAAAAAGTAAGGGAAGAGATGTATGGCATTGTTACAGTGCTATGAGTGGTGGTGCTTTTAGCTCATTGCTATTAAAAAGTAATCAGATGGCATTGTGTTGTAGTGGGTTTGTTTGGTCTACTTCCTATGAGCTGTAAAATATAATTTTGAATTATAAAAAAAAAGTATTTCGCAAACTCAATTAGACAAAATTGAAAAAAAACCCAACTTCTTCTAATGTAGGTGCATTTAAGAGGAGCAACATTTCTCAAACTCAAATATAATGTTCTTCAACTTACTCTCACATAGTTGAGTTTGAAAAGTTCTTTGAATTATTTTTAATTCAAAATTATATTTCACAGCTTCAAAGAGGAAGAAAATGTCACAAGAAGTTTGTAGCATTTTTCGGTTTATTTTTAAGATTCTCTATGAATTTTGGGTGCGCAGGATGTTCTTCTCAACCATCTGATTTTCCAACTCTATTTCCCTATTGGCATGGATGCCAAATACTTGAGCTAGAAACTCACAGGCATACCTGAGAGGGAAAGGAAACAAATCTTGGCAGTTGTATATATTATGACATAGTACCAAACCCCAATGTCTCTTTCTTTTTTCGAGGTTGAACAGAATCAGGACTATATGTGGGGCTCTTGGGGTTGAACTTGAACCGCACAATGTGAGATCAAATGGAAATTTCTCATCTTGAAGCACCTTCACCTGTTTCGCACAACAACGGTCAACAATCATTCGGACCTTATTCTTCATAAATAGGAACCGTGAAGCCTGAGGTATGTCAGTGGATGGATAATGCAAACCCAGATATGGCTCCAGGCCAGGCTTGGTAATTTCAGAGACCACTTCTCCATGATCATCATCATCATCATGAAATTTAAAGGCCATCATCACCCTGTCATAACCGGTGAGTTCAAAAACCTCTTGGACCATTGTATCACAAAGCCTCTCCATGCTCCCACTAGGCAAAGACTGCAATCGGGCAATAGCTTTAGCTGCAAACTTGTATGACTGCAGGGCCCCAGCAGCAGTGCAGTCATAGGGCCCCACGCGAAGTCAATGATCAAACTGCCCGTTAATCGATGGGTTATTGCATAAAAAGGCTTGCCAGTGGTCTTGCAAAGTTGCAATTGATATAAGATGGGATTCATTTAGGAGAGAACCTCCCCAAATCCGAGGGCCTTATGCAATGCAGAGGCACTAGGGGCAATGAAAATTGTTCTTACATTACATCTGTTCCTATGCCAAGAACAGGGGTAGTCCCCAACGCTTGGAAAAAAAAGTCAAAAGTGATGAGAGCTCGGTTCAGCAAATTTGACGAACAAGGTGTAGGCCACAACACAACACAACCCAACATATAAACTGGATCGCTTGCTAAAGGCTGCCATTCTATTTCTTAAACATTGACGCTGTATTTGTACCTACAAAATTAAGGCACATTGTGGTCTAATTGTAACCAGAAAAGCTAATACTAATTTTAGGTAACAAATTGTTCCTCATCTCAGTTTTATTTTTGTGTGGGTGGAATCGAAAGCTCCTTTCTTGATTTTAAAGAAGCACCCATTTTCACATACTAGTTATAGCTACCATTTTGCATGACCAGTCTGCTTAATTTTGAGACCAGGCGGGCGTTTCGAGGTTGTAGGGGTCAGTTGAACACTCTTGCTCCTTTGTGTATCCGTCTGCCATTGATCGCAAGGTAAGACCATTTAAAGAACAAGACTGAGACATGCATATTTACAAAAAGCAATACAAAAGTTTCCAAAGAAAGTTAATTGAAATTACAAGGCATATCGAAGATGCAACCCTCAACTCTCATTCCTTGTATTGGCTGTACACTTGAGAATCTGTGTTGTTTCCCGTCCAAAATTGTCTTGATTAGGACCTTAACTTGTGTGCAGCAGCAAGTTCCATGGATATCATGAAGGTTGCCTTCCCTGCTTCCCTAAGATACCTTACGTCTCCGTTCCTGAGCTTCAGCGGTTTACTCCTCACGAGCAGGCCAATGCTCTCTTCGGATATGCCTACGTCGTTTCCAAACATTCAGCAATCCTTCTAGAATCCCACCACCCGCACGTGTTATCATGATCCAGAAATATTAATTCTTCAATATCTCATGATAATTGCTTAACTTGTAATACAAGCAACCCACTTATACATGAAATCAATAGTAGAGACTAGAGAGAACCGTTTGTTTTTACAAGATACATGCTAACACATCAATGTTTTGAATCAACTAAGCTGTACCTGAGCTCCAAATGCACAAGATGAACGGATTGTCTTGATTCATCTTTGGTCAAATTGGCTGCAATAGTAAGCTGCCCTCCGGTTGGCATAACATTAATTGATACGGCTAAGAAATCAGCTAACACTTGTTGAAGCCTAAGACTATATCACCATATAAGGTCCCATTCATGATCTCTTCTGCTGCGTCATGGACAATCCGGATACTCCTGGCATTGCTCTTAATCATGACTTGACTGAGGCAAGCAGTACTTCATGCAAAGTGAACTCAACCATTTCCATGTCCAAATAGCTGTCAAGGGATCACAAAATAGAGAATTGTTAAGACCACAGTTAGAATGAACAAATAAACACAGAACTATTCCCCTCTCTTTTGCACTCTTTATACCCTTTATTCTGTACGATTAGGGTTCATGATCATTTCATGGAGGCAGGTGGGTGTACAACAAGGGATCTCTATTTTCAGCAAAGAAGGAGAATGCTTTGATGATATGATTCAGGAGTCTTCGGCCGAAGCATTAGGTATGATTGAGAATGATGATTTCAATCATACTTCTATGAGTCATATCAGCTTAAAGTTCACATTAGGGGCTTGACATGTTTTCCATGCTCTAATGATGCGATAGAGAAAACATTGTTTTAAAAAGGACCGTATTACATTGTAATTCTAACTGAATAGGTTCTCCACATCAATGCTTAAAGTTCAATTACGGAAGAGTTCGAATTGCCCACTGCCTCACCGATTAGAACCTAACAAATCGCACATCCATAAAAGTAAGAGATGGAAAATTAATTAGGAGATGATGAACAACGATTATTTAGTTAATAAAAATTAATTAATTAATCAATGCTCGGGACTTGTATTGGGGCTAAAATTAGTTTTAGAAGTTCAAGGCCCATTGGACTAGGACCCATTGGGCTTATAAGATGAGTTCTACATGACAACTTAAAAGATAAAGCCCAAAAGGCTCAATAAGGAGAAAATCTTGGCCACATGGTAGAGATGGTGGGTTACTCAAAAGTAATTAGGGTTTAAACTTATATGTTTATTCTTCTCTCAAGGAGGAATATATATATGTACTACATACAGAGTGAGTATAAATAGGAAATATATACAAAATCTCATAATTCTACTCATATTAGATAATTAGAATAAAATATAAATTCTATTCCTAATAGGAATGTTGACTTTGACTCACGCCAACACTCCCCCTCAAGTTGTGCATAGATATCGGTAATACCCAACTTGTCAAGTGAGTCTTCAAATCGGCGCTTTGACATGGCATGGGTCAACATATCTGCAAGTTGCTTCAAAGAAGGCACAAAAGGTATATAAATTAACTTATGCTCTAGCTTCTCCTTAATGAAATGCCGATCAACTTCTACATGCTTAGTTAAATCATGTTGCATGGGATTGTTAGCAATTTCAAATGCAGACTGACTATCATAGTGGAGCTTTGTAACATCATCCAGTCTAAATTCAATTTCAGCAAATAACCACCACAACCACAGTATTTCACAAACCCCTTGGGCAATCCCTCTATACTCAGACTCTACAGAGGACCGAGACACAACATTTTGCTTCTTACTATGCCACGTAACTAGGTTACCGCCAACAAAGGTGAAATAACCTAATGAAGAACGTCTATATGTAATACTCCTAGATAATCTGCGTCAGTGTAACCTTCTAGATCCAAGTTGCCATTTTTCTTAAATAATAAACCTCTCCCAGGAGAAGAATTTAAGTAACCCAGAATACGCATCACAGCAGCCATATGATCCTCATTAGGTGAATGCATAAATTGTCTAACAACGCCTACCACATAGGCAATATCAGGGCATGTGAGTGATAAATAGATAAATCTCCCAACCAACCTTTGGTATCTTTCTTTGTTAGTTAGGACCTAATCCACATAAACCCAAAGTTTATTATTCTTAACAATAGGTGTATCAGCTGGTTTACAGTCAAGCATTTTAGTATCTGCTAGTAGGTTGCAGGTCCATGACATACTTCCTTTGTGAAAGAAATAAGCCATGTTTAGCAGGTGTGAAGAGTACAGAACCAGTAACACTTTGTCTAATGGTAAAACAGGTGTTAAGAGTATAGAACCAGCCCCCATGACAAGAGCTGCAGCATTATTAGCAATCAGAACATGATCACGATGAGTCAGAAGAGTAGTAGAGAATAAAGTAAAATTATACGTCATTTGATCAGTAGCTCCTGAATCAATAATCCAACATGTATCATGTGTATCATGGGCATGGAAAGCCTAGCCTAAATTACCTGGAGGCGGTAGTGTTGGAGTGCTTGAGACCGCAGCAACAGTAGCTATAAGGTGGATGTGCCCAATGGTGATGTCAACCACAGAAGTGGCAGCAGCAGCCACATGAGCTTTGACGCCTAGTTGTTCCTTTTTTAAACACCTTCATTCTTTCTCCCAATCTAGTACCCCATGCAATGCCGAACAGGTGTTGATAGTATGTCTCTTTTCACCACAGTGATCACACTTCAGTTTGTATTTTTTTGCAGAAGTCAGGCGACGAGAAACCAGACCCTATAGGCCGAGAAACTAGAGCAGTGTTTTTGGAAGTAAACACAACATCAGGTTCCCCAATCTTGGTGCCAGATCCAAGCATAGTAATCTGGCGTTGAGCCTCTCGACAGACCATAAAAAAGACATTTTCGATACTTGGAACTTTTTCACTCTGTAGAATATCACTGCAGACATTGTTATAAGTATCATCAAGGCTAGCCAAAATCATACACACGATCTGCCATAACAGCAGCCTGAAAAGTCTTCATATCATTAGCACACTTCATTTGAAAAGGATGTCTCTTGTCCAATTCAAGCCAGATTGCCTTAAGTTCGGCGAAATAGGTAGAGACAGGACTACCCTCTTACTTGAGACGAGTGGCCTGACACTGTTAATTTATGAATTTTGAGTATTTCTTTTGGCTTCCCTTGACAATTTTGTAATAGGATTTTTATTGTTTTTATCAAGCTCAAGTTTAGATTAAGAATAGCTTCTCTAGGTGTTCTTAACTAACAAATATCCTATGGAGGTTCAAGCAAATTGACAAAGGTAAATTGTGTATTGCATCACATTACATTAAATTGATTTCATAAAATGATGACTAGTCATCTATTTCTCGTATGACTAGTCATCCTTGCTCTGTAGGATTTCCAGCTGGATAACCAACTTTTTTGTCCTATTCTCCATTCCCTCTCTGCTGCCATGTGTCGATTTTGACCTAAGGAATTTTGTGTAAAAACCTGTGCATTCCTTATTTGGCTGCTGTGACTTTGGGAGGCAAGTTTTGGAAAGTTTCTTTGCAAACTTTCGCTTCTTCCTCTAGAGGAACCTTCATATTTTTCATCCTTGAGTTTTCTGAATTGTTTCTTTTTGAAAACTGCATTTGAAAAATGAAAATATGCATCTAGCTAATTAAAACACTCTCTCATTTATATCTAGGTCAAATTCAAGACTGATTTCTTCAAGAGTATGGTTTCTTGAAGAAATTGGTCATTCTCCTTTGAATCCAAATTTTAGTTTCAGTCTGAGTTAGAGCTTGCAAGCTAGTGCCATGGGATGAAAGAGCTGGAGAAGGAGCTGCTATTGCCATGAAGAATTGAGCTTGAAGCTTTGCTAAGTTAGAGAAGAAGATTGCACAAAGGAGGTATAGCTCATCTTCCTAAATAGATCTAGGTTTTTCTTGAGCTTGCTTGTGTTCCTTTGTAAGAATCTTTTTCTACTTAGTGGATTGCCTGGTCGGTTGATGACCCCCAGTTTTTCCCAATGGTGGGTTTCTGGGTGAACAAATTTTTGGTTTGCATATATGAATTTTCTGGGTTTGTGTTCTTGACAGTTGACTAGTCATCACATGTATTTATGGGTTTGTGTTCTTGACAGTTGACTAGTCATCACATGTATTTCTGGGTTCGTGTTCTTGCAGTTAACTAGTCATCTTTTTATGCTGTCTGATGCTTACTTGATTATGATGCTTTCACAGACTTTCACCATAGTTGTTGCTAGCACAGGGGATGCCTAGATTGACGGGTCCTTCTGAGTGCCTAGGTTGTCACTAGTAATTCTCTAGGCTTGCATGTACATATTGATATGCTCTGTGTATGTTCTTGGTTGTGATTATTCATGTCTGATAGTTGACTAGTCATAAGAGTATTGATCAAGGTCTAAAGTGTGTGAAGTTTGTTGTGTTTTTTGTTTGAGTGTCATTTAATTTACCCCTCATCACCTAAGTGCCAATTTCAGACACCGCAGTTCATATAGCTGGGATATGTCAGAACTATCATAAAACATCTGATTAACAGCATCCCAAATTTCTTTAGCGTTAGGTAGAGTATGAAATATATTCAACAAACTGGGTTCCATAGTTCATGGCATCCAACTTTTCATAGTAGCATCAGTAATTTTCCACTTCCCAAATTGTGGGTCTTGAGAATCAGGGGCAGCAGTGTCACCAGTCAGATAACCCAATTTGTCTTGTGTAGTAGCATGGAGTTTGATCATCGAAGCCCATATCTCATAGTTGGATCCATTCAATTTGAATCCCATGAGTAGATTGGTGGACGATTCAATATGAACCATCACAATAAGGGTAGAAGAAGAACATTCAGTGATATCCGACATGGTGATAGATGGCGGCGGCCGCTAAAGATTAGGTGGCGACGACGATAGTAAGTGATATGAGATGACTCGGGCTTAGGTGTATAGGTGACAAATATTTGGGTATATAGGCTAGGTGCAATAGAAATAAGTATTTTTAGGATTAGGGTTTTGATGTTGTAAAGATAGATCAGACCTGCTCTGATACCAACTCAAAAGTAATTAGGGTTTAAACTGATATGTTTATTCTTCTCTCAAGGAGGGATATATATACTACATACAGAGTGGGTACAAATAGGAAATATATACAAAATCTCTTAATTCTGCTCAAATTTGATAATTACAATAAAATATAAATTCTATTCCTAATAGGAACGTTGACTTTGACTCAAGCCAACATGGTTTTGACCCACTTGATGACCATAATACGTTATGGGTGACCCAACTTGAAATGCTTAGCCTATATATAGATAGAGATGGGCATCATCTTTCTCTAGGGTTTTGGATGATGGGAGGTTAAGGAGGCAACACCATGCTCCTCCCTCCCCTCTACCATGGCCGGCCACCACTAGGAGGGGTACTAGCACCTCCACCTCCTTGTGGTTCTTCATCTCCTCATCCATCCTCTTCCTTTGGTGTGTATGAAGTTAGAGGCCAAATATTTGGGTGGCAGCCATCTCGGGTTTTTAGTTCCTGTGGAGAATCATTTGGTGAAGGCCCTCCATGGGTGATCAACCTTGAGCTTTGCTCAAGGTAGTGCTTCAAAGGTATAAAGAAATCTCCACTCTCTCTTTAGTAGTTCGTAGAAGTGTCTAAGTGCTTCAATCCCTTTAGGCCTAATGATACTTGGGTTAGATTTTGTTTTTAAGCTCAAAGTTTAAATCTTTGTTTCCATTGCCTAGAGATTAAGTGTAATCTCATCTTTGTGGCTTAATGAATCTAAAATATCGTAAGGTTTCCTTCACCAAAGCTTCTTAAAAAACCAAATGATCCCTAAAGAGGCCCACCTTCCATTGTTTTGTCTAAACAACATGTTTACTAATCTGTAATTGAAATTAAAAGAAGTAGCTGGATTCCGATTATAGATAACTCATGTGTTTACTTCACATAAAGGAATGAAAATTCAAGTGGGCTCCACACAAAATCAAGAATTCAACTCTTGATTTTGGAAGAATTGGACTCTTGGGTGGGAGGTGGTATTCTAATTCATGGAGACCTAACCCATCAGGAATCAATCTTTTTTACAAATTATATCCTCACATAATTTTTTAAATTCCAAATTCGTCATCCACTTTCACCCAACATCAAGGGCATTTTAGTAATCAAACTGGTTTCAATTCCGATTCATGAAAATGTAGTGAACAACTTATAAGGAATCAATATCATTCATACTCCAATTGTAGATAGTTTAGAAAATATCTTCAATGTGAATTCGGAGTCTGACTACTCAGTCCAACTTCTCCTTAATTCAATTTCTCATCACCCAATTTCGGATTAGTAAACATGCCATAATCTTCGAAAAAGAAAATTAAAGTCGAAGCTGTCCTTACCAACTAGCCTAACATGTGTATGCAATAAAAATTTAGTCTTTAATTGTAAAAAGTTATCATTCAATTCTTTGATTTCTAATACAAAAGTTCAACTAAAAAAGAAGGCCCAAAAAAATTAGTGAGCCACACACCCAAAAGACCATGTTAGACCATCCCCAATGGTTGGAACTCTAGAAGAGGTTGATAGAGCATCATTTAGAGCTCTGATGGAATCTTTGGGGCTTTAAAGGCATCTCTCTCATAGTGGAAAGCTCTATATCTTGGGTTATATATATATATATTTTTTTTTGAGTAATGCTATTTGGATACACAACATTGACACACTTAGTTGACATCCGTTGATGTGTCAATGTATCATTCGCTGAACAGAAAACGAGGAGAAAATAAGAGCAAATGATACATTGACACATCAGCGGGTGTCACTAAGTGTGTCAATGTTGTCTGTCCAAATAGCATTACTCATATATTTTTATAATGTAATTTGATTTATGTGCTATTTTTGTTTTTTGTTAACTTATTTTGTTTTAATGTATGTTTATGTTATGTTAGTTTTTTTTTGTTTGTGAACATTTCAACAACAAAAAATCAAAATTTGGACAAGATTTAAAAATAAATAAATTTGGTGGGCATTTATAGGAAGAATTGGGTATGAGACCTAAAAAAATAAATAAAATAAAATAAAAATTCAGACTAGCCATTGAGCTCTTGTAGCCATTGGCCCACTTGACCAAAAAAAACAATGGAACCAGGTGCTGAGAGCTTGTAGTTAGAGTTGTCAATGGATCAGATTTTGATCCGAATATGATGTAATTAATAGGAGATGAATTGGACTTCTCAATCTCATAATCCAATTACAATCCGATCCAACTTAGTATGAAGTACAATTTAATTTTTATATGCTTAATATTAATATTTAATATGTGTAAATGAGTAATTTTAGTTTTATATGCACTAAGAATAGACTTAAAACTAATTTTTATGATATAATATCAAAATTTGATATAAAAAGTAGATAAATACAATAAAAGAACGAGACTACTAATGAAATTTTGATTTTTTGTACATATCAAAATAAATCCGATAATAATCCGATCCAATCCGAATTCGATGCTTAACGGATATGGATTGATAGGTACAATCCGATAGTCCGAATACAATCTAAATCTGATAATCCAATTATAAATGAATTCAGATTTGAATTGAGGTTTATCCGATCCGAATCTGATCCTTTTACACCCCTACATGTAGCCATTGGTCAAATTATTAAAAAATTAAAAAAAGTGGTCAACAACCTTTCTTTGGGCGAGTAGATATGCTACAGTCGCAAGGAGCGTCACCGACAACACACATGGGCTGGTAGCTTTTCCTTCTATGCAGGTCCTACTAAGTTTAAAGAGCTTCAACCATGTACCTATATTTAGGTTGAGCTCTAGTGAGGCTCAAGCATTTAGGGCATCAAAATTGGACCACTGGAAATGGTTTTTTGTGTGTGCATGTGTTTCTATTTATTGGAGCCCAAAAGTGGTGCTGCACCCCATAGAGCCCCCATTGGGGATGACCTTACTTCTTTACTTGTTGGTCTAAAATGTTGCAAGAAAAGCAAATTCATTTTTGTCAAGTAGGCACTTCAATGACTAAGAACATCCGCCTATTGCCACCGAAAGTTGCTGCAGTGGGAGGATGTAAAGGCTTGTAAGGCAAAGTGCAAATTGGCTGAATAGAGCCTCTAACGGTCACCAAATAAGTGGCCCAAATTGTTTCTTTTTGAAAATCAATGGCTCAGATTTAATTGCATTTAATTAACACACAAAAATCGAATATACAACTTTCGATTTACATCATCCTTATATTAGAGCAAAAATCACATTTACACCTCCAGAGTTTTATAAAATGAATGTAAAAGTGGCTTTACACTCCTAAATTTAGACACCACCATTGTGGATGCTATAATGATTTACTAATGGAGGGACTTACATGTAAGTTTTTTTGTTGTATGAATTTGTAGGATATTACAAGATTGGATACAAATTTGAAATGATCTCCAAATTTGACGAGTTTGATATAGTTAAATTATTATTATTATTATTTTCAACAGCATTGCGCTTAAAAGAAAAAAAGGTGCAATGAGCATGGAATGGCCAATTTGGAGTCCTTGTTACAGAAATGCACCTCTCTCGCTCACATCAAGCAGCTCCAATCCCACCTCCTAACTAGTGGGAAATTCCAATTCTACCCCTCCCTCACCGCCAAACTCATCGAGCTCTGTGCCCTTTCCCCCGTCGCCGACCTCTCTCACGCCATAACCCTCTTCCACCAACTGCGAAAGCCTTCAACCAATCAATGGAACGCCGTCGTTCGGGGCCTCGCCCAGAGCCTCCAACCCACCCAAGCCATCTCATGGTACAAGACCATGTCACAAGCTTCCCAAAAGGTCGACGCCCTCACGTGCTCCTTCGCTTTGAAAGCGTGCGCACGTGCATTGGCTTTCTCTGAGGCCATGCAGATTCACTCTCAGATTGTACGGTTTGGGTTTGGGGTCGACGTGTTGCTGCAAACCACTTTGCTCGACGTGTATGCCAAAGTCGGCGACCTGGGTTTTGCACAGAAGGTGTTCGATGAAATGAGTGAGAGGGATATAGCTTCTTGGAATGCTTTAATTGCTGGGTTGGCTCAGGGGAGTCGACCCACTGAAGCTATAGCTCTGTTTAAAAGAATGAGCGAAGAAGAGGGTTTGAAGCCCAATGAAGTCACGGTCCTGGGTGCGCTCTCGGCCTGTTCGCAATTGGGTGGAGTGAAAGGAGGAGAGAAAATACATGTCTATATAATGGAGGAGAAGCTTGATATGCACGTCATTGTGTGCAATGCGGTTATTGATATGTATGCCAAATGCGGCTTTGTGGATAAAGCATATCGGGTGTTTAAGAATATGAAATGTGGGAAGAATTTGATAACGTGGAATACGATGATAATGGCGTTTGCTATGCATGGCGATGGTGATAAAGCGCTTGAGCTCTTTGGGGAGATGGCTAAAAGTGGGGTGTGCCCGGATGCAGTGTCGTATCTTGCTGCTCTGTGTGCGTGCAACCATGCTGGACTGGTGGAAGATGGGGTTAGGTTATTTAATTCAATGGAGGAGCAAGGGGTGTCCCCTAATGTTAAGCATTATGGGACTGTGGTCGATTTGTTGGGACGAGCGGGGCGGCTTCAAGAGGCTTACCAGATTATAAATTCTATGCCTATGTTTGCTGATGTGGTGCTCTGGCAGACTTTACTTGGTGCTAGCAAGACTTATGGGAATGTGGAAATGGCGGAAATGGCATCACGGAAACTAATTGAGATGGGGTCTAAGGGTTGTGGTGATTTTGTGTTGTTATCAAATGTTTACGCATCTCATGAGAGATGGGACGACGTAGGCAGGGTGAGGGAGGCAATGAAGAGAAGGGATGTGAAGAAGATACCAGGTTTCGGTTACATAGAAGTGGAGGGTGTGATACACAAGTTTGTGAATGGTGATCAAAGCCATGTTAAATGGCGTGAGATTTATGCAAAGCTAGACGAGATTATGTTGAGGGTCAAAGCCTATGGATATGTGGCCAAGACTAATAATGTGCTGCATGATATAGGGGAGGAGGAGAAAGAAAATGCATTGAGTTATCACTGTGAGAAGTTGGCTGTGGCTTTTGGTTTGATTAGTACCAGTGAGGGTACACCAATTCAGGTGATTAAGAACCTAAGAATATGTGATGATTGTCATGCTGTGATCAAACTTATTTCAAAGATTTATAATAGGGAAATAATTGTGAGGGATCGAGCTCGGTTTCATAGATTTAAAGAAGGACGTTGTTCCTGCAGAGATTATTGGTAACATTCATTTGTTCTAACATATAAGTTGTATGGGAGATTTGGAAGGAGAATGAAATTAAAGGGTTTGAACCCTCTCAGATGGATCTACAGAAAGTGTTGTTGATCGATTTCGTTATTTATTTATTCTTTTAAAGGAAAACACAGATGATTTGAAAAATAAAATCTGCAGATACAGGTACAATGCAAGCATCTCTTTCGTGTTTCTTCCAATGCAGAAATCTGTCCCCGCATATCAGCCAACACAAACATTTTGAAATGCATTCGTCTTGCATTATAATCCAAAAAACTAATGACTGCATATATGGCTGATTAGAGTACTGAAAAGAACCGTACCTTCATATGTAATTTGTACTTACAAGAGCATTCAAGCGCCAACCGGTTACGAAGTTAAACTGGTTGGTAACATAACACAGTCAAATTGTATGAACTCTATCCCGTGGTGCCGTTTAAAATCAAGACCAACAAGGTGCTGTTGTGGTATGTGCAAAGTGTAATTTCTGAAAAATATACGAATTCTATAATCACACTATACTTCAGTGTTAGTTCAACTCTGTTAAAAAAAAAAATTCAAAACTTCACACACCACATACAAATCCAAGTACATCAATCTTTGACAGGCTGATTAATTGCCTTAAAACTACTGTTGCATAACCATGAACAAATATGCTACAAATTAGACAGCCGAGAATCTCACAATTACAATGAATAAGGCAGGTTGGTGGAATTAACACAACCAAGCAAAGACAAAATACTGCCACAACCAAAAAAGGACTAACTCGAACCACAAAACCCTCCCGCTAGAGCCTAGAACATAGACTCGATATAACGATTCTAATCCAGATTCCCAAGGATGACAAAACCTCAGCAAAATAATTTCCCTGCGTGAAGTGAGCTTGAATTAGTTAACTGACAGATTGTTGTGATTCAACTAGTCTTTCATTGCCTTCACTGCCCTTGCTTCAAAACCCCCTTCAGGTCTCTTCAAAAGATTATAAGGCATGTAGGTCCCAAAAAGTTTATCCCATAGTGGGAAGAATGGCTGAGAATAGTTGTACTTCAAGCCTTGAAGTTGATGATGTATGTCATGATAAGCAGTATTATTCTGGAATAAAATATGGAAGATATTACCGGGCAACCAAAGTCCACAGTGATCATCAACAGTTTTAATCACTGCAAAGCAGAAGAATGTAACTGCCGTCCGTGCTGTCATCCCGGAGACTAGAAAAGAGATGGCCCC
Organism: Prunus avium; assembly: GCF_002207925.1. The sequence continues at coordinate 273,812 of NW_018921913.1, forward strand.
ACCGAAAGTGTCGAGCAAGAGACCCTCAAGCGGGTGATTATAAAGGGCTCCAATGGCATACGGAACAACAAGTCTGTGGTGCTGAGAATGAACATGGCGGTACAAAAACTTGTTCTGATGCATGTAGCGGTGCACAAAGTACTGCCACGTGTCCATGACTAGCATTGCAATAACAATCTGCACAATCTGGACAGGTATCGAGGGCTGAACTGTGATCCCCGAGATATTTGCCTTTGAGGTCAACTGTAGCAAAAAGACACGAACGTATTAGTCATAAAAATAGTTGATACAAAGGACCTTCCAAATTGGACACATAAGAGTAACAGTTCACAACGAAATGTTGAAATGAAATAAAAACAAGAATGGAATATTGAGAGAGCTGGAGGAAAGGTAGGAAGCATAGAAAATTCTAAGGAATGTAACTGGTCTTATCCATCATTTTGGGGAAATTGACATCCTAGAGTGTCCATTCCTTTATTTTCTTTTTCCCAACAAAACAATGGACTAGGAATATTTACTTCATTTCAGTTTCATTGATTCCAATGAACCAAATACTACCTAAGAATAAAGTCCTACTATGAGTCACAGATCATTACAAAATATCAATTGGTTAATGCACAACTGCCTAAGTTACATCACTAGTCCAAATTATACAGCAGGTAAACCATACACCTCACGTAAGATAGTAAAGCTACTGAATCAACCAAACAACCAACCAAGGCATTCAATTTCAAATCTTTGGCAAATTAACAAGATTGACATATACATAATTTGAAGTTCAAAACTCTTCAACTGATAAACCAAAAGGGCCAAAAAACAAGCAAAGAAAGCCATCTAAGATACCTATAAATAAAGAACATCAAGTCATCTACACAATGGCCTTTTCACCCTAAACAACATAAGGAAATATGATTTCTTCTCAAACATAGACCTGACTATACAACCCCAAAATTACCCAGTAAATTCCCAAACCGATCTGAGGTTAAGAAGTTAAGATTTAGGTCACACCATATGCTAAGAGATCCCATGATCTAAGTTACATGTGCTGCAGGTAACTTCCGTATTAGCTATGTTGAACAGCTTTATGGTCATCAAAAGCATAGTTGGCAAGCAGAACATAAATTTCAAAATAAAAAAATTATTAGTTCCTTAATTGGAAAGGAACCTAGTGGGTTTTACAAAATTTCATCAACATGCTATTCCTAATAATTATAATTACATGTGTTATTGAAAGTTACACTGTAGAAAAAATAACTTGAAAATTCTACTATATAAAAATGCTATTACCTCACGTGTACAAGTTTGCATTGCTCAAAAGAAAGGCAGAAGCAATCAGATTATGTTTGAGGAGGTAATGATTTTTCTTGAAGAAAACAACCATCCTTATAGTTTATTAAAAAGAAACACTGATAATTTTGATAAATCAATGCACAAATTGCATAATTGCCTACAGATGAGAGAAAAGAGAATAAAGAATGCTTCTTATCCCTGTACTTATCATCCCGAATATCAGACTGATAACATTTAATTGGGTATTCATAGCAGACTTGAAGTTTGTTGGACAAATATGGCAGCAATGGGATTTTCCCTTGTTAAAGTTAGAGCATCGACTCTGATACCATATTAGACAACCACTAGCATGGTTCCTTGTGGTCTCAATTAAGAGAGAATCACTTTTTCAGTAACTTTCCTTATGTTTTCCTAGTTATAATTGGTTTTGGTTTCTAATTGGGATTTCGCTTCCTTTTCCAAATGTAACATGGGAATTTATAGAGCTTTTATATACTTATTGGGGTCTTGGCCTTATGCATGTGATCATTCAGCCTTTTGAGTGTTTTGCCTCTTCTAAATTTGAAATAGACTAAGAGAAAAACTTTATGAGTTTCAGTTATTTGAGTTTTCTGGATGTAATTAGGGTTCTCTATTGAGAAAGAGTGAGACTGCTTAAGTGCGAGTGATCGAAAGAGACTCCGCTCGTGGGTGTAGCACAGTTGGGGTAAAGCAAACGTATACGAAATAATTCTAAAACAAAATTGTTGTGTCTACAATTTATTTTATGCGCATGTAAATCCACTTAACTCAATTCAGTAACAAATCTAAATAATAGATTCATCGTGAACACGTTAATCCAGAATTTAGTGTGCGCGATTTTGGCCTGGGAATTTGAGTCCAAAATTCCTAACTAGAACCCAAAAGCATAGACTTTTAGGGAATGGGCCAACAATATAGATCACACTACCACCCTGACCCCATCTTGCATGTGGAGAGGCAAAGAAATGGAGACAGTGAAGAAACTTATAGGCGCATCCCACCATGAACCTTGCAAACAAGAAGGAAGTGGGGAATTAGGATTGGAGGTTTTGAACCCAATACGTCCTGCAACCGGTACTCTGATCTTTTAATACATACAAGGACAAAGAGGAACAAAAAAATAGATGCAGCCCTACCCTCCAAACCACAAAGAAGTGGGTGGTTGAGATTAGGTTCCAACCCGGAAGCTCCTGCAACTAGAGCATTCATATGATGATTGACAACCACTAGAGACCAAAAGCTTAAGCTATTAGGGAATGTGCCAACAATGTATATCATGCTAACAACCCAATTTTTTTTTAACCTCTTTGAGATAAATTGTCTTTTATTTGCAACAGAAAATGCCAAATGTTCATATAACAGAACCCTTTTTTTTCCCGTTTGATCATTGCTAAAACAATTAGTTAAGATTCCTTCTTATTAACTAAGGAAAACCATCTATTCAATTTGATCTATGACAATTCTAACTACAAATCTCATAGTGCTTGACTGTCCACTTTAGGGTTGAACCATAAGAAAAGGAAGCAATCGATCTAAGACAATGGTGCCTAAAGTAAGTCCATCTTATCAAGGCTAGAAAACCAACCTATAGAATCTATCCCTTTGAAAACAGGACTAGGCTAGACCCTAAGCTCTCTGTTCACAACTTCTGGTCAAATCCTCGTCAGTTGGGGAAAGTGCAGCACCTGTTCTGCACAATCAATATATTAAAAGGGGGAAAGAGGGAAGCAAATAAATTGTTCGAGTATCTGCTTTGATGCAACGGTCATACTCAACCTGACATGCACTGCTGTATCTCAATTCTTAATAAATAACAAACAAAATTCCAAAATATGGTATGCAGTAACTTTATTATTCAATAACCTAGAATCTGATATATCTTAAATCATGCATCACAGCATCATGTGTTTACTTTTACGAATATCAAAGCGCATAAAGAGTCAATACATTAGGTTGCAAGGCCTAAAGGATTATAGTTAACTGCAGAAAAGCTTGACACTTTATGGGATCAGCAAAGCGGCAAACAAGCTAGATGTCCAGGATGCCTACACCCTACAGGCACATGCAATTGAATACATAACAGAGCATCATATATTACAACCATTTGCTTAAAAGTACAACTACACAAAATCACTTCAGTAGTGTATGATAAAGCTTAGTGATGGCAACCAATACGATCAACTAGGTCAGGCTGAACAATTATTGAGAGAAACTGCTGCTATGAGTATATATTATATGCCCAACAGAATTAACAATTCTTTTTTTTTTTTTTTTGGTCAGTGCATACGGTTGAATCTGGAACCACCTAGATTTGGTGATCTTCCTAGGAAGCCTTTTAAGCCCCCCCACCACTAGGCGTTTAGGTAAGAAACCTTGCTTTTTTTGTTCAATTTTATTTCTTTCTTTTGTTTGGGCCAGAAGGGGGGTGTTCAGTAAAAGATGATTATGTGACACTGACAACATGATGCAAAACTATGAACATGCCATCCTTCTGTGTGGCAGAAAAAAAACAAGAAGCAAACAGGATTGAAGGTAGATGAGACAAATGACAACTTAAAATTTCCAAGTTAGTCATGAGCATGCTAAGATAAATTTGTACATTAATTTGACTTGAACTAGGAACTGTAATTTTGAAAGAATGTCTCACATGAATGCATGTTTAGGAGAATCCAAAGGAGAACACCCTTTCAGACCTTACTCAACTTTGTTATGCTTCTCTTCCAAGTTAACCACTGAAATTGTAGAACTAACAGGTCTCCTCAGTAGTATCATTTGGCAGGTATGTAATGCAGTTAGCGTTTAGAGTGACCTATTGTCAAAGGTTTATTTATTTTGTCGAAAAGAACCCATTCTGTCAAGTACTTATTCAAAGACATCACATGAGTGGGGCACTTGGAGACTCAAAGAGCATCAAGACTAAAGCCAGAGTCGAGATGGAACCAAGACAGTGAAGACAAGATCAGGACATAGTCAAGCCTTCAGAACACTTCAAGTATGGTAGATTGTGTCTACAGAGTTGAGAACATTTCTAGGACTCTTTTAAGGAAAAATAAATAAAAATATGGCAATGAAAGACAAATCTACATAATTGTTTGGTTAAATAAAGAAGATGCCCTCAATTTATTGAGGCCAAAAAGTTTGACCAGCATACACAAGGTAGACCCAAAAAACGATTTTATAAAAGCAAAATACAATGAATAGAGATCTCTCTGAGCAACTTTCTACGTCAGTGTATCTAAAGGCAATTTCTCAAAAAGCCTCCAACTGAGTCATGCCTTATTCTCAAGAACGGTCACTTGATACAGATTTCAATAATTAGGTAGGCATATATGCACAATTTATTTATAAACATACGAGAAAGCATGAAAATGAAGTACATTCGGCATAAATTTCCATAAATTGATATAATGACAAGTTGAAGTAACTGACCAAGAAGAGCCCCTGAGCAACGGTGGCCTGGACAAGCTGTTGAAGCAAAACACCTTTAACAACGGAGGGGAGCGGAACCGAGTTCTTCTCATCTTCTTCTCTTCTTGTATGCAAGCGGTAATTGTCCAAAGGCGGCAACAACTGGTATAACCCCGCATACAACCAGTAAACCAAAATTGGGGCAAAGGTTCCCATTGCCTCATCACTCACATACCCTTCCCAAAACACCATCTTTTTTCTGTTTTCCTTTTCTTTTTTCGCAAGTCAAATCCAATTCAAGCTTATATCATATATTACTCCCAAACAAAATCCACTACATTTACAGTTGAAGATCTAGAATTCGAATGCACATTCTCTGAACCCTGAAAAGGAAACGAAGGAAGAATAACTAAATGCCCGAGTTTCTCAATGATTCTGAATCAAGCGCGGTTTCAGTCAAACCAACATGATTTCATCATAATCCATCGAGCATGCAGAAGTTACTATTTTCACAATTTTCAAATTTTCACGGAAACCAAACAGAGCAGGAAAATAGTATTACCAGAAGATTAGACAAAACAAAAACACAGAGACATTGAAATGTAATGAAATGAATGTTTTCAGAAACAATTCAGCAGAAGAAATTGCAACGACTTACAGAGAATGTGGGTTCTCATTCAGATCTAAGGCCCTGTTTGGCGCACAGCAATGCGAAACTCTTTTCCGTTGACAGTTGTGAGATTCCAAAAAATTAAACACGATAAAAAGGGTTCTGTGATCTTGTTTGGGAGACAAGAAAATTAATGATTGAATTTTCTCTCTTTTTCCCGTCATTCTCTTTTTATACCTCCTTTTCTTTTCTATTTTTCAAGGAATTTTTTTATATAATCCTGGCTTTAAAATTCTTTTAGGCCACGTATGATCTGTGGTGTCGCGTAGGCAGTAATTTTTGAGTTGTGGAAGGACCGCCGGGATCCCAAGCTTTGATACTTGTGAGGCCCACTTTTTTTGTTGCTTCAGCTAATTAACTCTGGCCATTATCTTGAGCACGGAGTCCTAGTTGGAAGAAAATATTTTCACGCACTATCTATTTTTTAATTAAAATTTATTTTTTAATTTAATATAAATGGTTTATCTCTATAAAAAAAAAAATTATTATATAAAATATTGTAAAGGTTTAAAATATTCATTCAATAAGGCAGCATTAAATTATAGGTAGCAATTAGGAGTCCATTCTCTCTTCTCAAATTTAGGAGCTTCTAAAGGCCTACTTATTTTAGAAGCTAGATAGGGAGCATAATTGGAGGTGGGTTTTCTCACTTCCTTTCTAAATTTTATCTAAGAATATGGTTTAGGGAATCCATTACGGATGACCTAATGAAGTTGTTTTTTGGGTCTGATTTTGTAGTAGATAAAAATAGGGGTGGGCATAGTCCGGATTGGATTGATTTCATTTTAAAACAACCGATTTGGGCCTAAGCCATATTATCTTTCCTTGTGCATCGTTTTTTAGGGTTAAAAACATTTTTGGTCACTAGGGTTAGGCTGGAAAACAAAAGGTCATCGAAATTTCAATTTTCCCAATTTCGTCATCTCATTTGCAATCGTCAACAAATTAAGTCACATCCCCTAATTTTGTCAGTTTTGAGTGCACGTGTTGCGTGCGTGCAAGGGAAAAATTGGAACTTCGATTCAATCTTGATCATCATCATCATCCCAGCCTTGCCAATCCCCCTCTTTCTCTCCCTTCCTCGTTAGCCACCTGCACAACCTCCTCACCCAACCACCCAGGTCACAACTAACACCGGCGACAAAGCCTCTCCTCCTCAATTTCGACCACCCTTCTCTCTCTTCCACAATCTCTTACTAAAAACCCATAAATCTTGCACTTCAAATCAAAATCCAAAAATCTTTGCTTTGATAAAACACCATAAAATCTTTTGACTCTGAAACACCTCCAAAGCTCTCTCTCTTATCTTCGACAACTCCGCCCACCTCTCTTTAAACCTCCCCAACCTCGTGAGCATTCCGTTCTCATCACCAAAAACGACACTTCCCCTTTGGGGCTCCATTGATGTCGACTCCATCACTGAAGCTGAGCTCAGGGAGAACGACTTCCATAGCACATGGTGCACTAATTTAATCTAAAATGGTAAAACTGGTAATCTTAACTTGACTTTCATAGCTTAACACTAACCTTGATCAGACATATTGGCCATAAAAGATCTTCTTCTCTATGCAACACTTTAGTACTCTTTCTCTGAGATGGGGT
>NW_018921914.1:1401-27666 GCF_002207925.1 Prunus avium
GGAATTAGGAACACAAGGTTATGACCAAACACCATGGCTTAATCATACTTTAGCTAGAATCAATCCGTTAATCTAATTGAACTTGGGAACTTATTTGCTTGAGTTATTTCATTCTTTCTTGTTTTATTTATTTTCTTTTTTCATTTCTATTTTGTGTAGGGGAAACAAATTGGATCATTCAATCACCAATCCTCGTGGGATCGACCTCGCACTTACATATGCTATACTACCAAACGGCTCGTGCACTTGCGAGTATCACAAGTTGAGGATGCAGTTGAAACCATTTTGGTGCAGCTGAATCGAAGCAACAGCAGATGATCAAACTCAAGGAAACACCAAAAGAATTGTCGGCACCTAGCAAGTTCCATCCTCTGTTCTACTTAACAATGATCATATTTGAACCTGTATATAGATATTTGACTCTTAGACTCATATTCAATCATTTTGGTCATGCAATTAGTGGTTACATGCCCCAGAATATGTTATGGATGGACTGTATGCCGTAAAATCAGATGTCTTCAGCTTCAGAGTAGTTTTGCTTGAGATTGTAACAGGAAGAAGAAACTTTTTAGGCTTTCATCCCACAGAATATGCACCTACTCTTATAGGCTATGTAAGGTTAAATCATACAGAAGTTTCTCAAACTAGCTAATACATGTAGCTATCAATGTAAGAGTTTTTACTTACATGCTTGAAATGTATTAATTGCAGGCTTGGCACTTATGGAACGAAACGAAGGGGTTGGAGTTGATGGATCCGTTGTTGAAAGACTCATGCAGTCCAAATGAATTTTTGAGATACATCCATATTGGATTATTGTGTGTTGAAGAAGATGCCAACAAGAGGCCAACCATGTCATCGGTTGTTGTAATGTTAAACGGTGAAGCCACTAGTCTTGCCAGACCTGAGAGACCAGCCTTCTTTACAGGAAGATGTATTGAACATCATGATCAAGAAAATGCTCCAAATTGCTCAGCCAATGGTTTGACGATTTCTATTGATGTTCCCCGTTGAGACGGATGACAATTTTCACACATTGTGAAGTTGGCCCTAAGATAATTACTAAAAAGAAGCCCAACGGCACTTCACAAATTGTAAACAGGAAGAAGGGACAAGGCCAGAAATAATAATATAACAAAACAAGTATCCAAAGCAAATGAACCAAAGTAGGCCCAACACATACCGAACAACAAAACAAGACCTGGCAGAAAAAAAGAAGACCGAGATGCATAAGTAACTACTGTTAATCGCCTGGGACGAAAATGCCCAAATTACACGTTGTGAAAGAATGTGATGAGATATTGTGGAAAATTCCGTTGAACTGGCTGGGGAAAAATATAATCCCTTTTGGCACTTCCGTCTCCCTCGTCTTCATTTCGTCTCCTTCCTTTTCTTTTCCTTTTCTTCAACGAATTTGACTGAGATGGTGACAGGTGAAGTGAAATATACAGGTCAACACACGGAAACATTAAAAAGTCGTTTGACTTTTAGAGTCGTGCCGTGACTTTTCTGAAACTTTCACATATAATATGTTCATGCTAAAACCTGAGAAGTTAGAATATGAAAATATAAGAGAATATGAAAATGAGAGAAGATAATTTTCTGGGTTTTCAACTTGTATCAGTTTTTATTGATTACAACATATTTATACAAGTCCTACAACTACAAACAAGAAAACAAGGTTTCCATGAAACAAGGAAACAATGTTCCCATAAAACATGGAAATAATGTTCCCATAAAACAAGGAAACATAGCTTTAGCTAACACTCCCCCTCAAGTTGATGCATAGATGTCATCAATGACCAACTTGCCAAGAGAGAGACTGTCGTTATTAATATTTCTGCATCAAGCTTCTTCTTAATAGAATGTCGATCCACTTCAACATGCCCCCTCACGTGGGACCACTGCATAGTGGGCCACATGTGGAGCAAAGGCCACATCGAAGTTAATCATTTCGGTCTGTCGGTGGCAACACCAAATCCAAGTGCAGCCGGTTGGTCGGTAGATCACATAAACCATGCGAACAAGGTAAAGGCAAAGCAAAGAACACAGAAACCCTGTGAACACGGTAAGAACATAGAAACCCTGTGAACACGACAAAGGTAAGGTAAAGGACACAAAAACCCTGTGAACACGGCAAAGGACACAGAAAACCAGCAAAGGCATGAGCAACAATATTGGCACCATAACACGCAGGAGCAACAATATTGTCCCCAACAAGAGACTTAACAGGCAGGAGCAACAATACTGTCCCCAGCAAGAGACATAACAGGCAGGAGTAATAACATTGTCCCCAGCAAGAGACATAACAGGCAGAAGTAACAACACTGGCCAGCAACAAGAGTCATAACAGGCAGGAGCAACAACATTGTCCCCAGCAAGAGACATAACAGGCAGGAGCAACAATACTATCCCCAGCAAGAGACATAACAAGCATCATCAACAGTAATCAACACTGTCCGCAGCAAGAGCAACACAGGGCACTGGCACCAGCAAGAGCAATATAAGGCACTGGCACAAGCAAGACAAGGCAGGGCAAACAACTGTGGCAGAAACAACATCATAGACAACTTCTCTTCACTCCCCCTCTTCCCCTGAAGAGAAGGGGTCGATGGAGCCATATGATCAGTGGTACTTGAGAAACATGCACGGACAATAAGCCATTGCAGATAGGTAGGTAAATTGCAGTGGAATATATGAGCAGCGGTGTCACTCCCCCTCAAATCCGACGATGTATGAAAGTCGAGATTTGGAGAAAGTAACACCCAAATAAATAGAGAGTAAGAAGACACGAGTGACTCTGGGCAGACACGGGTGAAGAGAAGATAACAAAAAATAAAAATAAAAATAAGATGAAACAAATGGAAGAAAGAGTGCACGTGGAGATGAGAACAAAGTCCGAGAAAGAAAATTGTGGCCTTCAATAATATAAGGAACATAAAGGATGAACACAATTTGAACAAATAAAAAGGAAGTGAAACACATTATCAAATGGGAAAAGGCCATACATGCGTGCACAGAGAGAGAGCATGCGATTAAGCATGAGAGGAAAATAAATAGGAGCATGAGGTTAAGCATATAAGGGAGCCAACATAGAAAAAAAGATGATAAAAGATACCAATGGAAAAATAGACAGAGAAGGAAAAAAAAGGGCGTGAGACAAACAGGAAAAAGAAGAAGAGCACAAGAGATAGCACTTTGTTGGTGAGAAAAGAAACCATAAAAAAGAATAAGAATAAGAAAACACAAGATGTTGTCGTGAGAGAGAAGTCATATTGAAGAGGAGAAAAAGGTAGACAAGGTGAAAAAAAAGAAAAACACCCTCGGGCCAATAAGTTGGCAAAAGCAAATAAAATCAATAAAGAAAAGAAGATCAAATTGGAAGAAGAGAGGATAAGGAAAAAATAATAATTAAAAGGAGCAACAACCCAAATTGGAAGAAGATAGGATAAAAAATAATTAAAGGGAGCAACCATCATGTGGATAGGTTGTTGAAAAAGGAGATAAAATAAAATAAAATAAAACAAATGAGAGACCCACCGAAAAAGAAATAAGAGTTGGGTAGTGGAGAGTGAATAAAGAGAGACAGCGTGGGAAAAATAAAGAAGAGAAATAGAAGGGTGCCAGGAGCACATGACAGGGAAGGACTAACAAATATTAAAAAGTAACTTTTGTGACATCAATGGTCCTTAAGGTTATATGCAACACATCAAAATGATCTATGCCGTCAACTTTCGTTAAATTTTCTGTTAAGAAGCTGACATGGTATATATGTAGGTCACACATCCAATAATATATAGCCATGTGGCTTTAAATAAAATATAAATATATTTAAAAAGAAAATTAAATTTTAAAAAAGATAAGATTAAAAAAAAAATTAATTTTTTTTTTAAAACTCTCTCTCGCCCTCATCCTTCCAACCTGTCGCCCCACTATGCCAATCCACCTCCCTCCACCCCCTCTCTTTCTCTCTCTCATAAGATTCGGGGCTGATGGTCAGCCAAGCAAAGAACCGAGTTGGGATTTGATGGAAGAACATAATCGGTTTCAATGGTTGGGGAAGGCATAGGGGTCCAAATCTGAAATGGGTTTGGCTCTTTGTTATGAACTTGAAATGGTTTGTAGTTGCTGTGAAGGTAGAAGTTGAACTGGTGTTTACCTGTAGCTACACATGAGTTAGGCATATGATTCATTAACCCAGATGCAGGTGTTTGTGCCTAATAAATCACGGCCATGAACTGACCGAAGGAATCCCTTTTTCGCGGCCCAAGCACTTCCTCGAGAAGCTAAAGCGCAGCGTTTCGCCAAGGTGTTTTGCCTTCCTGAAAACAAAAGAAAAGTTGCTAAGGCATGATCATCTCGGCCTCGATTGTAAGCCGAGGCCGAGGCCGAGCAGAATCACGGCCAGAGATATCAGAATCAAATCATCACGTGATAGCAGGGTCCCATGCTTTATTTAATGAAGTAATGCCTCTGTTTATTGCAGCAAACCCACTGGCCACGAATAAGCATTTAATGCATGAGGGAAGGTGGGAAGTGACTGAAGTCAGGGTTTGGCGACAGGAAACAGAGTGATTAGACGTGGACATTCTCACAAGAATTCTTGCAGCTTGAGAGATTAGGTCACCAGCTATCAGAACAATAAATGCGTCTCCACGGCCAGAAGCGCAGAACCCACGATCAGGGCGGCGGCCGAGATTCACCAGGGGATCGCACCACCATACTTCACGATCCCAAATGTTGATTGGACTACCCACTTGCTCTAATCAAGCTCCACTATGCAGGATTTCAGCCTCGATTACTCCTCCAAGAAACTCCTATAAATACAGGGCTCAAAATACATTCAAAGGGTTCAAACACCAAACCAAAGCCTCCCACGGAGCAACTTATATTTTCCTGTAATGCACTTTCAATATCTTTACTTGTTTTCCTAGGAGTAGTGTTAGACTGTAAGGAAAATTCATTCATCAATATATCATACGACCCTTGATTTTCAAGGCGCCGGAGCATCATCCTTGTTATTCGCTCATTCACCCCATATATCATACATATCATACAACCGTCGCTCCCTGAGCAGCGCGCCGGAGCACCGCCCAAAACCCACCAACACCATCACTAAACGGCCTTGTAGCTCAGGCCGTGAACCTAACAGCCGAGATTAGTTCCTCTCTCGGCTACAATCGTTTGATTAGAAGACGAGTCCAAACAGGCGCACCACTTAACCATCCTATCCACATCAACCATCTCGACGCACGGTAGACCGTGCTGGCACGCCCGCGCACAAACGCACCGCACCCAAAAGCAGGAAGCCGCCTGTCAACGCATATCCCCTCGGCCCGGAAACCCAGGCCGTGAGATCTGCGCGGTAGACAGCAGGTACTCAACATGAACTGTGGATACTAACAATGAAATCTTGTATGTTGGGCTCAACTATGTAGCCATAGTAATGAGAAATGGTAACAAAGTTTACAATTAATTTCTTCAAGGCATGTAAGATAGGGCCGCCAGTGCTGCTCTAGAAGGAGAGATAGAACAGAGGGAGAAGATGGCAGAGGAGGAGACGGAAGGGGAGGGCTGGCAGCAGGTTTTGATATATTTAAAATCAAGTTTTAATATTCTTTTTTTTTATATAAAAATTTAATTTAATTTTTAAATATATTAAAGCCACGTGGCTATATATTATTGGATGTGTATGCCATGTCAGCTTCTTAAAAGAAAATTTAACGGAAGTTGACGGCAGAGACCATTTTGATGTGTTTAGTATAACCTTAAGGACCATTAATGTCACAAAAAAACGTTAAGGACGAAAGACGATAATTTCGCAAACCTCAGGGACCATTTGTGATAAAAAGCCTAATAATAATAATCAATATCAATATGATAATATCTCCCACTCTCTCCCCAAACAAAACTGGCCTCACTCCCGTCTCCATTTTCGTCTGTTTCAAACTTTTGTTTTTTGTCTTTTATTTCATTGTCTCTTCTTCCTCTTCTTTTTCTATGAATTTGATGATAAAGACAACCACCACTGAAATATAAACAACGAGGTAGTAGCTATCTTAATTAGCTAAGCATAGGGGGCTGGGCTGGGCTGGCTTCATCAACATCAAAATGCTTCCCATGAATAATCTGATGCTTGTTTCGATTCTCTCCTCCATATTTGTTGTTACTCTGCTCAGCTTTCCCAGCCCAGCTGAAGCTGTTTACCTCGCCCATTTCTGCCCAAACACCACCACCTTCACCCCAAACTCCACATTCCAGTCCAACCTCAACCGCCTTCTCTCCACCCTCTCCTCCAACGCCACCAGCCCCTCCGGCTTCTACAACGCCACCGCCTACTCCTCCTCCTCAAACGACGCCATCTACGGCCTCTTCCTCTGCCGGGGCGACCTCGCCGCCACCGATGCTTGCAAATCCTGCGTCTCCACCGCAACCTCCGAGGTCGTCCAACGCTGCCCCACCAAGAAGCAGGTTGTAATCTGGTACGACGACTGCATGTTACGCTACTCCAACGAGTCCTTCTTCTCCACTGCCGCCGAGTCACCTCGCCTGTTCATGTGGAACACGCAGAATGTAAGTGGTTATGTAACGGACCAAAACCGCTTCAACCAACTACTGGCAACGGGCGTGAGTGAGATAGCCGATGAAGCTTCCAATAACGATCGCAAGTTTGCGACGAAAGAAGCCAAGGTTTCAGAGTCGACTTCGCTGTACATGCTTGCTCAGTGCACGCAGGACCTCTCCTCTGGTGATTGCAATTTGTGTCTTCTAGGAGCCATGACAGAAGTTCCTAGAAGAAAAGCCGGGGGACGAGCTCTGTATCCCAGTTGCAATATCAGGTTTGAAGTCTATCCCTTCTACCTCCACAATTCCCCCGAAGCATCGCCGTCTCCACGAGATCGTGCTGTTTCTCCTCCTCCGACTAAAGGTAAAGTGCCTCCCACTATCTAGGCGCCAAAAAGATATCAAATGTATTAAGAATCAGCTTGATTAATTTAATAACAATTTCTACCATCCAACTTCTAATTGATTCTCATCTCACTAAATTAAACTAGTTTTGAATTTTGGCTTGTAAAAAAATAATCTTAATTTGATGATCTAATTATTTCAACCAGTGGAGATTAATAATAGTTCCAACCTTTTAATTCTAATCGTGAGAAAATTGCGAAGGGTTGGAATTTTAATTTCACAAAAAGTTTTTACGAGTATAATTGTTAATACAGGAGGAAGAAGCAGACTTTCACCTTCCATATTCATTGGCGGCAGCATTGCTGTCTCTGTGGTACTTGTTGCTTCGGGCTACTTCTTCGTACGCAGAAGATCAATAAGAAAGAAGTACAATATTCCCCCAAATCAAGAAAACGGTACAGTCTAGATAACCTAATTATTCTGTCACCTAGTTTTTTGAGTTCTTTTCATGTAATATATGGATAACCTCATTATTTGCTTGCTTAGGTAGGAATGACTATGGTACAAAGAGTGTTGAGTCCTTACAATTTGACTTGGGAACTATTGAAACTGCCACAAACAAGTTTTCTGAGAATAACAAGTTAGGTGAAGGCGGATTTGGTGTAGTTTTCAAGGTACGAAGATATGAATTTATTTACACACAGTGCTCACTGCTTTGTTCAATTTGTACAACTCTAAACTTAACTTAATTAAGATGACAATTAACATGTGAGTGGATAAAGTATATCTCATATACCTTTTCAGGGAACACTTGCTAATGGACAGGAAATAGCAGTGAAGAGGTTGTCAAAGAGCTCCAAACAAGGTGTACAAGAATTTAAGAATGAGGTTGCATTGGTAGCCAAACTTCAACACAGAAATCTTGTCAGGCTTCTAGGATTTTGTTTGGAAGGAGAAGAAACCATACTTGTCTATGAATATGTGCCAAACAAAAGTCTTGATTGTTTTCTTTTTGGTATGAGTACATCATTTAATTTAGAAATCTTTTCAAAATCTAACATGAGTATAATAATCATACTTGTCTTTACTGAATTGATGCAGAATCGAAAAAACGAGAACAGCTAGATTGGTGGAGCCGCTGCATGATAACAGGAGGAATTGCTCGAGGAATTCTATATCTTCATGAAGATTCAAGGCTCAGAGTTATACATCGTGATTTGAAAGCGAGCAATATCTTGTTAGATGGCAATATGTATCCAAAAATATCAGATTTTGGTATGGCAAGAATGTTCGGAGTTGATGATCAAACTCAAGGAATCACCAAAAGAATTGTAGGCACCTAGTAAGTTTCATCCTCTATCTTATTAATAATCTTAAATCGTATTTCGACTTTTAAGTTAACCTACATGTAAATCATTTTGGCCTTGCAATTAGCGGTTACATGGCTCCAGAATATGCTATGGAGGGATCATATTCTGTAAAATCTGATGTCTTTAGCTTCGGAGTACTTTTGCTTGAGATCATAACGGGGAGAAGGAACTTTTTAGGCTTTCATCCAACAAATTGTGCACCTACTCTTATAGGCTATGTAAGGTCTTTATTTGGGTTAAATTAATAAAAGTTTCTCAAACTAATTAATGTAGCTATATCATTTTGAGCTTACATCCTTGAAAGGTATAAATTGCAGGCTTGGCAATTATGGAATGAAGGGAAAGGGTTAGAGTTGATGGATCCGTTGTTGAAAGACTCATGCAGTAGTCCAAATGAATTTTTGAGATACGTACATATTGGATTATTGTGTGTTCAAGCAGATGCAAACTATAGGCCAACTATGTCATCGGTTGTTCCAATGTTAAAAAGTGAAACTATTAGTCTTTCCAGACCTGAGAAACCAGCCTTCTTTACAGGAAGAATATCTACTGATCACCATGATGATGAAGTATGTGCTCATGATTGTTCAGGCAGTGGTTTGACGATTTCTAATGATTTGCTCCGTTGAGGAATTAAGTAAAAATATATTTTGTTTTATTGGGAAAATGTTAACCCATGCACTCTCCCTCTCTAATCTCAATTTCTAGTACAGAAATTTTTATTTTACATATAGTAGAAGGATGATTTGAGGGTTTTACTTTTACATATGAATCACACTCAGAATAACTAGTTTCTTAGAACACGTTTCCTTAGGGTCTGGGTTGAATCTTCTTCATCTGTTTGTGGGTCACTACACAGGCACCAAGTCAATACCCCTAAATTCAGGAAGATGCTTAATAATAAGGGAGTTTCACTAAAATACATGTCTAGGATTGGGTATTTTTATAAATATCTATAATAATAATGATGGTTACCCACAAAAATTATTATTATTAAGCATCTTCCTGAATGGGGTCAGCTGAGCTGAGCTGGTTATATGAATCAATGTGGACTCTTGCCAACATGTACGTGGCTTCTTCACTTCTTCGCTTGGTTTGAAAAGTTCAAATCCATGTTGTTAGTTGTCTAAAAGTCTAAAACCCTCTGTAAAAGTCTAAGTATACTCTCAAGATTTGTAAATAATGAAAAATTAAGTATACTATCAAGTTTGTGTGGCTGAAAATTCCACCAGAGTCTCCACCTCCTCTGTCGCCAATTAAACAATGACTTTTCATGATCCAATATTCACTGAGGTCTTGTTCAATCTTTCCTTCAATAGAGATCAGTGATCAGCGATCATCAAAAAGAAAAAAAAAATGCCTCCCATCAATAATCCTCCGATCCTTTGTTTGGTTCTCTCCATAATTGTTATTGCTCTGCTCAGCTTTCCCAGCCCAGCTGTAGCTCATTACCTCTCCCACATCTGCCCAAACACCACCACCTTCACCCCAAACTCCACCTTCCAATCCAACCTCAACCGCCTCCTCTCCACCCTCTCCTCCAACGCCACCCGATCCTCCGGCTTCTACAACGCCACCGCCTCCTCTCGCACCCCAACCGCCTACTCCTCCTCCTCCTCAAAAGACGCTGTCTACGGCCTATTCCTCTGCCGTGGCGACGTCTCCGCCACCGACGCTTGCAAATCCTGCGTCTCTACCGCAACCTCCGAGGTCGTCCAGCGCTGCCCCACCGAGAAACAGGTCGTGATCTGGTACGACGACTGCATGCTACGCTACTCCAACGTGTCCTCCTTCTCCACCGTCGCCGACCCAATTGACGGATACATGGAGAATGAAATTGATTATCTGTACATGGCGAACACGCAGAATCTAAGTAGATATGTAACGGACCAAAACCACTTCAACCAGGTGCTGGCAGCGAGTGTAAGTGAGCTAGCTACTGAGGCTTCTAATAACAATCGCAAGTTTGCGACGAAAGAAACCAACGTTTCAGAGTTGACTTCACTGTACATGCTTGGGCAGTGCACGCAGGACCTCCCCTCTGGAGATTGCAATTGGTGTCTTCTAGAAGCCATAGCACAAGTTCCTAGAACAACTGCCGGCGGACGAGTTCTGCATCCCAGTTGCAATCTGAGGTTTGAAGTCTACCCCTTCTACGACGTCCACTACTCCACCGCACCAGAACCTGCTCTTTCTCCTCCTCCCCCCCCCCCACCCCCACCCCCACCAGGATCCATCAAGGCCAGGCCTAAAGGTAAAGTCCCTCGCACTATCTTTTTTTTTTTGGGCCAACCTCGCACTATCTAATTGAGTCTCACTAAGTTCAAGTAGTTTCGAATTTTGCCTTGTAAAATAAAATTTAAAAAAAAAAAAAATTCAACCAAAAGATCTTAATTGAAATTTAATAATGGTTCTAACCTTTTAATTGTTCATACAGGAGGAAGAAGCAGACTTTCACCTTCCATATTCATTGGCGGCAGCATTGCTTTCTCTGTGGTACTTGTTGCTTCGGGCTACTTCTTCGTACGCAGAAGATCAATAAGAAAGAAGTACAATACTGCCCCAAATCAAGAAAACGGTATAATCTAGATAACCTCATTATTCTGTCACCAAGTTTTTCGAGTTCTTTTCATGTAATATATGGATAACCTCATTATTTGCTTGCTTAGGTAGGAATGACTATGATACAGAGAGTGTTGAGTCCTTACAATTTGACTTGGGAACTATTGAAACTGCCACAAACAAGTTTTCTGAGAATAACAAGTTAGGTGAAGGCGGATTTGGTGTAGTTTTCAAGGTACGAAGATATGAATTTATTTACACACAGTGCTCACTGCTTTGTTCAATTTGTACAACTCTAAACTTAATTAAGATGACAATTAACATGTGAGTGGATAAAGTATACCTCATATACCTTTTCAGGGAACACTTGCTAATGGACAGGAAATAGCAGTGAAGAGGTTGTCGAAGAGCTCCAAACAAGGTGTACAAGAATTTAAGAATGAGGTTGCATTGGTAGCCAAACTTCAACACAGAAATCTTGTCAGGCTTCTAGGATTTTGTTTGGAAGGAGAAGAAACCATACTCATCTATGAATATGTGCCAAACAAAAGTCTTGATTGTTTTCTTTTTGGTATGAATACATCATTTTAATAAAAACACTTTGCAATTTCTAACTCAAGTACAACAATATTTGTGCTTGTATTTACCGAATTGATGTGAGTTTGCAGAATACAAAAAACGAGAACAACTAGATTGGTCGCACCGTTGCATGATAATAGGAGGAATTGCTCGAGGAATTCTGTATCTTCATGAAGATTCAAGGCTTAGAGTTATACATCGTGATTTGAAAGCAAGCAATATCTTGTTAGATGGCAATATGAATTCAAAAATTTCAGATTTTGGTATGGCAAGAATGTTCGGAGTTGATGATCAAACTCAAGGAAACACCAAAAGAATTGTAGGCACTTAGTAAGTTTCATCCTCTATCTTATTAATAATCTTAAATCTTATTTCAACTTTTAAGTTAACCTACATGTAAATCATTTTGGCCTTGCAATTAGTGGTTACATGGCTCCAGAATATGCTATGGAGGGATTGTATTCTGTAAAATCTGATGTCTTTAGCTTCGGAGTACTTTTGCTTGAGATCATAACGGGGAGAAGGAACTTTTCAGGGTTTCATCCCACAAAATGTGCACCTACTCTTATAGGCTATGTAAGGTTAAATTATACAAAAGTTTCTCAAACTAATACGTGTAGCTTGATGTAAAAGTTTTACTTACATCTTTAAAATGTATTAATTGCAGGCTTGGCAATTGTGGAACGAAACGAAAGGGTTGGAGTTGATGGATCCGTTGTTGAAAGACTCATGCAGCCCAAATGAATGTTTGAGATACATCCATATCGGATTATTGTGTGTTCAGGAAGATGCAAACAATAGGCCAACCATGTCATCAGTTGTTCTAATGCTAAAAAGTGAAACTATTAGTCTATCCAGACCTGAGAAACCAGCCTTCTTTACAGGAAGATCTACTGATCACCATGATCAAGTAAGGACTCATGATTGCTCTGCCAATGGTTTGACGATTTCTAATGATTTGGCCCGCTGACGAGGATGACAATCAAGTAAACATCATTGGATTCCATTAATTAAAGGCTTAAGCTATAAGCTTATATTTTGTTTCACATCAGCACAAGTCATTTTATTGGGAAAATGTTAATCATACACTCTCCCTAATCTCAATTTTATTTACACTGAGATCTACTAATTTCTTAGTACTTAATACGTTTGCTAGCCAATTTGGGATCTAACCACCACAATTGGTGCATATCGCTCTCAAATATCTGGAAAATTTATCATCAAATTCCCGTTGAGTCTGCAGATTAACATGAATGGATCCCTAACTAAATTGGGATAATTATATCCTATCAGCTTGGCCTCCCGCATGAGAAAAATTCCTGCTTATATGCTGCTGGCATGGGCAAAAAGTGACACTATGAAGTTGGCCTGTGATAAAATGTTAGAAAAGATTACATTTCTTTTCTGGGTATACGTAGCTGTGGCAACGACTTATCATCCTACAGTGTAGCGGTCCCTTTAAATTCTGGCTCACAAGGCACAAATTCAGTCTATACGAAATTGACAACCGGCTTAATTAGGTAGTTGTGGTCACATCACTGTCCTGTATTGATGACTGGAGTTATGGATACATCTTTATTTTTCTGGTCATCTTCGTATGTCTCTACGTACGAGAATATGTAAAATGAAATACGTACAATTTGTGGAATATTCTTAATAATGACGGCCACCATTGCGACGGCGACATGAAGTGGTGGCAGGAAGGAAATGGGGTCAGCTCAGCTCAGCTGGTTATATGAATCAATCAATGTGTGAGTGTAATATAACAATGACTCTTGCCATATTCTCGGTCAGTTGTATAAAACCATTCTTCTATTATATCAAGATGTAAATTATTGGAAAATTATTGAGGAAAAAGAAAAGGCAAGAACACAGTTGGGCTGAAAATTCTACCCCTTCCGTCTTCAATTCATCAATGACTTTTCAATAACTTTACTTTCCACAGGATTCAACATCACAGGGGCTTCTTCACACCTACCTTCAATAAAGGACAAAAGTTGACTTCGACCTTAACACTCCTGTCAATTTATGAGTACATCACAATCCTGAATTGATGTGAGTTTGTAGAATCCAAAAAACGCGAACAACTAGATTGGTCGAGCCGCTGCATGATAACAGGAGGAATTGCTCGAGGAATTCTATATCTTCATGAAGATTCAAGGCTCAGAGTTATACATCGTGATTTGAAAGCAAGCAATATCTTGTTAGATGGCAATATGAATCCAAAAATATCGGATTTTGGCATGGCAAGAATGTTCGGAGTTGAAGATCAAACTCAAGGAAACACCAAAAGAATTGTCGGCACCTAGTAAGTTTCATCCTCTGTTCTAATTAACAATGATCATATTGAACCTGTATATAGATATTTGACTCTTAGACTCATATTCAATCGTTTTGGTCATGCAATTAGTGGTTACATGGCCCCAGAATATGCTATGGAGGGACTGTATTCCGTAAAATCAGATGTCTTCAGCTTCGGAGTAGTTTTGCTTGAGATTGTAACAGGAAGAAGAAACTTTTTAGGCTTTCATCCCACAGAATGTGCACCTACTCTTATAGGCTATGTAAGGTTAAATCATACAAAAGTTTCTCAAACTAGCTAATACATGTATGTAACTATCAATGTAAGAGTTTTTACTTACATGCTTAAAATCTACTTATTGCAGGCTTGGCAATTATGGAACGAAACAAAAGAGTTGGAGTTGATGGATCCGTTGTTGAAAGATTCATGCAGTTCAAATGAATTTTTGAGATACCTCCATATTGGATTATTGTGTGTTCAAGAAGATGCGAACAACAGGCCAACCATATTGGATTATTGTGTTACGTTCTGGTGCGTCTCTCCTCAGTAATACTATTGCTGTTGAGGATGCTTTTAAAGTGCTTTTGACACTTATCTCTCGGATTATGGTAGCGCTCTCTGTAGCTGTGATGGCGTATCCATCACCATCTTCCTCTCGGTTCTTTGGTTTCTGTGACTTCTCTGGTGGTTTTGGTCTTGCGTTGGGTGCCTTGCCAATTGGTTATTGGGGGTGCGGCTTTTCTCAGCTTCCTGTTTTACGGCTTTTCTTTTTGTTTCTTGGCGTTTGTTGTTCGTTTTAATTTGACTGGGTAAGAAGCTTGGTTCTAGCCTTGAACTGAAGTCTAGCTGCTTCTACCTGGTTCGTGTATTTCCGGCTCAGTATGCAATCTATCCCGTTTTGGTTTCTTTGAAACCAAACATTGACCAAAAAAAAAAAAAAGATGCGAACAACAGGCCAACCATGTCATCGATTGTTCGAATGTTAAACGGTGAAGCTATTAGTCTTCCCCGACCTGAGAGACCAGCCTTCTTTACAGGAAGATCTATTGAACAGCATGATCAAGAAAATGCTCCAAATTGCTCAACCAATAAGTTGACAATTTCTATTGATGTTCCCCGTTGAGACAGATGACAATTTTCTAAATATAATCTTTACAATATGAAGTTGGCCTTTGATAAATTACATGGTGGAATCTTTCATCTAATTCCCTTTTGGCACTTCCGTCTCCATCGTCTTATTTTATATGCGCGTCAACACACGGAAACATTAAAACTAGTTTGACTTTAGAGTCGTGGACTCGTGGTGGTGACTTTTCTTCTGTTAATTTATTCATGAAATTTGGATTTGGTAAAACTTTCTACTTGTAATTTTCTTGCGAATAATGATAGGTAAGAATAATCTGTTTCCCCAGACAAAACAGGCCTCACTCTTCTTTCCCCATTTTCGTCTGTTTCAAACTTTTTGTTTTTTGTCTTTTATTTCATTGTCTCTTCTTCCTTATCTTTTTCTATGATTTTGATGATAAAAGACAACGACCACTGAGATAACATATCTCGCAACTTCATCAACATCCCATGAATAATCTGATACTTGTTTCGATTCTCTCCGACATATTTGTTGTTACTCTGCTCAGCTTTCCCAGCCCAGCTGAAGCTGTTTATCTATACCATATCTGCCCAAACACCACCACTTTCACCCCAAACTCCACCTTCCAGTCCAACCTCAACCGCCTCCTCTCCACCCTCTCCTCCAACGCCACCCGCCCCTCTGGCTTCTACAACGCCACCACCTCCTCCCGAACCCCAAACGACCCCATCTACGGCCTCTTCCTCTGCAGCGGCGATGTAGGATTTGGTACCTTCTACTACTGATCACCATGATCAAGTAATCGCACCCCAAACGACACCGTCTACGGCCTCTTCCGCTGCCGCGGTGACGTCGCCGCCACCGACACTTGCAAATCCTGTGTCTCGACCGCAACCTCCGAGGCCGTCCAGCGCTGTCCCACAGAGAAACAGGTTGTGATCTGGTACGACGACTGCATGCTACGCTACTCCAACGAGTCCTTCTTTTCCACCGCCGCCGAGTCTCCTGCCGTTTACATGTCGAACACACAGAACGCCACGGAACCGACCCGCTTCAACCAGGTCCTGGCCACCTGCATGAACGAGGTGGCCACCGAGGCTTCCACTGACGCCGACAAGTTCGCGACGAGTCAGGCCAATGTTAGTGGGTTCATTTCGATTTACAGCCTGGGGCAGTGCACGCAGGACCTGTCCGCAGCGGATTGCAACCAGTGTCTCAGGGGAGCCATAGCCCAATTTCCGAGTTGTTGCAATGGAAAGATCGGGGGACGAGTTTTCAATCCGAGTTGTTACGTTGGGTACGAAGTCTACCCTTTCTACCTACAGAACTCCACGTCAGCACCTCAGCCTTCACCGGGGGTTCTTTCTCCTCCTCCTCCTCCTCCGCCGCCGCCTAAAGGTAAAGTG
The DNA here is from genome assembly GCF_002207925.1 of Prunus avium. The sequence goes on from NW_018921914.1 coordinate 17,617, forward strand.
ACCAGCTTTTCAATTCAAATTATGTCTTAAAATTGTCGGGGAGAATAGGTATCTATGCTAACTATGGGGAATATGGTTTTGGGCTGTGGCTGTGCATTTTGCTAGTTTCTTCATATTTAGTTTCATCAGTCTAAGATTGCCATTGTTTATGATGCAGGAAAAAGCAAAATCTCAAAGCTTACAATTGTTGCCATTGTTGCCCCAATTGCCGTCTCAGTGCTACTTTTTATTGCGGGCTGCTGTTTCATTACTAGGAGAGCAAGAAAGAAGCGCAGTGCAGCAGCTGAGGAACCAAGCGGTAAGAATATATATATCTGAAATGAATTGAAATTTGTCATACAAATCAAAAGCATACTTTTGTTTCGTCATCTTTATACATGAATGCTTTTCTCGTTTGGTTGTGTAGGTGCGACTGACATTAGTTCTGTAGAGTCTTTGCAATTTGATTTTAGTACAATTGAAGCGGCCACGAACAATTTCTCAGATGATAATAAGTTAGGGGAAGGTGGATTTGGTCAAGTTTACAAGGTATGTATGTATATCAACGTTTCTGCATCGGAAAATCTAAAGTCTTAATAGTTTGAGAACCTGAGGAGGTTTTAATCAATACTGGGAATTGTAAAATTTGTGCAAGAATGTACATTCCATCGATTGATTGATTAAAGGTTGTTCTCAGGGTATACTTTCAAATGGTCAAGAAGTAGCTGTGAAGAGGCTTTCAAGGAACTCTGGCCAAGGTGCAGAGGAATTTAAGAACGAGATGGTATTGGTAGCTAAGCTTCAACACAGAAATCTGGTCAGGCTATATGGATTTTGCTTGGAAGGAGAAGAAAAGATACTTGTTTATGAATATGTCTCCAACAAAAGCCTTGACTATTTTCTATTTGGTTTGTGCCCTGAAACATCTGATAGTCTTTTCTACTGCAAAAGCAATGTTACTTCAACATGTATTTGAATCTGTTTCCTTGATGATAACTTGATTGATCAATTTTGATGATTTTCAGACCCTGAGAAACAAGGACAATTGGATTGGGCAAGACGTTACAAGATTATTGCAGGGATTGCTCGAGGAATCATGTATCTACACGAAGATTCCGGACTTAGAATTATACATCGTGATCTCAAGGCCAGCAATATATTGTTAGATGGGGAGATGCATCCAAAAATATCTGATTTTGGCATGGCCAGGATTTTTGGGGTTGATCAAACTCAAGCAAACACAAGTAGAATTGTTGGAACATAGTAAGTTCTCTCATTCATCTTTTCTATTCTCATGACCACTTTTGTTCTGCATTATCTGGATTGATGAATTTGAGAAATGGTCCCATCTGCACTCAACAGAAAGTCCACTTTGACCCTTGATAATATCAGTATGAACTCAGACAGGGATGATGTAATTTTTGAATCATACTTCATGTTCTATAAATAATGAAAGCCACTTAGTCTTACACGAAATTGAATGGATTAAATTATTGACATGAATATGATAAGTTTACTCCTTAAATTTTGCTACAATTTCTATACTGATGGATGGTTGTGCTTCTTGCAGTGGCTATATGTCTCCAGAGTATGCAATGCATGGACAATTTTCTGTCAAGTCCGATCTATATAGTTTCGGTGTTTTACTGCTAGAAATCATAAGTGGCAAGAAGAATAGTTATTTCTTTCAAACTGATGCAGCTGAAGACCTCATGAGCCATGTGAGCTTAAACTGAAAAAAATGTAGTTTTGTTCTTCTGCACTAACACCACCACAACATAAATAAAACTGTTCAATTTATGCAGGCTTGGAAACTATGGAGAGACGGGATGCCTTTGGAATTGTTGGATCCAAGTATGAGAGATTCTTATTCCAGGAGTGAAGTTATAAGGTGTATACATATCGGCTTACTTTGTGTTCAGGAAGATCCAGCGGACAGACCTACAATGCAATCCGTAGTTCTCATGCTTAATAGCTACTCTGTGACTCTGCCATTACCTGAACAGCCAGCATTTTTCCTTCGAAGTCGAACGGAGGGGAACATGCCAAAGATAACTTTGGAGTCTGATCTATCTATCAGTAAGTCCACTCCATCCGTAGATGAAGCATCTATCACTGCAGTATACCCTAGATAACGTGAATGAACAAGATGTTATATCTTGCATTATCTGTTTATATTTGTAATCACAAATACGAAACTTGTACTCTTGGTTTCATACAACTGTTGTTAGGATTGAAAACATCAAATGGTATTTCTGTCTTGTGAGTTTCAATATCTTTGATTTTGATTTTTGAGCATAGATTTATCATCCAGATAACGTGATTGACAAGGTTTTAAGTCCTCACATCTGTATCTTGGAAAGATCTCTCCTTTGTGGGTCAATACCTAATAAATTTACAACCGGCTTAATTAGGTAGTTGTGCTTGTGGTCACATCACTCTCTTGTATTGATGAGAGTTATGGATAGGATACCATCTTCTTTTCTGGTCATCTTGGTTGGTTGTATACAACCGTACTCTTGTATTATTGCAGACTAAAAGTCTCAAAACCCTCTGTAGGTGTAAATATTGAAAAACTGAGGAAAAAGAAAACACCTCTAAACCCAAGTCTCGACCCCCTTTGTTGACTGTCAATTTATAATTACATCACACTGATGATGAAGCGGACACCTCTAAAAATTATGACTTTTAGATAAGCTTTTTAATTTCCACATGATTCAACTCTAAGGGACATAAGAAATTGGCTTTAGAAATAGAAACAGGGACTGGGCTGATCAGTGATCAAAAGATCATGAAAACCAGAATGTCTTCCGTGCATAATCTGATGCTTGTTTCCATTCTCTCCTCCGTATTTGTTATTTGTTGTTACTCTGCTCAGCTTTCCCAGCCCAGCCGAAGCTGATTATCTGTACAATGTCTGCCCAAATTGGGATCTAACCACCCCAATTGGTGCATATTGCTCTCAAATATCTGGAAAATTTATCATCAAATTCGCGTTGAGTCTGCAGATTAACATGAATGGATCCCTAACCAAATTGGGATAATTATATCCTATCAGCTTGGCCTCCCCCGCATGAGAAAAATTCCTGCTTATATGCTGCTGGCATGGGCAAAAAGTGACACTATGAAGTTGGCCTGTGATAAAATGTTAGAAAAGATTACATTTCTTTTCTGGGTATACGTAGCTGTGGCTGTTGTGAATTAAGACCAATTCACTCCCCTTTAGACCTTGTTGTTGATGGACTTTGGACAAGACTCAATGATGGATGAGTCTTACACACACACACAGAAAATAACCAAGCACAAATGACACAAGTGTTTATAGAGGTTCAGCAAATTTTTGCCTACATCCTCTTGGTGATCCCCTTGAGAAATTTCATTAGTGAAGATAGGTTACAACTTTGGTTTACAACTGAAAAAAAACCCCCTTAGAACACTACCCTCACAATCTGTTTCTCTCTCACCCTTGCTCAACACCTTGATACACTTGAGAACTCTCTCTTCTTTTTGACTCACTAGTTTCCAGCTACTTTGCCTCACATTGATTTCTTGCTTCCTCTCTATCTCAAATACACAACCCCTTGCACTTGAGAAAAGCCTCATCACATCTTCCCACGTTCTGCCCTTGTTTTACTGAAGTAGATCACACCTTGGGCAGGCAAAGGGCTTGATAATGACAGCTACAAGTTCAGCTACCCAACAAAGGTAGGAACACCTTGAAACAAGCCAACATCTTTCCTTAATTTGCTCTCCTTGCTTCCCCAGCAACTTGCCACCTTTCATTTAAGTCAGAAGTGACTTAAAATATCCTTGCAAGTGGATAGAAAACGATAGCACACTAAAGAAATTGTTGAGAAGCAGTGCAAACTCGAAACAGCATGTGTCGAGTGACCGGTCGCTGGTAGCTTGCGACCGGTCGCAAGAAGATTTCGCTCCAGACCTCGACTCTGCCTGAAAACTACCGGTCGCAAATAGCTGGCGACCGGTCGCGAGTCGACTTAGCTCCAGACTTCGACTCTGCCTGAAAACGACCGGTCGCAAATGTCATGCGACCGGTCGCTGGTCCAAGATTTAGTATCCTTTATGCGAGCCAATTTTCCAACAGTGGCAACGACTTATCATCCTACAGCGAAGCGGTCCCATGCATTAGGAACGTGATTGACTAGGCTTTAAGTCTTCACACCAATGTCTTGGAAAAGGTTTTTCTCATTTGTGGGTCTGTCTGGGTTGAATCCTTCATGGTTTTGTGGTTACCTACTCCCCTTAAATTCTGGCTCACAAGGCACTAATTCAGTCTATACGAAATTGACAACCGGCTTAATTAGGTAGTTGTGGTCACATCACTGTCCTGCATTGATGACTGGAGTTATGGATTATTTTTCTGGCCACCATTGCGACGGCAACATGAAGTGGTGGCAGGAAGGAATGGGGTCAGCTCAGCTCAGCTGGTTATATGAATCAATCAATGTGTGAGTGTAATATAACAACGACTCTTGCCATATTCTCGGTCGGTTGTATAAAACCATACTCTTCTATTATATCAAGATGTAAAATATTGGAAAATTATTGAGGAAAAAGAAAAGGCAAGAACACAGTTGGGCTGAAAATTCTACCCCCTCCGTCTCCAATTCATCAATGACTTTTCAATAACTTTACTTTCTACATGATTCAACATCACAGGGGCTTCTTCACACCTTCCTTCAATAAAGGACAAAATTTGACTTCGACCTTAACACCCCTGTCAATTTATGAGTACATCACAATGCTGACCAGAGCAAACACGCCATACTCAGCCTAAAGGCATTTTAGCTCACCTAAACCCGTCTTATGTTTGTAGAAGGAAGTGATCGTGATCATCAAGAAGAGGTTATCGATTTGATTATCAAAATGCCTTCCTTCAATCTCAGTGTGTTGATGACCCTTGTGCTTGGCTTGCTTAGCCTTAGCAGTTTGAGTGAAGCTGAATACCGCTACCACGTCTGTTCTAACACAACCAGTTTCACTCCCAACAGCACCTACGAATTCAATCTTAAGCTCCTCCTCTCTTCTCTCACCTCCAACGCCACCCGTGAACTCGGTTTCTACAACACCACTGCCGGCTCCCAAGATCCCAACGCTGCAGTTTACGGTTCCTTTCTATGCCGTGCTGATCTCACATCCGATGCATGCCAAGATTGTGTAGCCACCGCAGCCAGAGAAACGGTCAAAGAGTACTGCCCCTTAAGAAAAGTCACTATAATTTGGTACGATGATTGCATGTTACGCTACTCAAACATGTCTTTTTTCGGCAATATGGATAAAGCCCCAAGTGTTTATTTGTGGAACGTGGGAAACATAACTGATCCAAACCGGTTTAATCAGGTGCTGGTGGATACAATCACTGGCTTGGTGTCTGTGGCAGCAAATGCGGCCTCCGGTGCTAAAAAGTTTGCGACAAAAGAAGCAAACATTACAGGGTTTCAGGAGTTGTACATCCTTGTGCAGTGCACGCCGGACCTGTCAAGCACCGCCTGTCATTGGTGTCTTCTTGGAGCTATTACACTTCTTCCGGATTGTTGTGAATGGAAGCAAGGGGGAAGAGTTTTGTATCCTAGTTGTAATGTTAGATATGAAATGTATCCATTTTATACGATAGTTGCTGCCCCTCCTCTACCACTGCTTCTTCCTCCTCCACCTCCGGCAAGGTCTCAAGGTAAACTTGGAATTTACCCAAACATTTCGGGGTCTAAATACATACTCACCAGTAGTAGTCAATTTGTCATTTGGTTTTGTTTTTCTTAAGTCTGGTAATAAAAGAATTTTCTTTTCTTTTTCTTTTTTGTGCAAAAATAAAAGAATTTTCTTAGTAGTACAAGTTATGACAGTAAAAGAATATAATTGTTCATACAGGAGGAAGAAGCAGATTTTCTCCTTCCATAATCATTGTCACCAGTATTCTTGCTCTTGTTGCCGTCTCTGTGTTACTTGTAGCTTTCTACTGCTTCGCACGGAGAACATCAGTAAGAGACGAGTACAATACTGCCCCAAGTCAAGAAAATGGTAGAAATGAAATGAAATATATATTGTCCTGAAATCCAAAACAATATATTCCTTTTTTTTTCACCAAGTTTTTTTACTCCCTTGATCTGTGGTACTTGTAGCTTTCTATTGCTTCGCACGCAGAAGATCAGTAAGAGACGAGTACAGTAACAGTACTGCCCCAAGTCAAGAAAACGGTAAAACCAAATTAAATATCTGAAATCCAAAGCAATATGTTTTCCTTATTTTTTCACTACGTTTTTCTACTACCTTACCTTGCGTGTAATATTTTTAGAAACTCATTATTTTGGATTTTGCTTAGTTGGGAATGATACAAACAGTGTCGAGTCCTTGCAATTTGACTTGGGAACTATTGAAACTGCCACCAGCAAGTTTTCTGACAATAACAAGTTAGGTGAAGGCGGATTTGGTGTCGTCTTCAAGGTATGAAAATATGAATTATATCCTCATTTTGTCTTGGAAATTCTTGATTCTTAATATACGGTGCTCACAGTTAGTTCAATTTGTACGTACAACTTTAAACTTAATTAATATGAGTGGATGAAGCACCTCATATACCTTGTCAGGGAACACTTGCTAATGGACATGAAATAGCAGTGAAGAGGTTGTCAAAGAGCTCCAAACAAGGTGTACAAGAATTTAAGAATGAGGTTGCATTGGTAGCCAAACTTCAGCACAGAAATCTTGTCAGGCTTCTGGGATTTTGTTTGGAAGGAGAAGAAACCATACTTGTCTATGAATATGTGCCAAACAAAAGTCTTGACTATTTTCTTTTTGGTACAAGTACGTGTACATCATTTTGAAAACCCTTTGCAATTTCTAACTTGAGTACAATAATCAAACTTTTATTTACTTGTGAGTACAGAATCCGAAAAACGAGAACAGCTAGATTGGTCAAGCCGTTGCATGATAACAGAAGGAATCGCTCGAGGAATTCTATATCTTCATGAAGATTCAAGGCTTAGAGTTATACATCGTGACTTGAAAGCGAGCAATATCTTGTTAGATGGCAATATGAATCCAAAAATATCAGATTTTGGCATGGCAAGAATGTTTGGAGTTGAAGATCAAACTCAAGGAAACACCAAAAGAATTGTTGGCACCTAGTAAAGTTCCATCATCTATATAACTAATTAATAATCTTAAATCTATATTTCGGCTTTAACCCACATGTCAATTATTTTGGCCTTGCAATTAGCGGTTACATGGCTCCAGAATATGCTATGGAGGGATTGTATTCGGTAAAATCGGATGTCTTTAGCTTCGGAATACTTTTGCTTGAGATCATAACAGGGAGAAGGAACTTTTTAGGCTTTCATCCAACAAATCATGCACCTACTCTTATAGGCTATGTAAGGTCTTTATTTGGGTTAAATTATACAAAAAGTTTCTCAAAAACTAATTAATGTAGCTATCAATTTAAGAGTAGTACTTACATCTTTGAAGGGTATTAATTGCAGGCTTGGCAGTTATGGAACGAAACGAAAGGGTTGGAGTTGATGGATCCTTTGTTGAAGGACTCATGCAGTCCAAATGAATTTTTGAGAAACATTCATATTGGATTATTGTGTGTTCAAGAAGATGCAAACAAGAGGCCAACTATGTCATCGGTTGTTCTAATGTTAAAAAGTGAAACCATTAGTCTATCCAGACCTGAGAAACCAGCCTTCTTTACAGGAAGATCTACTGATCACCATGATCAAGAAAACGCTCATAATTGCTCAGCCAATGGTTTGACGATTTCTAATGACTTGCCCCGTTGAGGGAGATGAAAATTAAGTAAAGATCATTGTATTCCATTAATTAAAGGCTTATGTTGCACACAGAGACTCTGACGATGCTGTAAGCTTTATATATTCTGTTTAACACATGTCATTTTATTGAGAAAATGCTAATTATGCACTCGCCCTAAATCTTAATTTCAATCACGCTGAGATCAACTAGTTTCTTAGTACTTAATACGTTTCCTTTGGAGTTGAATTTGCTATCCAGTTTGTGATCTAACTACTCCATTTGGTGCATATCACTCTAAAGTAACTGGAAAATTTATCATAAATTCGCATCAAGTCTGCAGATTAACATGAATGGATACCTAACCAAATTGGGATAATTATATATATCAGCTATATAGGCCTTCCCGCTTCAGAAAAATTAAGCTTATATGCTGACATGAGCAAAAAGTGACACTATGAAGTTGTCCTGTGATAAAATAAAATGGTAGAAAAGATTACATTTCTTTTCTACTGATGACAATCAAATAAAATGGTATACGTAGGTGTGGCTGGGATTACTGAGTTTCAATATCTTTACTTTGATTTTTTAGCAACGAGTTATCATCCTACTGCATAGTATCAGGTGAAAATCAAAGAGAAACCTTTTCCACATAACGTGATTGACAAGGTTCAGTCTTCACACCAATGTCTTGAAAAAGGTTTTCTCATTTGTGGGTCTGGGTTGAATCTTCTTCATGGGTTTGTTTGTGGTTACCCACGCCCTCTAAATTGACAACCGGCTTAATTAGGTAGGTAGTTGTGGTCACATCACTGTCCTGTATTGATGACTGGAGTTATGGATATATCTTCTTTTCTTTTTCTGGTCATCTTCGTCTCTACGTACGAGATAGTATGTAAAATGAAATATGTACAATTTGTGGAACATTCTTAATAATGACGGCCACCATTGCTACGGTGACATGAGGTGGTGGCAGGAAGGAAATGGGGTCAGCACAGCTCAGCTGGTTATATGAATCAATCAATGTGTGAGTGTAATATAACAATGACTCTTCTATTAGTATCAAGATGTAAAATATTGGAAAATTATTGAGGAAAAAGGAAAGGCAAGAACACAGTTGGGCTGAAAATTCTATCCCCTCCGTCTCCAATTCATCAATGACTTTTCAATAACTTTACTTTCCACAGGGGCTTCTTCACACCTTCCTTCAATAAAGGACAAAAGTTGACTTCAACCTTAACACTCCTGTCAATTTATGAGTACAGCAAACACGCCAAACTCAGCCTAAAGGCATTTTAGCTCACCTAAACCCGTCTTGTTTACACATTGTAGAAGGCTATACTGTTGACATATTCTACTTGTAGAGTATAGCCGGCCGGCTGTACTGTTGAAATATTCTTTTGTAGTAATTAAGTAATATCTTATCATTTTTTAGTTACTTTCATTTGTAATTATGTTTTAATTATTATTTCTTTAGTGAATACTTAGTATTAAATATTTTAATTTACTTCATAAATTATATCACTTAATAAATAGTAATTAATTTTTTTGATTAATAAAATATTTAAATACTAATGATTCACTAACTAAATAATAATTAAAACATAACTACTAATTAAGTAATTAAAAAAGAGAAATCCATATTCTGCTATTTAACTGTATAGCCGTGCGGCTATACTTCTATTTACCGAGTATAGCCGATCGGCTATACTGTTGAAACTTTCTATTGAAAGGGGATAGCCGGCTATGCTTTTGAAACTTTCTATTTAAAAGGTATAGCCGCCCGGCTATACGGTTGAATATTCTACTTGTAGAGTATAGCCGCACGGCTATACTTGTGAAATATTCTTCTTAAAGTTGAAGCTGTACAACTAGTAAGAGTTAGGATTTAAAAGGGCAAGTAAAGTGGGTTAAATTCGTGGTTGACCCATAGCTTTGCATATGTTTGCGATGAAGCCTAGGCTGACTTAGATTTAAAATTAAAATGGCAGAGCTCAAATTAAATTTTTTTTTGTGGTAAATATCACGAGGTGTCCTCACACCCGAAGGGTGGGATTAATCCCTGTTGGGGGTTCGAATTGCCGCTAGCCACAAAGTGCTTCCAACGGGTTTCAAACCCCTGCCATTGAGGCACCAGGTAGCTCGCTAACTGGAGGTGGCAGTTTGCCAACCGCACCACACCTTGTGGTTAACTGATTTTGACTTTCATGATGGTGATGATGACACATTGCTTAGGCTTTACTTAACTTTTGCTTATTTGTGTTCATGGGATTTTGATTGTTTTTTTTTTTTTTTTTTTTT
>NW_018921914.1:40405-56278 GCF_002207925.1 Prunus avium
ATTGTTCGCACCACTTTGCAAAACCCAAGGGAGATGTCGTATAGCAGTGTAGCTAGAAAGTCCGAGTGTCGTATCCACAGAGAACAGTGTAAAGAAAATAACAGAGATGAAAAAGAACAAGTGTGATTGAGAGGTAGAATTATGCAAGATTTGATTTGGGGAAAATTTAATTGATTAAAACACTAAGGCATTAGGTTTCTACTTTTAACATAAGCATGCAACTCTTAATAATTTGATCCACAAAATATTTTCCATTGTAGTTGTTCAAAATAATTAAAGCTCTTTTTAATTTCCTTTAGAAGTATTCTAAGCATAACTTGTACCATTGGCAACAAACTATCAAAAAATAATCTTCATCAAAATTCTATTAATCTTTAGTAATTCTCTTCTCTTTTAAAAGCATGAAAGTTTTTACTACACAATGGGAAAAACATGATTGAACCCATGAAATAGATTATCAAACATTCATCAATTAATTAAAAAGAAAACTACAAATTCCATTTGAACAAAAACTACAAATTCACATTAAAGCTTAAGTTTGGATCAAACTAATAAAAATTACACACTTATATTAAAAGCTTTCTCCCTAGCCTTAGCTAGGGAGTTAGTTCCCCATAATAAAATTAAACTAAAAACAGAAATTAAAACTTAGAAAGATGGAGGAAAGAGAGAAAGCTCAAGAGTTGTGGAGCTTGGTGTGATTTTACAATGCCATAGCTCCTCCTATTTATAGGAAAATGGGAGCAATTCTAAATTCATTAAATCCCTCCATTCATGAATTTAATATGTATTCCACTTGCCATCAAGCCAATTGCCAATTTGCTTCCATTACTTATTCCATAGTGTTGATGACTCCATTCTCCAAATTCTTCATCTTGTTCAATGCACAACCGTAACCCATCTCTTCATTGTTTCTTCTTTTGGCATGGGTGTGGCACTTCATGCATTCTTTTCAATTCTTTTCTTCTTGGTTGCTCCATCCATTGCTTCTTTTCCTTTCTTTTATGCCTTGGTGTGGCACTAAATCTTCATCATTCATTTGGTCATTCCCAACTACAAATTGTTTAATGCCACCAAGTCATGTTTGTTAATTCCTCAACCTTAAGATAAAATAATGAAATCATCATCAATTATGTAATGGGTATGTAAGCAAGTGCAAAAGTGAAAAACAAACCTAATTAACTAAAATTGTAAGAAAATCAATTACTAACAAATATATTTAGGGATAATAAATGTGATAGTTTATGTGCTCATCAAATACCCCAAAACCTATAATTTGCTAGTCCTCGAGCAAACTAAAATTAAAAACTAAGCATAAATGAAAACTAACTAAGCCACTTTCGTAGGGATCTCGATTGCATTTAGCGTATGCAATAAGCCTTTAAACCCCTAGGTTGCCCTAGTGGACGAGTTGTAGTCTCGTGAGGGTTTTCAGGGATGATACCCACAAACATCTGAAATTTTAAGTAACTCTCCTGTCAAATCATCATCAAGAATGTTAAAGCTCAAAAACTAAGATGGAAAATGACTTGATGAGAAGGAAGGGGGTCTCTCGCAAGGAGAGATAGGGTTAGGGTTTTCTAGGGTTAAGCGATACTGTGCCGGCAGCGACGACGAGCGGCTATCTCCCTTTCTCCCTGCTCTCTCTTCGCACCAGCTATTTGCTCGGTGGTGTGGCTATCTCTCTCACGTCGTGGGGAAGGCAATAGAGGGATTGCGTGGGGCTTACGTTGGCTGAAGGGGGTGTGGACATGGATGAGCTTGAGAAGCGGTTTGGGGGGAATCTTTATTTGTCAGAGAAAGAGCGCACGGGTTTAGTCTTTGAAGAAGATGATATTGGCGATTTGTGGAAAGGATCCCAGTTTACATTGGTGGCTAGGGTCTTAACTCACAAGTCTGTTAATAGGGAGGCGTTTGTGAGTGTGTTTACTAGGCTGTGGAAAGGAAGTGATGGGGTCTCTATTAAGGAGATTGGGGAACGCCGCTTCTTGGTGCGTTTCACCAACTTGAATGATAAGAGGAGAGTATTGGACATGGAACCTTGGACTTTCAGGGAAGGATTGGTTCTATTACTGGAAGTTCGTACAGGGGTTGATGCGAGGACTGTGCATCTGGATTTGGGAGTTTTTTGGGTCCAACTACATGGTATTTCTCCTCTCAATATGACCGTGATGGTGGCCAAGAAAATTGGAGCTTTGATAGGACAGGTTTTGGAGGTGGACCAGACTACCAGTGACGATTGCATAGGCAGATTTCTGAGAGTTCGTATTAGATTTGATGTGGGGCAGCCTTTGATGCGGGGAACCTTTGTGGTGTTTCCTGGGGAGGGTTCTCGTTGGATTGATTTTAAATATGAATTTCTCCCAGAATATTGCTTTGTCTGTGGTTGTTTAGGTCATCCAAGCCGGCTCTGTCTGGAACAGCGCCATGAGGAGTTTGGGAGTAGTGGTGCACGGTCTGAAGCTTTATTGGCCTTTGCTGGTTTGGAAGCTGAGGATGATCTACGGGGTCGTAAGCTCAAGGGCTCGGTGCGACGATCCCATAATAGCCTGAATTCTGGGCATAGGGGGCAGGGCCGGCCCTGACATTTTGGTGGCCCATGGCCAAAAATTAAACGAGGCCCTTAGTATATAATTTTTTAAAAAAAATTTGCTCATTCCTTTTTCTTTTTATGAATATGAAGCAAAATCCCACTGCTTAAATAGAATAATTTCATTCAACCAACAAAAAAAAAACCAAAAGTATATGATCCATAAACAACAAAAATCATATTTAGGGGCATAGAGCTTCTAAAATTTCAGCAAAACAAAACAAAAGTTTTTAAGTGGCTCTTCCATAGGGCTTAGTTCTCAAGTGGCTCAATTGTACACAAAAAGCTCCTTTGACTTCCACTTCATCATCTACAACCTCTTCAAAATTCTTGATCTTCTTGATCTTCATTGAAAAATTCTTGATCTTCTAGCATTTTGAGAAGCAAAATCATCAATAACCTCTTCAAAATCAATATTTTCCAACATATTCTTTTCACTGGACATGGTGCGAATCATGTAATCATTAGCGGGGAAGAGCCGAGGCCGGATGAAGGGGACGTGGGTTTTGTGCTGGACTTAAATGCTTCTATTGAGGAGCAAGTGCAAGATGGTGAAGGGGGTGCCTATGCAGAGCTGCAGGCACGAGGGGATGTTGATGGTGGGATACCGTGGAGCTTAACCCAAAATTCTGACCCTTTCAACTTGGGACCTTTGATAGTTGCCGCACAATGTAGGGATGAGGGTAGGTTAAAGAGGAAGGGTCCAGATAGCATGTGGGAGCGGGACGACGAAAGTGTCAGATATGATAAGAGATTTCGTAGTGGCGACCAAGGTGGGTGTTCCAGGACATCAGGAACATCAGGTACAGTACGACGGTGTTTGCCTTTAGAGGAAGAACTGAATCCGGCAGTGGATACCAGCCTTAATGGGTCTCCACGGTCGCCATGAAAATCATCGTGTGGAACTGTCAGGGCATAGGGGGTCCCCTGACAGTTTCGAGTCTTAAGGAGCAAGTTAGGCTCCAGGCCCCTGACATAGTGGTGTTGCTAGAAACAAAAAACAATGCATACCGCTATGGGTGGTTACAAAAACAGTTGGGGATGAATTTTTTGCATGTGGTGGCACCTAAGGGACTCAGTGGAGGTCTCTGTATGTTTTGGAAAGAGGCTCAGAATGTCGTATTGGTTAAGTATGCGAATTTTCTCATTGAGGTTGGAGTTCATGATATCATGCACAATTTTACTTGGCGATTTTTTGCGGTTTATGCAAGTACTGACGACGGGGTTCGGAGGAAACAATTGGGGGTTTTGCAGGACCGAATTAACACTTGTGGAGAGGGTTGTCTTGTTATGGGGGATTTTAATGACATTCTTGATGTGACAGAGAAAGATGGTGGTAGACCGCGTACTATACGAAGTATGTATGACTTTCGTAGGTTTGTCTCAGATAGTCACTTGTTGGACTTGGGGTATGAAGGATATCCATATACTTGGAGGAATCGAAGGGAAGATGGGGGTATTCAGGAACGACTGGACAGAGGTTTCGCCAATGAGAGCTGGCTGCGTAGTTACCCTAACGCCAGAGTAGTTCATCAAGTGGTACCCGGATCTGATCATGCTATGCTTGTACTGCATACCTCGGTCTCACTGCAACGTAGGGCAAGCCGTTTTATTTTTGACCAAAGATGGGGGGAGTTGGAACGATGTCAGACGGTGGTCAAGGAGCGTTGGTGTCGGGGGTTCAAGGGGTCCAAGGGTATGCAGGTGTTTGAAAAGCTTAAATGGGTCAGGAAAGGGCTTGTGGATTGGAAACGACAGGAGTGGCGTAGCTCTAAAGTTTGCATTGACAACATAAAGGAGGAGTTATGCACTGCTCTTCAGAGTTCAGTTTTTTAGGGTAACAAGATCAGACGGCTTGAAGAAGATCTTAAAACTGAGTTACAAAAAGAGGAACAATATTGGAAGGTGAAGTCCAGAGTACAATGGCTGCAAGAAGGGGATAAAAATACAAAGTTTTTTCATTCCAAGGCCGTATCTCGCCGAAGAATGAATCGTTTGCATGGGCTAGAGGATCAAGGTGGCATCTGGCATAGGGAGGTTTCTGATATTAGGAGGATTGCAGAATCATATTTCCAGGATCATTTCACGTCCAGTAACCCGGTTAATATTGATGAGATCCTGGATTGTGTCCAAGCGACTGTTTCGTCTCAGGATAATATCATGCTAAGTAAGCCTATTTTGGCGGATGAAGTGGTCACCGCTGTCAAGCAACTGAATCCTATTAAATCACCTGGACCGGATGGATTTACTGGAAGTTTTTATCAAAAGTTTTGGGCCACCATTGGTGGAGACATTCTTGAGATGGTTAATTGTTTCTTCCACTCTGGGAGGATGCTTAGGAAGTTCAACCATACCCACATTGTTTTGATACCGAAAGTTGAGAACCCTAGAAGAATGACGCAGTGGCGGCCTATTTCTTTATGTAATGTGGTGTATAAAATCATATCTAAGGTGTTAACCAACCGGTTAAAGAAGGTGATTCCGCATGTGGTGAGTTTGAACCAATCGGCTTTTGTTGCAGAAAGACAAATTACTGATAATATTTTGGTGGTACATGAGATACTACATACCCTCAAAACTGCTCAGGAATCGGACCAACAATACATGGCTATGAAATTAGATATGGCTAAAGCATATGACAGAGTGGAATGGGCCTTTTTGGAGGCCATGATGGAGAAGTTGGGGTTTGATAGCCGGTTCCGAGGTTGGATTATGGAATGCGTTACGACAGTTTCTTACAGTGTCTTGATTAACGGTGAACCGTCAGGGCACGTTATTCCAAGTAGGGGTTTGCGCCAAGGGGACCCATTGTCTCCTTTTTTGTTCCTCATATGTGCCGAAGGCCTTACGGCGTTGATTCGTCGACAGGAAACTAGGAATCTGGTGCATGGTGTACAATTTCGCACTGGGGGTGTAACTGTCTCCCATTTATTTTTTGCTGACGACTCGGTTTTGTTTTGTCGAGCGAGGGAAGAGGAGGCCCTTTGTCTATTAGAGGTTTTGGAGGCTTATGCGGCTGGGTCAGGCCAAAGTATTAATTTTGAGAAAAGCTCATTGTTTTTTGATCATCGATGCACACAGAGATTGCGCAGGCGCATCACAGAGCGGATGCATATACAATGTAAGGATGGATTCGGCAAATATCTGGGCCTTGTGGCAGATTTTGGTGCATCTAAAAAACGGATTTTTGAGTCTGTGCGTCAGAAAATTGGTGAGCGGCTCCATGGATGGGCTGAACAATTTTTATCTGCTGCTGGGAAGGAGATTTTGATCAAAGCTGTGGCCATGGCAATGCCAAATCATGCCATGTCTTGTTTTAAGCTACCAGTAAGTTTATGCAAGGAAATTGAAGGTGAGATCGCCAGATTTTGGTGGAAGAATGGTGTTGATCGTAAGCCAATCCACTGGGTGGGGTGGAAGCAAATGACTAGGCTCAAGAAGGATGGTGGGCTGGGATTTCGGGTATTGACTTGTTTTAACCTGGCTATGTTGGCTAAAATTGGCTGGAGGATTGTATGCAAACCACACTCTCTACTTGGACGGGTTCTGCAGGATAAATATCACCCAGGGGTGGGATTTCTTGAGGCACGTCTTGGAAGGAAAGTATCATGGGGGTGGAGAGGAATTATGCAAGGTAGACAGATTCTGGAGGCTGGGTTACGGTGGCGGGTGGGAACTGGAGAGCGGATTCGTGTTACTCGAGATCCTTGGCTACCCACACCTCATACTTTTAAGACAAGATCTAAGCATCCTAATCTTCCTCCTATGGTGGCTGACCTGATTGATGCTGATCTTAAAACGTGGCGGGGTGATTTGATCTCACGCTTATTTGACGCTCAAGAAGCTCAACTGATCACTAGTATGCCGATAAGCCGGTGGGGCTGTTCTGATAAAATGATTTGGCACTTCCAGAAGCAAGGAGTTTACTCGGTCAGATCTGGATATGAGCTTGCGATATTTTTGAAACGGAACGGGGAGTTAGGGGTTAAAGGGGATGGCGAAAGCAGTAGGCAGAATTGTCATGCGCCGGTTTGGAAAGGCATTTGGCGTCTCCGCGTCCCACCTAAAATTCGTATGTTCATTTGGAAGGCTTGCAGGAATGCTTTGGCGGTCCGACATCATTTGGCAAAAAGACGGGTGCCGGTGGACAATAAATGTGCCTTCTGTGAGTGTGAGGATGAAACCCAGGAACATCTATTTTTCCAGTGTGAATTTGCGCGTGCAATTTGGTTTGCGAGTTCCCTACAACTTGACATACGACAACTCAAAGGTGGAGATTTTATGGCCTGCTGGATGAGTTTGTTGGCTTTGTATGAAACTCAAGCTAGAAGAGATGATGTTTTGCAAATCATGGCTTTTGTCCTTTGGCGGATTTGGAAATGTAGAAATGAGGTAGTATTCAATGGAGTGGCTGTGCAAGCCCGCGATGAAGTGTCTATTTTACTGAAGCAGGTAGCGGAATTCAATGATGCGCATGTGATTGAATCCATGCAAGGGATGCCGCAGAATGCTCTGGATGCACCTGGAGTCACCATCACTCCGACCTGGACTTGTCCTCCCCCAGGTTCTGTCAAGCTCAATTGTGATGGTGCTTGGGCGACAAAAGCAGGCCAAGGGGGGGTGGGGTGGGTACTTCGGGATGGCATTGGCTGCTTCCTTTGTGCTGGTGGTACAGGGGATTTACGGTGTGTGTCGGCCTTAATGGTGGAGGCGGAGGCGGTGCGGGAAGCTCTAATCCGTTGCTTGGAACTTGGGTATGATAAGGTGGTGGTGGAATCAGATTCACTTAGCTTGATTAATATGTTAAATCAGGAAACTAGCCAGGACGTGGAGATTGAAGGGATTCTTTTTGACATTATTTGTATGACTCAACAGCTTCATAAGGTGGAGTTTTTGCATACTCCGCGAACTTGTAATCAAGCTGCACATTTGGTGGCAGCTCATGTTTTTCGTTTTGGTGGCAGGCACAGCTGGGATATTGTTTGTCCTGATTGGCTGTTTAATTGCCTAGCCAAGGATGTTAACTGTTCTATTCGCTTTTAATAAATTTTCCCTATCTTTGACAAAAAAAACTAACTACGTCATCTAATCCGACAGGCCCTGTTGTCTTATATACTAAGATGACTTCGGTTCATACGAGGACAAATTGATCTTCTATATTTTTTAAAAAATTGCAAATACGAGATATTAATAGAATAAAGGAAAATACTACCGCTAGTCGCCCATGAGTACCTTGACATTTTTTCAGGTGTTGGGTTCAACATGCTTAATATTTTGGGATTTTTGTAGAAATGTCGCCTGACCTTATACCTCAATTTCATTTTGTCACCTTAAAGAAAAATTTTAAAGAAATATCACCTTAATTTTTCAAAATGCATGATTTGTCATCTAACTTTAACACCATCCATTCCATTCATTTTTTCATCCATTTTAAAGGGTATTTTAGTCTTTCCATTTTCAAGAAAAAAAAAAGAAAAAAAAGAGACCTCTCTCTCCCTTTCCCCCCCACCCAAACCCCACTGGCCCCCAACACACATCGCACAGGACACCCCTCCCCCACCCCTCTTCTCTCTCTCTTAGCATGTATAAATTTTTTTGCGGTGTTCATTGAGCATGTATGAAATTTTCAGATACTTGAAACTACTTAAACTTCCCACCCAAAATCCAACTTGTCTTCGTAGTTTCATTAACTTACGCCACTGTATTTTTGTTGAAGGATCTAAGTTTGCTTGGTCACCATTTGTTACATAGGCTACCGAATTGTTGGTTTGGTAGTTTTCCTTCCACAAATTTCAATATGCAAATGGGAAAATTCCAAAAAGAAAAAATAAGAAGAGGAAGGGGAAGAGGGAAGGGGAATGGAAAGAGGGAAGGGGGAATGGAGGAAGGGGTTGTAAAGAGGAAAGGAGGAATGGATTTCAAGGTGGGTGGGGTTGGAGCCACCGGTGGCGCACAGGGGATGGGAGAAAGTGAGATTTTTTTTTTCAATTTTAATTGTTTAGGGTTTAGAATGGAAAGACTAAAATACCCTTAAAAATGGTGGTCTTAAAGTCAAATGACAAATCATGGATTTTGAAAAATTAAGGTGACATTTCTCTTAAATTTTCCTTTAAGGTGACAAATTAAAACTGAGGTATAAGTTCAGGTGATATTTCTACAAAAATCTCTAATATTTTCTTGAAATAATAATTTTTTTAATATATAGATGAATTATGCGTGATTTACGAAAATCATCTATATGTTATCGTTTTGTAAATGAATTATGCTAGTTAATGGTTTTGGATATATATTTTATGAAGTAACTTGTACATTAAGATATAATAATGTAAAAGAACAATATGCGAAAAGAAAAAGTAAAAATATCATTCAACTTAGTAATTATATATCAAAACTACGAACAAAAAGTTTTTAAATAGTTCTTGCGTGACCATATAATATGTAGATCCAAAGTTTTTGAATATTAACCACAAGGTAAACTTTATCTGTCACATAACATAGCAGATTAAACTTCTTTTTTCTGTCTTTGGCGGATAGGAAGCAAATGTTTTGAACCCTAATTCTCAGCAGCCATGACTTTATTGTGTAGAGCTTTTCTTCGCTTCTGGGCTTCAGTTGGAGTTTTCACATCTGTGGCCAATCCAATTGCTTGTAAAAATCTTATCACATACCAAGTAACATCAATCTGCCACCATTCAAAACCTTGTCGAGCTGAGAAATCGAAAGCATGGTGATTGTTGTGCCATCCTTCTCCAAGTGCAAATAATCCCAACCACCTAAACGTACAGTTGAAAAAATATACATTTAATATCTGTCAACAGGATTCAGGATTCAGGATTCAGGATTCAGGAAGGAGAACATATAATAATATCCCAACTTCTATATTTATTCAAAATTTACCAATTATTCCTTGACATATCACCAGTGAGATATACTTGTTTTCCCCACATGTGACCAGCTGAATTTACTAACAAAGTACTATGGAAAATGCATACCATCCTCACCCCCTGCAATGACAAGGAATAATTTAAACTTTAATAGGTTTTATAATTAATTTGAATTGCACATATGTAATCCAGCTTTGATCTTTATGACAACCTCTTTACTAAGCATGTTTAATTAATTAATGAGAATAAGAAGAAAGAGGAAAGGAGAATCAAAGAATGAGAATCGGATCAACTACCCCTTCCTAGTTGATCCGATTCTTGGTTTTTTGAGTATTTGATCAAGGATTTTAAAGTGGTCTTTCGTATTAAATGTTCCTTGGTGTATTCTCGTTACTTATAAGTAAATGTGCCATAAACTCTTGCATTGTTTTATGACTTTATGGAAATCAAATTGGTCCGGTAAATCGACCAAGAAAAACTTGAATGTGAAAAATAATTTCCATGCCATTTCATACTTAAAGATACAAGACAGAAAACAATCTCACCAGTCCCCATGCCAGGAAGGGAAATCCACCCACGACATATAGTAAACTTCCAAGTAGAACAACAGAATGCAGAAGAAAAGTGCGATGAAGAAACCTATAGAAGGCTTGCCTTTTCAAATCTTCAACGTTCTTCAGTCCTCCATACTGCAAAAGTTTCCATTTAGAGCTTGAACAAAATTATAGCGTATGCAAATATATTTGTTCTAGAAAGAGAGAGAGTAGGGTATGTTTTTTTTACTTTTCCAAACCGAGAGCCGCTATCGAGGATCCAACCCATGTGACTAAACCAAAAACCTTGAAGAGGGCTATGAACATCTTTCTCAGTATCAGTAAACTGGTGGTGATATCGGTGTGAGCTCACCCATTCTATTGGACTTCCCTACAAAATCAAACAAACAAACACAAATATTATAGCCTTGAAAATAAAAATAAAAGGCGTACCAAAAATATGTTGCTAAACGTTGATATATACACATATACCTGAAGTGAGAGAACCCCGAAATAGGCAAACAAGTACTCGAGCCATTTCGGAATACGAAAGCTCTTGTGAGCAAGATTTCTATGGAAAGACAAAGTAACTCCCAAACCCGTCACAAGATAGAGAGCACAGGCCACCCAAAAGGCAGGCCAGGTGAAATGAAACGGCGCCATCATACAAAGGCAATGAAGACTGAAAAACACAACTGCAGTGACTATGTCTAGTAAATTCCATTTCCTTCCCCAGAATTCTCCGCAGGGAGCCATCACAATATTGACCATAATCCCCATCGATGCTATCTATGGCTTCAATATTTTGCTTATGGTGTATCTTCTGCACGCTGCCACTGGCATTCTTATATAGACATACGTTGTATGAAAATTATTGTGTTTGGAAATAAGTTGGCCGCCCATTTCATATATCAGTACCGCAATTTAATACTTCGCTGTTTTGTCAGCATAGGGTTGGTTTGGTGATAGGTAAAGGCTTATTTATGTACATGCCCCCTGTGCTTTTAAACTTATCTCATATTACCACATGTGTTTGCAATCGTTTCAAAATACCCCCCAACCTTTGAAAAGCAGTCTCAATTTACCCGTTCCGTCAGTATTTTTGACGTTCCGTTACGAGCATTGGGCCCCACTTCATTTTAATCTTTAACCTCTGCGAATAAGGGTTTTTTCACTTTCAGAAGAGAGGGGGAAATTGGGTGAGAAGGGGAAATTGGAGAAGAGGGCTTAGGGTTTGTGAAAATCTGAGGTGGGCTTCAAGAATCTTGAGAAGAAATTAGGGGTTCATAAAACTCTGAGGTGGAGTTTGAAATTGGGAGTTTGGTGGCTGTAATTTGTATCCTATCAATTGTTGGCAGTGAAATGAAAATTTGTAGATTTTCTCCTTGTGTGTTACTCTAGTACCAAATTAGCTGTCAATAAGCAACTTTCTTGTAATATCTTATTTTTGTTGTTTACAAACCATACATTGCGGCTTTGGTAATTCAAAATCTAAAGTCCATTACAGTTAGCTATTATGTATTGCTTCAGTCGATCTGCAAATTGAGTGCAAAAAAAAGCTCTGGATAGTCACTTCGCTTTACCAATACTTTCACTTTTTCCAAATGAAACCATGGATTTAGTTCTGGGTATTCATGCCCATGTTCATAGAACGAAGCATTCCTCCGATAACCTCAGTTCATCAAAGGAAGCTGAAAACTTGTCGACTTTTATAATTTCACATCATAATCAGATATATTAGAAACATCCCCATCTCACCAATATTGTAGGCCACCAAAGACCAAGCTGCCACTTGTTTAAATATTCACCATTCACACAAACCAATCGCATCACCAAGTTCAACAAACAAACTATTCCTTCCAACTTCATAAAACAGGTAACATTCAATATCAAGATCCAGCTTACAAGCCTTACATCTTCAACACCCCTTTTCTTTTTCTTTCAGTACAAGCCAATTTGATTCAAGCACACTGCATTCAACTGCAACATTACAGTACATACAACTGTTAAAGACAAAGTTCATTTTGACTTTGTTGCTCGGGGGGTCCCATCTCAAGATATAGATTGATTTCAAACTCCACCTCAGATTTTTATGTACCCCTAATTTCTTCTCAAGATTCTTGAAACCCACCTCAGATTTTCACAAACCCTAAGCCCTCTTCTCCAATTTCCCCTTCTCACCCAATTTCCCCCTCTTTTCTGAAAGTGAAAAAATCCTTATTCGCACAGGTTAAAGATTAAAACAAAGTGGGGCCCAATGCTCATAACGGAAGGTCAAAAATACTGACGGAATGGGTAAATTGAGACTGCTTTTCAAAAGTTGGGGGGTATTTTGAGACGATTGCAAACACATGTGGTAATGTTTATACTAGGAACAGCTAAAATCATAACTGCAAGTCCAACTGCCCCACCAATTTCATTAAAGATTAAACTGGTCATGGGAATCAAAATTGGCTTCGGTTCATACGAGGACAATTGGATCTTCTAAGGTTGCCACCTTGCCGACGCGAGCCAGATGTGTGTTAGGTCATTGGTTAGGGCAATAAGTCCATTTCTCTTTTACTCAAATTCAAATTTCCTTTTTGGTAGATTAGATTAATGTAGAGTAATTTAGATTATAGCTTGTATTTTAAAAAAACTGCAAATACGAGATATTAATAGAATAAAGGAAAATACTACCGCTAGTCGCCCATGAGTACCTAACTTTTTTTCAGGTGTTGGGAGCAACACTCTTAATATTTTCTTTAACTAATAATTTTTTTTAAAATAATTTGAATATATATAGATGAATTATACGTGATTTACGAAAATCATCTATATGTTATCGTTTTGTATGAATTATGCTAGTTAATGGTTTTGGATATATATATATGGTTAAAACCTAGGGATTATTATGTTAGTGAAAAAAAACACACTTGGTAATCCGGGTTGATGGTATGGATTAAATGGAAAAAGCTTGGCTCCGTAAAATTGAGGAGGAGCTCCTCCTAATAACTAATCTGATTTTGACATGTGTAAAAAAATAAGGAGGATGGACAGCTTTTATCTCATATGACATCCATTTTAAATTTGGGAGTATAAAAGTTGATGACTTTTTGTAGATGGATATCATTCGACAAAGAACAATATGCGCGAAAAGAAAAGGTAAAAATATCATTCAACTTAGTAATTATATATCAAAACTACAAACACAAAGTTTTTAAATAGTTCTTGCGTGACCATATATATAACATGTAGATTTAAAGTTTTTGAATAATAACCACAAAGTAAACTTTATCTGTCACATCATATAGCAGATTAAACTTCTTTTTTCTGTCTTTGGCGGATAGGAAGCAAATGTTTAATTATCAGCAGCCATGACTTTATTGTGTAGAGCTTTTCTTCGCTTCTGGGCTTCAGTCGGAGTTTTCACATCTGTTGCCAATACAATTGCTTGTAAAAATCTTATCACATACCAAGTAACATCAATCTGCCACCATTCAAAACCTTGTCGAGCTGAGAAATCAAAAGCATGGTGATTGTTGTGCCATCCTTCTCCAAGTGCAAACAATCCCAACCACCTAAACGTACAATTGAAAAAATATACATTTAATATCTCTCATTTGGATTCAGGATTCAGGATTCAGGAATTAGGAAGGAGAACATATAATAATATCCCAACTTCCATATTTATTCAAAATGTACCAATTGTTCCTTGACATATCAAAAGCATGGTGATTGTTGTGCCATCCTTCTCCAAGTGCAAACAATCCCAACCACCTAAACGTACAGTTGAAAAAATATACATTTAATATCAATCATTTGGGTTTAGGATTCAGGATTCAGGATTTAGGAAGGAGAACATATAATAATATCCCAACTTCCATATTTATTCAAAATGTACCAATTGTTCCTTGACATATCACCAGTAAGATATACTTGTTTTCCCCACATGTGACCAGCTGAATTTACTAACAAAGTACTATGGAAAACGCATACCATCCTCACCCCCTGCACTGACAAGGAATAATTTAAACTTTAATAGTGTTTAAGATTCATTTGAAGTTATTTACATTGATACCTTGAGACATGTGGTATAAGTATAATGAGGACCGGTTCATTGATTTTAAATGAAACATCACAATAAGTAGTTACTTGTTATTTTCACTATCATTTTCCAAACCATGCGCAATTTCAAGAAAAACATGAGTTGAAGTCAATAAACTTATGCCACATGAAAAGAAAAATACTAGATATACCACATTGTGTACCACTTCTCTAATAAAGGTGGAGCTCAACAATACAATATAGGATCCATCTCTATTAGAAGAACCCATATATGGGAAAAAAAAAACTTTCTTGTAACGTGGATATCACTGTTTTGCTAACCCCGACCAACAACACAGTAAGATGTGGAAAACCAAAGAAGAAGATTGCACCCGAACTCCCACCCGACTAAAATTACCAGTTCCCATTCGCCGCCCCTCTCCCTGTGTTTCTAATCCTCCCTCCATCTCTCTCTACTCTAGCAACTACTTACATTTGTTGTTTATTTCCACATTGAAATTTTGCCTATTTATTCATCTCCCTCAACATAAAAAGAATAAAAAATCGAAAAAACTAGAATATTGTACACCAACCACTGCACTCAGCTTTGCCTCCCTTGGCCATCGCCCCGCTCTCTTAGTTTCTCTCTCATCTGCATATTCCAATTGATCTAAAATCAGCTTTTGGGTGGGTCGTATTCAATTGAATGAGATCTGGATATTCAATTAAAAAGTCTAAAGTTTTCTCATATGTTATCGAGGGAGGACAAAGAGATGAAGGGAAGAACAGAGAGAAAGAAAGTGAAAGAGAAAGGTGCGGCGACGGAGGGAGATAGTTTGGGTAACTCGTTCTCTTTTTTTTCGATTTTTAAAATTGTATTCGAAGGGGTAGAAGTATAATTTTATATCCAGCTGTAATTAGTTTTAACTTTTAAAAATAAAAATAGATAGGTGGGAGATTTTGAATGGGAGTATCACCAACTGATGTGGTGATACAGTACCATTCTATGATTTGAACCCCATTCACTACTAAAAAAAACCCCTTGCGCGACCAAACTTTGCTCGACGAATATAAATCATCGTCGCTCAAAGTCTTACGTGACTCAATTTTGCGCAACGAAAAACAAATCGTCGCACAAAGTCACTTTGCGCGACGGCAAAGAATCGTCGTGAAAAGTAACTTTGCGCGACGAATACTAGAATTCGGTGCACAGAGTTTTGCGCGACGAATAGTGATTCGTCTCGCAAAGTATTTACAAAAATAAATAAATAAAAAATTATTTTTAAAAATTTTTGGATGCCTTTGCGCGACGAAATAATAATCTTCGTCTCGCAAAGTCTTTACTAAAATTAAATAAAAAATACAAAAAAAATTTGGATGACTTTGCGCGACGAAATAATAATCTTCGTCTCGCAAAGTCTTTACTAAAATTAAATAAAAAATACAAAAAAAATTTGGATGACTTTGCGCGACGAAATAATAATCTTCGTCTCGCAAAGTCTTTACTAAAATTAAATAAAAAATACAAAAAAAATTTGGATGACTTTGCGCGACGAAATAATAATCTTCGTCTCGCAAAGTCTTTACTAAAATTAAATAAAAAATACAAAAAAAATTTGGATGACTTTGCGCGACGAAATAATAATCTTCGTCTCGCAAAGTCTTTACTAAAATTAAATAAAAAATACAAAAAAAATTTGGATGACTTTGCGCGACGAAATAATAATCTTCGTCTCGCAAAGTCTTTACTAAAATTAAATAAAAAATACAAAAAAAATTTGGATGACTTTGCGCGACGAAATAATAATCTTCGTCTCGCAAAGTCTTTACTAAAATTAAA
>NW_018921914.1:56820-100747 GCF_002207925.1 Prunus avium
AAAAAATTTCGACTTTGCGCGACCAATATATAATTATTCGTCGCGCAAAGTATATATTCTAAAAATTTGGCGGGCACCAAAAATGGGAATTTTTTTTTAAACACTTTGCGCGACCAATATATTGTTTCGTCGCGCAAAGTGATACTTTCTTTAAAAGCAAAATAACTCCTCCACCATTTTCTCAATGTCTTCTAAATCCTACCATTTCTCTCTTTCCCACTCCCCAAATCCTACCATTTCTCTCACACTCACTCCTCTCACTTAATCTCTCATCTCTCTCTTCACTATCTCTCTCTCTCTCTCTCTCACTCACTCTCTCATCTCTCTTTTTCTCATCTCTCACTCTCACTCACTCTCTCATCTCTCTCTCTCACTATCTTCTCTAATTCTCTCACACTCACTTCTCTGTAAATTTTAAATTTTTTTCATTAATATGTGTTTTTGGAGTTAGTTTTGAGTTTATGCCAATTATTTGTCATTATTTTATGTTATTGTTTTGTTATTTGACAATATTTGTTTTTTTTTTTTTGTAGGGAATTGTTGAGGCTTTGATGGCTAAAGTTGAGGATTTGATATAAGAGGCTTGTAGATTTTATTATTGTACTTTGTTAATTTAAGTGTACATTTTGAATATTATGTATATTGGATAATTTGACCACTATTTTTCTTATGTAATTTTATTTTGAATATGTCAATTTAAATTAAAGTAATTAAGAAAAATAAAATCATACAATTAAATTAAATTTTAAAAAATTAATATAATGAAATTGATATAAGAGAAATAATTAAAAAAAATGTCAAAAACCTTGCGCGACAAAATATTTCGTCGCGCAAACTATTAAATTAGTTTATTTTAGTTTAAAATTAAAAAAAACAAAAATTAAAAAAAATGAATATTTCGTCGCGCAAACCTTTGCGCGACGTTCACATTCGTCGCGCAAAGTACACTTGCGCGACATTAACTTTCGTCGCGTAAAGTATATAATATTCGTCGCGTAAAGTAATTAATATTCGTCGCGCAAAGTTGTTATTGTCCGTCGCGCAAAGTTTTCAGGATTCGTCGCGCGAAGTAATTAATATTCGTCGCGCAAAGTTGTTGTTTTCGTCACGCAAAGTCGTCGTGCAAGTTGTTATCCTTCGTCGCTCAAAGTGGCTTTGTGCGATGAATAATTTTGGCCGTCGCGCAAACCCTTTCTCCACGAGTTTTGCGCGACCAAAATTTCGTCGCGCAAAGTTTGCGCGACGAAATTTTCCTTTGCGCGACCAAAAATCATTCGTCGCGCAAAGTGGTTTTTGTAGTAGTGATTACTCATAATCCTTCGTTTGTCCCCGTTATGCATTTGATCTTTGATTAGAGATATGGTCCGAAATTCCTAACACATCAAGAGAGTGATTTGGCCAAACACATGAATTTAAAATAAATACAAAAAAAAAAAACACCTAGCTAATAGCATATTTATTGCATATATAACACCGAATACAGCACCTGACATAAAGAGCCTTAACATATCTTAAGGCAAAGGAAAACCAGAGCATGATATTTATTATTTTGGAGAAGGTCCTCGGTTTACTTATTTGATGTTATCATAAGTAGCTGAAATTGTAGGCTTGTTAATTAGTTGTTGATATCATAAGCTTAATTGGTGATGAGGGCAGTGCGCTCGTCTCTAGCGGTCAATGATTTGCAGAGGCTTGTTGTTGCCAAGGCAAACACACTGTGACAACTGAGGAGGCCAAATCATCGTGCAAGCGCAATTTTTACACGACTGGATGCAGTCGCTATATGGAATATATTTTTTGTCGCTCATTTCTGCAGAACCTGTGTGCACAACATCATCATCATCATCATAATCATCAATACTTGGTTTTTGAATTTTACAAGTTCTGGGGAAGTTTTGCTACTTAATTACCAGAGTCTTGGGTTGTCGGCTTCTGGAGACAAACGCAGTCCGATAATTCAATCGGAAAATCAAGTGTGCAAGCGCATGTTCCACAAGATTCAATGCATTCTTTATATGGAATAGCTACTGGTTTTTCTGTAGCTTGTTCTGTAGAATATATCATGATATATTAGTTCTTATATTGTAACAGAAAAAATTATATATTTCGTGTATCTCATATACTATCTGGCATGCCGACGTGTTGTTACAAAACCATCCAAATCATAACATTGTACAAACTATATGTTAAACATAACGTAACATGTGTTATATATCATTTGGATGAATTTGGAAAACTACAACGTGGGTGGTATAACACCATCACACACAATGATTATTTATGAGAGTAATTAATAATTTATAAGCTGAAAAACTATATTAATGAAGTTCAAAATGATTATGAAAATATAAATAATAAGTAACTGGTTACCGTATTTCTGGATGGCTGGTTTGTCGGCCTCCGTGGTAGAACGGAGGCAAATACACGTGGCTAACTCAGGTGGATAAATAAGTGTACAAGCGCAGTTTTCACAGGATTGGATGCATTCTTTATATGGAATTGATGCTGGTTTTTCTTTCGAGTTGGTAATTAGCATATATTGCCTCTTAAATATGTCCAAGCGAGCATCAGTTAATGCTGCCGCAGCTACCATCAACAACAAAGCCATCTTCAGCACCACCATCTTCAACATCCTCATCTCTCTCTCTCTCTCTCTCTCTCTCTCTCCTGAAATATTTGTTGGAATTAATATATATTGAAAACAGGGAAGGAGGAAGGCTAGAGAAATTTATAGAGCAAAAGCAGTACAGCATGCAGATGATATACACATATTAGTATTACATACGTGTGCACAAGAAGATCAACGCACCAGCATATGCAGATTAGGTGTTCATAATGCAGTTGAACACACGAAGATACGTACAAAATTACATGCATGCATGGAAAATAGAATAATTTGTCGACTTTCATCGTTCACGTGTTCTGTCGACTTTTGTGGGACCTGCATGCAGAACAAGGCACATCGAGATGATTGAATAATTTGTCGACTTTCATTACTCACGAGATACTCGTATAAGTACGGTGTAGAGAGCTAAGATCATGCCAAGTGTGATAGATTTAAACCATGTAAGATCGGTCCATTCAATATATTTGTGTTATTAGCACATTCTGTTCATAGTCCTATCATTTTTTAATTTAGAAATGGTACATATTTCTATTCATGCCCCTAATAGATATTTAAAAATGTAGAAAATTTAGTTACATGACCCTTCTTTTTTTTCCACTCTTAAAAACTGCTTGGAAACATACTTTTCATTCTAATCCTATTCATGCTTTTATTGCCAATATTAATGATTTAATTTTTTTTTATATTAAAACAATACAGAACGTTTTTGGAACATTAAAACAAAGTAGACAAGAATTACAAAATTTATACCATACACATTTTTAGCACTTTACTTCTAATATCATTTGGCATCGACTATATTTCGTTACTAAACTTAAAATTTTACAATTACAAGAAGAACCTTATTGGCCTCAAACCTGGAGAAATTATAGAATAGTATAATAGCATATGACAGAACCCGATCCAAATTTCACTTTGGAATCTACGTCGAACCCTGTGCGTGCCCAACACCTAACAGGTGTCAGACACAATTGTCCAAACTTCTCCGCTTACCTTAAACCACAAAACAAAAACACCCTCAAGGGTTTAACTTCTGCCAGAAAACCGGTAGAGTCTTTCTTGAAAAACGAACATTTCCCAAAAAAATTACACCTGTAAAAATATGCTGTTAAAGTCGAAAATCAAATCTCAATCGTTTAGCAAGCATCAGACAAATAAATCAGAATCGCCTCAGGCCTCATTATACCACATAAATCATTCAACCATCTGAATCTGGTTTCAACTCTAAGAACAACATGGATACGTTATCAATTGCCAATATGACCTAACTGAGCAAATTTTCAGCACTTGATTCTGTGGCTGCACTTGGTAACTCTAGGTTGCCTACGTACCTTTACCAAGGGATCAAGCCACACGTAGTTCATACACTTTTTATATTTGCACTTGTATATCTTTTTCAATTTGTTATTTTTCAATGTAATTTGCAAATCAATCCAAGTTCTCATGTTAGTGATATGCTCAATATCAATAATTTAAATAAAACATGTTCCCTCTTTCACATGTGAAAACAAATTCATCACTTAAGAAAATAATTGTGAATTATATAAAATCCTTAAAACTTAGAAAACTCTCAATCTTTGTCTCATAAATTGGAAAACTTGTATTAAAACCTTCACCAATAAGTACCAAGACAAAATTGTAAATTTTAGTTTAAAACATCTCAAAACTAAAATACACTCCACCTAGGCGTACCCCATAACCCATCAATTCCACTAATATTCCGTCAATTTCAACAATATTCTGTCAATTCCAAGTACCATGTTTAGTACATCCTCGCAGCACTCGGGGGACATGTAGTTAGCCCGAGAATGCATAACCTCACAGAACTCAGGAGACACGTAGTCAGCCCGAGAACGCACATCCTCGCAGAACTCGGGGGACATGTAGTCAGCCCGAGAACGCATATCCTGGGGTCCCACACGGTTTAGGCGTCCCCGAGACTTGTGGGGCATTACCATAAATGACTAAACTGTTCCAAAGGCAATTGGGGGGTACTCCTATGGTGGGTTTGAAAACCATATTCCGAAACTTATCATAAAATTTCCCTTATTCCACAAATCCATTTTCCAAATCTTTTCTCAACTTTCCAAAAATCAGTTCTCAAGTTCTCAACTACATTTAAATTGCACCACATACTATTGAGAACTAGTGTCCATAATTCATCATTTTCAAGCCACTGAGTATACGTATTAAATATAGACATATCCTTAGATATTTAATTAATTTATTACTCACGTCAAAATCTGATTAACAAACCATTCCCAACACTTTGCAACTAAACATAATATAAAATACTCACAAAGTAGAAGTGATTACATAATAACTCATAAGCGTTTAAGTAATCTTCCATAGTAGGATATCATTCTAAAACAACCCTCCAACTACAAAGAAAGATAACTACAGCAAAATTCCGTTAAAGAAAATTACTAATAGCCTCAACCAAGCCGACAGAGCCCACAATTTAAATTGACTGTACTAATACAGCTCACGACCTCAATTTGTTATTTTCCAATTCATATTGGTCCATAACCATAAGTTCAGCTCATTCTAAAAGTCTCGTCACAATCCAACGGTCAGATTAACACCAATTGTGAAATTGACCACTTAGGCTTGCGGGGCCCACAGCCTTCGCTTTCTTATTCGAACATTCCTATAAGTTTGACAAGGTCTACTTAACATGATCCGAGAGTTTGGTCTCGATCTAGCCGTCAGATCGCTCCCGATCACACGATCGGACTGTTACCGTTTTTGATAGCATGCAATTTGGTGTGGGGTATTTGGTATCTAAGAAATCTGATTCGTTTTTATTGCTTGGTTATTTGTCTGGATTATTCCTAAAGGTGGTTTCCTTCTCATTTTGAGGAATCCGTGAGTGCTTGCTTCATTTCTAAACAACCCGATCCTAAATTAATATTTAATTAATAAAATATTCAAGTAAAAGACAATTTTACCATAGGAATATTTTAATAGGTTTAAAAGTTGACTTTTTGTTCGGGAAAGAATTTGTAGACTTGAGTAGTACCGTTGAGTCGGGCACGCGCGGCACGCCCAATTCCGAGTTGTAACGAGGGAGGAAAGGGCTAGAAACAAAAATGACATAGCGGGAATTTTAAAATTTGTTACTGTAGCTACAGTACCGCTATAGTACCAGGCCAAATTTTCTTATTTTTCTCCTTCTTCCCCTCCATTTCTTTTTTCAGCTTCTTCTTCCTTGGCAGTTCGACACAGTCACTGTAGCAGTAGTGACTGTTCAACTTCCAAGCCTTCATACGCCGCCGTCATGAACCGATTGGCCGTGCCGCCGTCGTGCACCGGTTCGAATTCCAAGCCTTCATACGCCGCCGTCATGAACCGATTGGCCGTGCCGCCGTCGTGCACCGGTTCGAATTCCAAGCCTTCATACACCGCCATCGTGCCGCCGTCGTGCGTTCACAAAAAATATTCCCCTCGTCCTCTTCTACAAAACCCGATTTGATTCATTGACAGTGAGCTTAATTCAAAGCTTAGAAAAGGGTTAGGTTTTCCGACAATGTTTTTGCATTTTCTAACGATTCTAACGGCCAATTCCGTCAAGTGAGGTATGGAAATTCATCCCTTCATCATGCTCTATCTGTTTATGTAGGTATTGTAGATCGATTTTAAGGTTTTTCAGATAGTTCAAAATACCCATTTTGGGCGACGGTTTCAGCTTTGTTCCGGTTAGTTTTTGGCCATGGCCCAAGAGCAAAACTTGCTCCACTCAATGTCCTGATCATGTAGGTATAGGTCTTGACTGGCGGTTCGGAGATTTTCTGATCGCTGGAATCGCTTTGGACACCCACTCGTTGTCGGCGAGTGTGGCGACGCGTGGGCCGCTTTTTTGCCGGTCTTAAAGTCCTAAAATAATCCTTATGTCATCTCAAGCACGACGGTATGTTCGGATATTAATTTGGTTATCGTTTGATCGTCGATCAGATATCGCATATTAGGCGTTATCCGGGTCCGATGTGTTCGGGCTGTTAGATCGACTCCAATTGA
This sequence comes from Prunus avium, assembly GCF_002207925.1. Next base: position 63,464 of record NW_018921914.1, read on the forward strand.
AAATATGTTGATCTAGGCATTCCTAGGATTGCGTAGGATTTCGTGGATCGTGAATCGGAGCCCCGGATGTTCCGATTCAATAAGTTAAAGTTTGCGTTTTACGATAACCGTCTGATCGTACGATCGTGAGAGATCTGACCGTTCGATTTGGACCAAACTTGCAGGGTAGGTTTAGAGAAGTGTTGAATCTATAGGAACTCCCAGATTGGTGATTGGAGGTCGTGGGCCCGGCGGGTCGGTTGACCAAGTTTGGATAGTTTGACCCCTCAGTTGACCGTGAGTCTTCTGAGGTGACTTTACCCTTTAAGAAATACTAGAACGAGCTTATTAACGAGTCTTAACTATTAGTGGAACTATGTTGATTTTGGAGGGATTTTGGAATTTGTCTTATAGTATGGAATTCTTGGTTATTTTTTTGAGACAATGAAAGTTATGGAATGGGTTTAGATTGGAAATTGTTTCGTTGTGGGATTTTCTTTAAGGGTTATTACTTTTCATTGTTTAAATTACCATGAAACCTATTATGGGTTTATATGAATATGGAATGAGAATATATATGTGTGTATATATATATATATATATTGTTAATTGTGAATATTTCTATTATTTCAACATTTGAGATTAGGTTATAGTATTTTATGGTATCTCTAAATGTTACTTTCGATATTTGAAGACTATGCATTGGTGGAGGTGATGAAATCTCTAAGGGTAGTTTTCGTTTAATTAATTAATTATTTAGTTAGTTAGTTATCTATTACGATTAAGATTATTATTATAGTATCAGAATGGAATGGTTTGTTAATTGGATTTGGCCGTGATTAATAAATTAACTAAATATCTAAGTACTTGTCTATATTTAATATATATACTCAGAGGTTTGAAAATGATGAATTATGGACACTAGTTCTCAACAAGTTACTTCTGGAACTTTCATCTAGTCGTTTGGATCTAGTTTCACTACTTTGGTTTTGAATGAGTTTGGTGTCAACCTTGTCAGTGGTTTTAAAGCTCGATTGAAAACGAAGCTTGATTAAATGAATATTTATTTTTCCGTTGGACAAAGTGAGAGTTGTTAAATTGTGGCTGTGGCCAAGCCAGGTTTGAAACCGGTTTGGATTGTTGTACGAATTGGGCCGAGTGCTTAAACTACTTATGATTGTGTTGGGTGTTAAACATTGCTTGATGAAAATTGAGAAGTTATCTTATGTTAATTATAGTGAGCATGCATAATTTAATTCGAGTTCATTAACTGCTTTGTTATATCTCATTATTTGACTTAAGAGCTTCGCTGGTGGTTCTGTTTTGAATTATTAAAGGCCAGATGCCTAGTTTGTAAACTGCTTGAAGGTTAACCTATGCATGCTGCCAGTTGTGGATATTAACTGTGTTTCAACAGGTTGAATTTTTTTTGGGAAAGTCCAATTTACAGGAGAGACTCTGCCGAATTTTCGGTAGAAGTCAAACCCTAAAGAAACTTTGGTTTTCATTAAAAGGTCAATTTGATCAAGTGTAATCGGCACGCGCCAGGTGTCGGACACGCACAGGGTCCAGCATAGATTCCAAAGTGGAATTTGGGTCGGGTCCTGTCACATTCTCTTTCCTTTATGCCAATATTTCAGCTTTTGGGTTTTTGGCCTCTTACTTCATTAGCTCCCAAGTTTGTTCGCGTGGTATAGTGTAGTGTCCTCCCCCTACTGGTTGGATTAAAGTTAATATTGATGGTTCTTGTAAAGCTTCAGGCTCATGTTTTGGGGGTGTTTTTTGAAATAGTGATGGCAAAACGTTCCTGGTGTTTTTGCTTCTAATCAAGACTGGCCTAGCTCAACTGCGGCTGAATTTCTTGCTTTTCTTGAGGCTATCAAGTCTCTTGGGTGATATATTGGAAGTATGTTTGGCTTGAAACTAATTTTTCTTTGGTGGTTCATTTTTTCTCCTCTACCTCTTATTCCTTTCCTTGATTTTTTTTCATACAGAGTGGAAGAACTGTTTGTGGCGCATTAAGCAGATGAATTTTGTTTGCACTCATATTTATCCGAAAGGTAATTGTGTCGCAGATATGTTAGCAAATTTTGGTGCTAATAATTATCTTTGAGGTACTCGTTTAAGCGTCAATCCTCCAAAAAACGATGCAGTTGGGAAATTGTTTGGTTAATTAAAATGTGTGAAAAAGCACAATAAGTTAAATACAACTGAAACAAAAAATGGAGTTAATCATATATGAGTACTCTATTGCCTCTTTTACACTAATTCAGGTGGTGGCAATCACTGGCGGATCCACAGAGGCGCAAGGAGGTGCAGCTGCACCTCCCCTCGCCGGAAACTTCCTTGGGGATGCTGGAATTTGCCCCTTCGCTAGTGCCCACCAATTGTTCGACTAAATGCCTCAAAGACGTTGTATTGTTTGCTGCTGTGTGAGACCCTGAATATTTACCTTATATTGTTGGGCTCGATCTCACGAGCACGTAGGAGAAAACGGTTCATCAATCGGAGCTACACAACCAAAGTTATGAATTTTCGAAGTTTTTCTTGAATATTTGAAGTTAAGTTGCAGAGGCACAGTTTAAGGAAGAAGAAGACTCTGCGTCAGCGCTTCTGATTTTGATTCTTTTTTAAATGGCCCAATAGCAAGCCAACACATGTCTATTTCTAATTGGCCTAGCTTAAAAATTCATTAAATACTCATATGTGTGCCAAAAAATTCACCGAAAATTACCCCAAACTTCTAATCACGTGTACCTTTATTTCATGACCTCCAATTTACATGTGCTTTTGGTTAGATTAATTGGTAAATTTTGGTTAGATTAATTGGTATTAACTTTTGTTAGATTAATTATGTAATTGACATGGATTTGTTCATATTTGATATGAATTTTGGTAAACTCACTGTGTCAATGACAATGATTTTGTTCATATTAATTGATATCCATATAGACTATAATCAATTCAATTGTGCCATTCAGGCTCACGAGCAGTTTTGTAAGGCTTTAGTTGCTGATTCCATCAGGAAGACTATTAATTACCAAAAAAAAATTATACAAGCAATATTGGGAAGGTAATCAAACCTAGGACCTCAAATGCATGGGTAGATGCTCTTAATCACTTGAGCTACAAGCCCCTCGCATTATCAAACCAAATTTGTGGTCTTTTAAATAAAGATAAAATTATGGAAAGTAACCAAACTTCCAAGGTCATAAAGGCTTTTAGCCAACTTTTCTGGACTTCTAAGATTTTAATCACTCTAACACTTGAGGGAGTTCAAGCATTACTCAAAGAGGCTCAACTGGTTAGATTTCTAAATCCTTCCAAATAAGGCTAAAATTCTTTAATGTGTCAATTCTTACCAATCTTCAAACTGTTGGGTAATTCGATTTTGTTTAGTTTTTTTTTTCTCGATTTTAAGCACCTTTGATACATTTTGGTAATTCCAGAACATATGTGGTGTATGCCAATTGGAAGTATAATACAAGTGAACAGTTTTATTATGTAATTCTTAAATTTTTTTGTGATGCAAGTAGGCTATATTAAGACTATAGTAGTTGTCTATGGTGATTATTTTATGCAGGGTCATTTAAGGTCCCAAAGGGAAAGAAACAATCATTGCTTAGCATGAAAGCATAATGTCTTGCCTTCTTTGCGCGTTTCATATACAACAGTTCCATCGCTATAATGAGTTGAGTTTGTTGACCCCATCCACTTATGAGCATAGCCTAAAATATCGATAATATCGATGAAATATCGAGGATATTATCGTTTTTTCAGGTCACGGATATTTCAGAATGTATCCATAGACATATCGTATAAATATCGATAATATCGAAAAATATCGATATCGATAATTTTACTCACACTTCAACAATATTTTATCAAAATATCGCTATAATATCGAAAATATCGAAAATATTGATGTAATGAAAAAAAATGAAAAAAGTAATTATAAAAAAAAAAAGCACAAAACACACATGCAAAGGGGATTCAAACGCTTGCCATTTCACTCCTCCAACGCCTTAACCATAGACATATCGTATATTTATATTGTTTTGTTTTGAACTTTTTTTGCAAGAATCAGATTTTCACATGAGAATGTGAGTCTTTGACCATTCTTTTTGGGATGGAATCGAGCGGCTTATGGAAAGAATCTGAGACCTAATCTTCAAATGATTTTGCTTATAGACAACGTCAACCAATCTCAGATACATATGGGTGACATGTTAACAATTACATGCAAAACTATTTTGAGGATTTATCATTTGATGACTACTATTCACAATGCACTTACTCTACACATAGAGATGATGAAGATAATGAAAAATTTGAACCTCATAGGAACTCTATGGGGCCTTAAGTCACTCATGTATCTTACCATGCAATGTACAAAGTATAAAATATTGTAGTAAATCATTATATATAAATTATTATGGTGTGTTTAATCTTCTTTCATTAATTATTACATATTTTCTACACTCACAGTAGTGTTTGTCAGCTCGCTATATAATCAACTTAAATTAGTTAAACCCATCATGCAATACATTTCCTTCCAATTTTTTGTGATAAACTAATAGATAATTGACTAAATAACATCCTCCGAAGTTTCAATAAAAATTTCCAAGTTTTTCTTATAATTTCCGTGGTTTTTATTCAATTTTTATCGATATCAATAATATCCCGATATTTTAGACCTTGCTTATGAGCACTGACAAAAGTGTCAACAAAGCGACTCCCCCCCACATTACAAAAACATTTGCTAATCTTCACACTCGGAAGACTCCAAGTCAACGAATTTTTTAAGATCTTACCTGCATTTTAGCAAAAGAGTTTTTGAGATTTGTTACTTGAAAAGTTGCACTACTTGATCCATTATAAAATCAAAAAATGGCTGGAGCTCTGGTTAGAAAGGCTTTTCTCTCTGCTTCTGTGTAGGTGTTGTGCGATTGGTTCGCCCGAATTCGTGGACTTGTTCGGTGGACATAAACTTGATGAGTTGCTTGTTGCTTGTTGCTTGTGAGGAAACTTAAGATAACACTGTTGGGCCTTAATGCTCTACTGAATGACTGTTATGTCAGAGAGTGGCTTGACGAGTTTCAAGATGCTGTCTTTGATGCAGAGGATGTTAGTATGAAATTGTATTGGCATTTCCTAGAATTTAGCATTGGTTTGGAAGTGTCAATTAGCTGTATGGTTGAAGCAAAATTGTTGTCTCTGATTTCCAGAAACTGAACGATTGAAACAACTCAGCAATCCCCGAATTCCAGAATTGTGACTTAACACGTATGAGCCATTTGATCTGAAGGGTAAGACATGTCATTTTTCATGCATTCATGTTGGGAACGTTTTTTTAAAAGTCTGATATGATTTTATTTCATTGAGTTTTAAATCAATTAAAATCCCTTTAGGAGTGCATCTTATTCAAGCATGTTTGTTTCAAATTGATTTGCTTTCCTTTTTCTTCACGTCCTATCAAGCTTCTTCTTTTGGGTCAAGTCTTGAGTGCTTGCAAATCAAGTAACTATTAGATACTCTATTAAAAATTAATTGTGATATTCTTTAAACTTGCTTCAATAATATCAAGGGTCTTTAAAGAGTAATATTGTGACAAAAACCTTCTTGCTTTGGCTCATACCTATTTGGTGATTTTGGTTTTGACTAGGAAACATATCTTTGGTTATTTGGTTAGCCTTCAATGAAATTGCTTGTGTTTTAGACGTGGACTTTTCTTCCTAAAGAATAAAAGGTTATATAAAATAAGGCTTGATGTTTTTCTTCTTGCATAGCTTTTGAACAATAATTTTGTGTGCTTAAACGTTTAAGAAAGCTGCGTTTTTATTTGAGATAAATCATCAATTGTTCCATGTTTACTTGGTGATTTATCAAACACTTTTATCATTCATGTTGCATTCATTTGCATGTTCAGTGACTCAAATGATTGAGGGCACCAAGACCGTTGTGGCGGTTTTTCTCCGATGAACTTGAATGAATCGTGGCTAGTATCGAATTCAACATAAGGAGAATTGGAAGAACTCTGGCGAGCTTGAAGCAGTCGTGACCAGTATTGCGTTTAACATAAGGAGTGTCGAAAGATCATCCCATGACAGAAGTTGTGTTACGAAGAACTTGGTAAACATTATCTAGAATGTGTCTAGGATAAGTGTGTGAGTACTTCTTGTAATCATTGTTCTATAGTAGATTTGTTTTGGACTAAGGAATCTGGTAGATTTTCCCCAGAGGTGGGGTTTTACCACATAAAATAATTCTCTGCGTGTTCCTTTATTTCATGCTCTGCATGTTTCCAAGATTGATAAGCCATATCAATCCTGCTACTAAAGTTTATTTTTATTTATTGATTATAATTTTAAATTGGCATATTCACCCTCTCTGGGAATTCTTAGTCATCCTACACGTAATTTCAGAGGACTTATTAGATGAGATCAAGACTGAAGGTTTGAGATGCAAGGTAGAGGCTGATGAAAACCGAACTGTCAAAACCCAGGTGTGAAACTTCCTCTCTACTTCTCTTAATCCTTTTTTATCAAGGTATGAACGGTAGGATAGAGGACTTGCTAGGAAGACTTGAACACCTTGCAAAACAAAAAGATGTCCTTGGTCAGAGAGAATTTGTTGGGGGAGACTCCAACAACTTCCTTGGTTCAGGAATCTTGTGTGGTAGGGATGGAATCAACACCGATGTATCTGTCATCACTATAGTTGGGATGGGCAGGGTTCGCAAGACTACTCTTGCTCCGCTCCTTTATAATGATGACAACATGGGCTTATGTTTCAAAAGACTTTGATGTTACTAGGGTAACTAAACCCTTCTCGAGTCAATCAGTTCAAAGGATTACGATAATAGAGACCTCAATTTTCTTCAAATTGAACTAGGAGAACGAGTAAGGGGAAAGAAATTTTTATTTGTCTTGGATGACATTTGGAATGACAACTACCATGTTGGAATCTCCTACGATGTCCATTTGCTTTCGGGGCAAGGGGAGGTAAGGTTATCGTGACAACACGTAACACAACTGTTGTATCTGTCACGCGCACTGTTCCTATTCAATATTTGGAACAACTGTCTGATGAGGACTGCTGGCTGTTACTTTCAAAACATGCATTTCCAAGTGGGAACTTGAGTGCAAATGTTTGCTCATAAGTGCAACGGTTTGCCTTTAGCTGCAAAAACACTTGGAGGTCTCTTACGTTTCAACACAAATTATGAGGAATGGAATGGCATATTGAACAACAATATTTGGGAGCTACCCGATGCCAAATGTAATATTATTCCAGCTCTAAGATTGAGTTACCATTATTTCCCAACTCATTTGAAATGATGCTTTGCTTATTGGGCAATTTTTCCAAAGGGCTATGAGTTCAACAAGGAAGCTATGTTTCTAATTTGGGCAGCAGAAAGTTTAATTCATGAAGCTGAGATTTAGAAAACAATGGAAGAGATCAATACAAAATACTTTAATCATTTAGTATCACGATCATTATTTCAAAAATCAAGTAGGAAATCATGTTTCATTTCTTAGATTTTCTAGATAAGTATCCATGATCTTTCACACAACCTGAAATACATAGAAGACATACCTGGTACCATCTTCCTTGAGTATATGATCTCAGAACTCATTCAATCACAGTAGTAGCAACTCTGGCAAAAGACACAAACATCACAAGACTTTTGCTTTCTCTCAAAAACTATTTCAACTCCCTCTTTATGATGAGATTAGGTTTAGAGAACGTGTCTGACGAGAGCAGGGTCTTAAGCTTGGACTTGATATCTAATCAGTACATATGACATATAAGCCCTTTCATATTGTTTGGATGTTTGATTGATTAATGTTTTCAAATTGTTCATCATTTCTTGCCTCTAATTATATTTTTAATGTTCATAATTTGAATTATCTAGTGGAAAAAAAAATCAAGTGAAAAAAATTCAAATTAAATGGGTTGGTTCTTGGGCCCAAGCATGGCACGAGCCCGGCCTAGCCTTTTTCAATGTGGACATTGGCTTTAGGCCGGGCCGGGATCAATGATTTTACTAAATGGGCCAGCACGGCACGGCCTAGGCTGATAAATTAAATGGGCTGGCCTAGCTCAACACGAAAACGTTAAAGCACAAATTTAAATGGGACGGGCCGGGCCCTACACGGCCCGTTTGACACCTCTAATCTCATTAATGACTTGGCTATGTCCGTGTCTGCCAAATATTGTGTGATGTTGGAAAGGAGCAAATCACATGAAGTTTTGGAAAGAGTCGTATGATATAGGACAATTTGATTGCGCTGCAAAATTTAAGTCATTATATCAGATTAAGCATTTGCGAACCTTCCTAGCTTTAAAAACAAATCAGCATTTAAATACATGTAAGTACAAGTGTTTTAAATGATTTATTGCCATCAGTGTTATCTTTGCGTGTGCTAGCATTGTCACTATATGGCAACAGTTATGAGTTACCTAGCTCTATTGGTAATCTCAGTCACTTGTGTTACTTGAATCTCTCTTGGACTAAAATCAAAAGGCTACCTGCTATAGTTTGCACTCTCTACAATCTTCAAACGTTACTATTGTCAAATTGTTCATCTCTCACTGAATTGCCTGCAGACATGGGAAAAATGATTAACTTGTGTCATCTTGATGTTTCTCGAACTAAAATTGAAGAGATACCAGTGAAAATGGGTACACTAAAAAATTGATTAACTTGTGTCATCTTGATGTCTCTCCTACTTCATGTTATCAACAATCACACAAATTTACTTACAAATCCCATCACAGTACTGCTGAAATGTTTTCAACAAAGTCATGTTCCTAAGGAAGTCATGTTTGTGCAAGCATTAACAGAGTCATGTTTATGTCAACAGAAAATTTTCATGATATTCATCAGCCACTACAAAAACTCGTTTCATTTTTCTAACCTAACCTAATAGCAAAAATTTGATTTTCAGAGAGTACTAATCGCACACATTTTATTAACAAGAAAAATTGGAATAAAAAGAGCAAGCAGTAGATTCTACTCGAATTATTTTGGATATAGGAACATCCAAAAGACCATGTATTAAGTAGGGAATTTGGTTAGCCTCAAGAGAGTGCAAGGAGAGGAACAAATACGCGTTATTTACAGTACATCCTGAAGCAAATCATAGAGGAAAATAAATTACAATGATAGACAGAAAATCAAATCCTGGAAGGGATCAGAGGGGTGTTGTTCTGAAAGTATGCACTAGCAGCTGCAACTCCGCTTCCTAGCTTAACAGGGTAGCCCACGTCCCTAAGTACCATCTCGACACCAGCAAGACAACCCAACAATTGCAACTGGAAACAGAACAAAATTTAAATAGCAAAAAGTGAGAAGATTACAATGAATGGGTTGTGCTATATCAGATTCATTTTACATGCAAACTTCCCCAGTGATGTTCACATGTTAGACCAAGTATCACTTTCACCCCATTCTCTTTTCAGCAATGAAAACAAAAAACAATATGAGATCGAACCAGTAAAAGTTATAGAAGATGTTTCTCTTGCCATCACAGCAGAACTTTGGGGATAAGTAGAGAATTCAGCGCTATTTATAATCCTCAGTGACAGAATGTATATTTACATATATTTATGTATTCTCCCATACCGGTACTCATCGTGTTGGAGAGAGGGAGGGTGAAAAGACTTTATCCAGTTAAGCCATAAAGATCTGTCCATTTCCTTTTCTATTTCCAAGTTCCAACCAATTTCTAATCATGCTTGGAATATGTAAGATTTGAATAATTGAAAATGACATTACCTCATTCAGATTGCCAAGATGCCCTATTCTGAAAACCTTGCCAGCTACTTTGTTTAGGCCTAGGCCTAAGCTCAAATTGTACCTTTTCCATGCCCTTCTCACAATTTCTGAACTTTCAATGTATGGAGGAACAAGCACAGCTGTCACTGTGTCACTGAACCATTCCTCACTTTGGGTGCAGTTCTTCAAGCCCCATGCCTCCACAGCAAGCCTGCAGTTGGAAGTTGAAGGCAATGTTCAAATATATACTGCTTAATACAGGTAAACACACGAAATTGGGACACGAATAGCAATCCCTGTAATTAGTTTTTGAATTTTGAGCTACATGAAATCCAGAGATCAATATGGACACCAGGAAAACAAAGTTCTACCTTGTTGCTTTTCCCAAACGGCTGTGTCTTGCAATCACGTTGTCTAGTCCTTCCTCAAAAAGAAGATCAAGTGCTGTGCGCAGTCCATACAGCAACTGGATGGAAGGGGTATATGGCCAGTATGTTCCCAACTTATAGAACTTCAAGTAATCTTTCCAGTCGAAGAAAACTCTTACTGACTTTGCAGTTTTAGATGCCTCTAGAGCTTTTGGGCTTGCACACACAATCCCAATGCCAGTGGGGAGAGAAAGAGCTTTCTGAGAACCAGTTAAAGCCACATCTACTCCCCATTCATCCATACGGAAGTCAAGAGCGCATATGGAAGACACTCCATCAACAAGAAAGAGAGCTGGATGCCTGTACTCATCTGAGAGATTAATAAAATACCATGAGAACGACTTATAAAGGTAACTTAAATGGAAAGTAACAAACTTGAGAAGAAGAGAAAATGAAATACTCAGAGTGAAAGGAAAAAATATGACAAAATTTATTGATGTCTACTTTTGGCAAGTCAAATTTAAATACTAGCATGTAACCAGGGTACTAGAAAAGCTATAATTTGGTACTAGGAAATTGATCTGGTTATGCAACAACTAAAGAAAGGCTTGGACATATGTTATTGGGAACTGAAGTACTCTACGGCAGTATGTATAAACAAAGATGTAACGGATAAATAATAGACAGCCACATACATACGCATTTGATTCAGGAGCTTCCATACAAGTGGCTGTTGATAGACAACTATTTTAGAACTTATGACGAAACATGTACAAAAGCAGATAACGAATAGAAAAATAAAGCTAACTCAGCCATATCTACGCTCTAGCAAAAGATATGCTTACCAAGTATTCTTCTCACTTTAGCTAAGTTATTAGTAACTCCAGTGGCTGTTTCATTGTGAACAATGCATATTGCTTTTATAGTGTGCGCAGTATCTTCTGCAAGTTTTGATTCCAGAATGTCAAGGTTGGCACCTTGGCCCCATTCACTTTCTACAACATCCACCTTGAAATTAAGGCGCTGCTGCTGATCAATCCATAGCAAACTGAATTGGCCAATCAGGAAAGATACAATCCGGTCTCCAGGAGATAATGTATTTGTAAGTGCACTCTCCCAAGCACCAGTACCTAAACAATGATAGAGCAACGTTATTAAACTCAGCCATTCACACGGAATTCACTTAGTCTTGAACATAAAAAAACTTCTAGTTTTCGAATCGGTGTATAATATTCAAACACTAGAAACAACTTTTTCTTAGCAGCATCATTAAATCTTAAACAGCAACCTTCACATAAGATGTGATCAAAATCAGCTAACCTGAAAAATTAGAAACTAAAATAAATAAATAAGTAAAAAGCAACACCCATCTGGTTATTGAGATACCTGTGGTAGGGATCATAAATGGAGTTCCAGTTGTAGTCTTGAAAATCTTCTTCACATCCTCCAGCAGAATTTTTGTCATTGCTGGAACAGCAGGAGAACGATAATCCTCATTGTTTCTGTTCATAGCCCGAAGGACTGACTCCGGAATATTGACCGGGCCTGGAACAAAGAGATGGTTCCTTCCGGGTCCATTAACATAGTCCATTTTTCACTCCCTGAAGGTTCACAGATTGAACAGGCCCTCAGCTGCAAAACCACCTCTTGAAACAAGTTAACTTCGGCCAGACAGAAAAAAATATATATTATAAATGTTCTGCAGGTTCCTGTTGTGAACTAATCCTCAGGCCCATAAGAAGAAGTTTACCATAGCTAGAGGAGAAATGTATGCTTTCACACAAACACACACACACATCCATACTATGTGACTATTCGGCCATACATACATTATAGATAGAGTGCATTTTCTGTAGTCTCAAAATACACAATCTCAATTTTAATACCAGTGCTTCCTGGTACCACATACTCGTCTTAGCTTTACAGAATGAACCGAGGGTTGATAATGAGTCTAAAATTGGACTAAGGACTAGCATGAGGAGACTTAGGCCCAGTTTGGGATTGCTGTCACTTTTAAAAAAAGTTGCTTCTGCTGTGCTTTGAAAATAATTAGCTGTAAAGTAAAGCAGCTCCATGTTTGGTAAACAATATTTTTAAAGTGCTGTTAGTACAAAAAGCAATGTAAAAAACATTTGGTAAATTTTAATATAAAATTTTTGTAACTGTGAATAATGACTAAAATAGACATGATGTTAAAAGTGTTATGTACTAATCATGTGGTGGTAGTTGTAGTGATGGAGTGGAGGTGGTGGTGGTGATGAAGGTGGAGTTGGTGGTGGTGGGGATGGCGGTTGTGGAGGTGGTGCTGGTGGTGGCAGTGGCAGCATGGTTGTGGTGGTGGTGTTGGTTGTGGAGGTGGTGGTGGATTTGGAGGTTTTGGAGGAGGTGGTGGTTGGTGGTGGAGGAGGTGGTGGGGGATTTGGAGGTTTTGGAGGAGGATGTGGTGGTGATGTTGGTTGTGGAGGTGGTGGTCGATTTGGAGGTTTTGGAGGAGGTGGTGGTTGTGGTGGTGGTGGTTGTAGAGGTGGAGGTGGAGGTGAAGGAGGAGGTGGTGGTGGTGGTGGTGGAGGTGGTGGAGGAGGTGGTGGTTGTGGTGGTGGTGGTGGAGAATGAGGAGGAGGAGGATGTGGTGGTGGTGGTGGTGGCGATGGTTGTGGAGGTAGTGAATGTGGTGGTGCAAGTGGTGGAGTTGGATGTGGAAGTGGAGGTGGTGTCATTTTTTAAAATGAATAATGGTATTTTGGGAATTAAAAAAATTCATTAAAAGTTTATCTCTGCTTCTTTTGAAAGCACCTTTGAAAGGCAACCCAGAGCCTCAATCCCAAACGGGGCCTTAGTCTGTTGAGCCTTAGGAAAATAATTGAGACTGACAAGGTTAAGAACTAGTATGAGTGGTAAATATGGACAAAAGAAGACAAATAGCAGAGAAAGTTAATACTTGCATTATTTTCTGCAGTCGTAAATATAAGCCTTGATTTTCCTTAATTTTCTCTACTATTTCAGTAAAAGTAGCATGAGCTTCCTCTGTTCCAAGGGACAACCCTCTGGCCTAAAAAAGAAACTACGACTAATAACCTTTGTGGCTTCATTTTCTCTACTTTAGTAAAAGTAGCACTGATGTTGAACCTACAATAAGAGGTGGCACAAAAGGGAAGAGAGATTAAAAAAAAAAAACCACTACAAATTCGTATTAAACCACCCACCCAGAGAGAATTATTTATATAAGGAAGGAACCTCTGGAGTCTTGATAGCACCTCATTTAGACAAACATTTTCAGCCAAGGGAAAAAGGAAGCAAGAGTTTATGGCCAGCTCCATGAATTTGCAGGAGGTATACGTAGATATAAGTATATGGTGCATAAGTTATTCTCATCTTTCTTAAAGACAGGAAGTCTCATCTTTTTTTTTTTTTATACAAGCGATATTGGGGAAGGAGGAATCGAACCTAGGACAGGTAAATGTTTTTAACCAATTAAGCTACAAGCCCCTTGCAACAGGACATCCCATCTTTATGTACAGCTGTATCTGTGTGTGTTTTATTTATTATACATACACATAATACTTATACGGATTTAGATAGCTGTATTATTTGTTTATTGTAGAAAAACAACAATCGAATTAAATTCTATTTGAAGCAAACTCAAACTGAACTAGAAACACCCTTCACATATAAAACAAGATTGGAAATCAGAACATGATGAAAAGCTAATGGAAAATTCCGGTCAAACAACAACAGATACACAAAATTAAAATTTGCATCGTGTTCGAAAAACGAAAAAAAATATACAACTATCTTCCATTCCATGAAGACAAAAGGGATAGAGGTAGAACCATCATAACACTATTGCAAGCAGAAAATTAAGCAACAGATGGGGTTATAGCAAAGGTTGAGCTCAATCCAGAAACAATCAGAGAAAGACCAACACGTGTAGACAGATGGATGGATGGATGGATAGATATATCAATAATTAATCAACCAAAAGAGAAGGAGTTAAGAAGAGCAGAGCAGGCATTAAGTTATGAGATTACCCTGGAAGAGAATATTGTGCTGAGCAGAGGCTGCTGTTCAAGCTCAGAATTGTATTGGAGGACAGAGAGCAATGCCAAAGTGAGTATATATATTTCTATAATAGGAGCGCGGGAGAGCCAACCAACCTCATAGGAAGGGGGCCCCACCTTTTCTCAAACGTGGCAGATAAGAGCACGCCCAGGGCGAAAGATAGCCTTTTTGTTGGCTGCATTGGATTTCCAATTTAAAATTTTGGGGCTTTTTATTTTTTATACTGAGATATTGAGAGATATTGAGTAAAGGGCGAATCGAGCATAAGATATCGGAAGCAAGAGAAAATACTTTTAAGCACTTGAATTACGAATACTTTACTTTTAAAATTCTAGATTGAATGCTCTCTCTTTTTTATTCCCCTCTAAACAGTTAAAAATAATAATAAAAATGATGTGGATGTATACCTTCCTTTACTAATCGAGATTTTCGACGTGTCCTTTCAATTTGGCTTAATCTTTAAACGAGCAAGATATATGTGCAAGGTTTGAAATGGAAAAAAAAATAATAATGTAAACCAAACAAATTAGGATAATGTAAGAGTCGTCCATGAAATCACAGGAAACACTTGAAAATTGTATGGATATGAAATTAGTTGAAAATAGAAAAAAAATGGATTCCGATATAAGAATTTATCTAAATTAATATTTCATGAAATTTAGAAGCCTGAGGTTGAGAAAAGAATGTGAAAGATAACGTGATAAAGGGCTGCCCGCCACCTATTTTGTAGGAACCAAGACCACACAGGGCTTTTGATGTCGTGTTTACCCTCTACGTTTTTTTCCCAAGTTTGTTTTTATCCGAATGATGTCTACGATCCTGAAACTTGTGGGGCCATTTCTTTTTTTATTCTTTTCATTCTACACTACACGAGGCGAGTAGAGTAATTCTAGTAACTTTATCAGAGAAGCGGTACACAATGTGATTTATGAAAATATATAGTTTGAGAGGTTTCATTCAGGTTCTAGACCATTTCATAAGTTCGAACATTTATGTTCCTAAATGGCAAAAATGAGATATCAGCAGCATCGTGTGATTTGTAGCCGAATTAATAGGAGGCCCCCCATTAAAATGCAATGAAAAATATAAAAAGGATCATCACTGTGTAATTTATTCTTAGTTTTTTTGTTTTGCCCCATCTTTATTTTTTATGGCCGATGAGTTTCATATCCATGCCGATACAAGTTCATTATCAGAACAAGCGTACCAAATCTGTATTGACTTGGAAGGAGCTAGGAGTTTTTGCTCCACAAAATGTCCTAACTGACCGAAACGACATCGTATCATTTCATTAAATGACAGATAGAAGAATTGGTAAACTATCTGAATTAGCCCTTAAACGACAAATAAAAGAATTCGCAAACTATTGCAGTTAGCCAAGGTAGTGACCTAAAACCATAAATAATAAAACAAACAGTAGATAGTTCTTCGGCAGAATTCTTAATCTATTCTTGCTATAATATAACCAATGAAAGATAAATATGGATATTGGAAAGTACTAACTTATCAACAATTTAATTAAAAAATCTCCAAAACTTGGGAGAGAAAATACCACCAACTATTTCAAAATTGATAATGTACACTTTCTGAAGGCGTACTACATTCTCCTTCTGTATGTATATATCAGATGAGTGGAAAAACTTTTTCACTGAATTGCTCTATATACGTGAACATAATAATACCAACCGAACTCATCTTCAGAAAACAAAAGATAAAAAAATATGGCAGCAAAATTCCACAAGCCTTGCAGACGACAGGCAATCCTTGCATCT
Organism: Prunus avium; assembly: GCF_002207925.1. The sequence continues at coordinate 79,426 of NW_018921914.1, forward strand.
TGTTCAATGATGCAAATCCCATTTTGTGGACCGGTTCCGATCGTCTCAGAAACCCAAGTAGGATCTCCAAGAACTTATTCCCATGGTTGACAAAAAAAATTCCAGAGAATATATATAGGCTGAAGTCGTAAGTGCTCCCAGGTGAGAGCCAGTCGCCTTCACTTTTTAACCAGCTGCTTTCCTATTGTATGCAACACTACTTGATACCTGTAAAACCTTGTTTTTGGGCTAAACCTGCCTGTCGCATCCTATAAGGCCTTTCATTGACAACGCGTTTATTTTCAGGTGGTCCTGCACCAAGAATCCCTAATGAGCTTGGATCGGTTAACCGAGTACCATTGCTGATAATTCTTTGAGATGAGGCCTGAACTGGTAAATTACTATCAGTTTCTCCTCTCCTCCTTCGTTTCCATGCTTCGGATTTAGCTGTATCATGACCCTTCTGAAGTTCAAAAGATTGATAGTTGGTCACATTTTTGTACCCTCTTTGCCTCTCCGCATGACGCGAAAATGAGGTAGGGTCACTGTCTCTGCCAAAGGGACCAGATGCAGAGCCATTGATGTGGGAAGGCCCAACCTCCTCATCCTGCTGCAGTATAAGTTTCGAATAAATGTCTTGAAGTCTCTCCCCAGACAGGTTTGAAAAGGTAGAAACATAGTTCCACAAGCGCTTTGTCATCTCTGTAAATGACCACTATGTTAATAACTTAAAACACATACCATGAAAAAGAAAAAGGAATTTGTTACATATGCAGTCCTAGAGCTTGTCAAATGTAGGGTCAGATGATTATTCTGTTGAGATATTACTCAATTGAACTTAAAAACATCCAACAAAATCCAAGGCACAGAATTGAATTCCATACATATACCCATCTCCAAGCTTGTCTAAAGTGGGTGTTTAAATTTTTTTTTTTTTAAATTTACATGCGTGAGAGCAACAGTAGATAGAAAAGCAATCAGGAATGAGAAAAATAAATCATACGGGATGAAGTACATACTATCTTGTCCATGCGGTTCCTCCTCATTATCTAAAACAATTTGGTCTATCCTTCGTCCAAGAAGCTTTAAATAATTTTTAACTTTCGCAAGCACCTGAAAGACAAAATGTGTGAATTAACAGTACCAGCATCAAACGGATGATTTAACTAATAAATGTGACAAAGACAAATGAAAAAAGCAAGATTAAGACGTACTGTATCCTTTGGAAGATTGGCACTAATCGTCTGCAACCGTTCAAGACGATTCAATGTCTTAATTGCATCAGCCATCATCTCTTCGCACCATTCCATCCATTTCTCCTCCTTAAACTTCTCGTACACTTCTTCATCATCTGACATTTCACCCTCCTCTTTCACTAAAGGTTCAACTTTCTGTGGTTTCAAAGGTCTGTTCTTGTTCATTTCAACATTGAGTCTAGAAGAACCGGCTTTTCCTTTTTTGATGCCCCTGTGAGCTAAAGAAACAATGAGAGGATTCTCCCTCTCCTTAGAAGCCTTACGACCCACTTTAGCATTTGCATTCTTTCCCCCATAAACTGCAATTTCCTGTTTACAGATGTCATCTTCATCAACTCATGTAAGTAATACCAAACTAGTTTACTGAAATTATTCAAGTGCCTCAATCTCCTTCAGAATGGACTACAAGGCACTCACACAGTCATGCACAGGCAAATGAACAAATGACAATGATCAAAAGTATCAGGATGAATCAGCTTAAAAATGGCGGACTAATGTTAGACCTAGCATAAGTTTGACACATAAATTCACAACAATTTCTTAGATCAACAATCATTTCAGTCCATTCATACAGTTTACAATAAATTTCACACCAACGTCAAACCAATGCAATCCTAGAGTCCAGACAATCTTGAAAACCGAAAAAATAATAATAATCATATTTTCGCACTCAGCATAATTTCCATTTTTTTTTCTTCCTCATCTGAACCAAATTAAAACTCTTCACCCCGCGCCCCAACTTTCAGGGGTAGCATTATCATAGCCTTCATTTCAGTATTAACTAGTGTCAAGCGGGATGGACAGATGAAAAGTTTTAACCAAAACAACAGATTCTCTCAAACTAAAATGTCAAATGTGGCTCAAGATTTTTTTTTTCTTTTTCAATCCTATTCCAGAAATCCTAAGCACATGTGGCAGAGATACAGTGCTTTCCTCCACACAAAAAAGTCAGATCATATGTGATTGCATACCATTTCGAGAAGAGCGTTGGCACGATCTCTCAAATTTGGAGCGCGGGGTAAAAATGTTTCATGGTGTTGAAGTTCCACGGGAGCAATTTTCTTTATAAGACCAAGCCTTTCATCTAATCGTATCTTTTCCCAATTTCCAAATCCATGGTAATATATTCCAAGGAGCAATCTTGCATCATCAACTATCAAGAAGGAAAATATCAGCAAAAAGGAACCAAAATCACGTGCTTTGTCTTCCAGTGGAGGAGAGATGAAAAATAACATAAGCAAAGAAGTAATACATACATTGATTCCAGCCACAACCTTTTGACCAATTTGAAGGTTTGAGGTATGTCAAGACACGGAACTGGTCAATGGGATCCTCATATCGACTAATACGTTTTGCCAGGTGCTGAAGTTCATGAACACGGTTGAGCATATCAACAGCCTTGACAGGGACACCAAAAAAATCCAGCAAGGGCCCCTAAAAGTACCACAAGTTTCTAACGTTCAGCAGCCAACAAGTTGTCACTCACAACGAAAAAATAAATTTACATAAGAAACAGCATTCAAGAAACAACATGGATGAATAGACATATTCTAAGACAACCTTCTGGTCCAAACTCCCTACTTCCACTGCTTCTTTGCAGCCATCAATCAATGCATTGAAAAGCTCAACCTGTGATTCAAGTGAAGCTCCTGCAACTGCCCCTCCGACCTCCTCAACTATTAAGGCAATTTGGCTCTCATTCCCAAATTTCATAACCTAATTGCAAATGAACAGTGTTAGACAATATAGCATAAAAATTCCTAAGAAAACAAACATTCAGAACAAGCTGGTGCCAGAAGCTTTTCAAAAATTGGGATGTCTTAACTTTGACCAAACATCTTGCAAAGAATTAATTTGAAACTTCCAATATTTAGGGAAAATCCAGAGAAAAAACCATAAGAACACCATCTCTGATGGGTGATTAAATTTGAAACAAATGGTATCTTCTATTAGACCTAGTCTACAATGTAAACCCAAAACAGGAAAACTTCAGCCAGTTTCTGCGTCTGCGCCCATGACCTTGGCATCTAATCTCTTCAAATATTGAGAATATCAGCTAAAACTATGTCCAGGTTGGGTCAGTTAGGTTTTAGGAATAAATAAATAAATAAAAACAAAATAAACGAATAAAGACAAGAGAAAGGAACAATTAATACAAGAGAAGCAAAGACGCCATGCCTAATCTGTAAACTGAACAGATCTGTATTAGCAAAACAGGGGGAGAAAAGCTTTACACATATGAGTCATATGACTAATGAAAGCTGTGGTGCATCAGAAATGCTATTCTAGGAAGAAAAAGCTTTCATGCAGACATTCAGGGAGAGAGAAATTGATGGGAATCCAATTTGAATGGCTCAAATCTTGTCTTATCATGTGTGTTTTTTAAAAAGTAATGGGTGCCTTTTCCAAAATATAAATATTTGGGTGCTACAACTGTAGAAATATTATGAGCTTTCTTGAAACAAGCTAAATCAAAACTGATAAGGTATGCTCACAATATGAGGTAATGGGTGGTTTTTTAAGGAGAGAAATACAAGCATTTTAGGAGATTATAGCGAGGTGATGACTAATGAAGCTACACAGAAATCCGAAACAAATAAGAACTTACCGCACGGGAAAACCGCAATGCATCTCTCTTAGACAAATTCCCAGACGACCATCCCCTTACTTGAGCAGATGCTCCGTCAATCATTGGCGCTGAGCTAACTGAATAATCTGCTTTGCGCCTTTTCTGGACTCTTTCCTGAGGCTCAAATTCTTTCTTTTTCCTTTTATTACTTCTATCAGGCTGAGCAACTTCTGCATAGCTCTTGGTAGTCCTTTTAGTACGAGGGGCAAGAGCTTCCTAAAAGGAAATGTCAATTTAATCCTTTTAACTAAAGGAAATGCAACACAAGAATATATAGACAATAATAATAAGTATGAGAAAGAGTCCTTTACTACTATACTAAGATAGTATTTAACAGAAAAGATTCATACTTCGGCATGGGATACTGCTTCCGGCTTTATCCAACGGCTCCAAAAACTACCATCATCTTCAGCGGTACCAAAATTTGCCACCTGTACATATATGCACCAAAGAGTACGTGTATTAAAAAACACAAATGAATATAATTTCAACATGAAAGCAGTAGCAACTGTACAGCAGCCGTCCATCACCATCCTTACACCAACCGGAGCAAAAACGCAGCACCGTTGATTTTAGGGCATAAGTGGCACTTGTGTAAAAACAAAACAAAAAATAAAAAATCTACAGGAGGGGGCAAGACAACCAATGTACATCCCTAACAAACAATGGCAAAAACTTGCCTTAAAAGCACTCAACAATTCATTCCCGTCCTCTTCAGCTTCCTTCTCTTCAACTTTTTCCGCTCTTTCAAGAATCTCATCAATATCCATACTTAAGAGCCCTTTCTTGCTTTCTTCATCATTTTTCTCTTCCTTAAAAAGTTCTTCAGCCCCAAATCTTAAGATAGCAGACAGCTCATTCTGCAAATACCATATGCATTCGTTATGGTAAGAGAAAGAGAAAAAGAAATATTCTGAAGTGGCAATTTTGCAATGCTACATTAGAGTCCCCTCATGTGTGTGTATGTGTGTCCGATATGTGTGTGTGTGTGTGTGTGTGTGTGTGTGTGAGAGAGAGAGAGAGAGAGAGAGAGAGAGAGAGAGAGTAATCTACAGGTGGAAACCCAGAAATATGCTTAGAAATCTTTCCTTCTCCCATTTTTCCCCCACTCAAAAGCCCCCACTAGAATTTAGCATGATAAAACAATCAATTCAACACAAGCCCTTACTTTGTCGAATAAAGTTCCTTTTTTTGCTTCTTTCTTCTCCAACCTACCCTCTGCATTTAATTTTTGAATCACCAAATGGTCAAGCACCTATAAAAAAACATTGGAACAAAGAAAACATATTAAATCAAATAATAGGCCTCAAGTGAAATATTGAGTATACATATGCATGTATATGCAGATCCTGATGTGTCACAAACTGGACAATTGAAAAATTATAAAACAATCTCAAGATTATGCTGTGTAATCTACCATCTTTTTCTTAGCTCTTTCCAGGATATCTTCCTCGACACTTTTGCTCGTGACAAATCTATAGATGTTAACAACTTCCTGTTGCCCAATTCTGTGAGCTCTACTCATTGCCTGATTCATAATCAAAGAGCGATGTTAATTTCGTACGAAGGAGGCCAAAAGGAAAGGGGGAGGTTTGAACTCTGGTCTTGGGCATGAGGATTATTAAATAAAATGTAAAAGTAAAAATAACTGAGATATTGTCTTTAAATAAACCTGCAAGTCGTTTTGAGGATTCCAATCTGAATCGAATATTATAACTGTATCCGCTGTGGCAAGGTTGATACCAAGGCCACCTGCTCGAGTTGAAAGCAGGAAGCAAAAATCTTCACTGCCAGGTGCATTAAAATGTTCCATTGCCTGGTGGCGTAAATCAGCCTTCGTACTTCCATCAAGGCGTTGAAATTGAAACCCTCTAATTGACATATACTCCGCCAGTATGTCCAACATTCTTACCATCTGCAATAAATCATCCAAATGACTTAGTACATAGTATATCAGTATATAAAAATTCAAGCTAATAAAGAAGGATTTGCAATTCTAGTCCCCTAACTAGCATATATAATTAATACACCCTCGTATGACACAAGACTCACTACAGGGAGGAAAAAGCCAATAACCCCATGATTGAGCTGCCACATAAAAAAACTATGCATTTGGGCAACTGCCTCAGTGATTGTGTAGTCTCTAACAATTAGCACATGCAACAACACTTCAGCCATTCTGCGTGATTGGCTGCTACAGAAACAAAATACACTTAATTTTTGGACAGGCTTGGGAGTAAGATGAACAGTGTCACTCCAAAAAAATCAACGATTAATACAGTAGTGTAACCCGAAACAGAAAAAAAAAAAATCAAGACACGAGGAAATGGCTATATCAACATGTCCTGATCATATTTCAGTGGTTTCCTGTATATATATTGAAAATAAGCCTGTGAACGAAATGATGTATGAAAATGTGAACAATTTTACCCCAAGTTTTGCAATCTTTTTCTTTCATAAAAAGAGGCAATGGTAGAACAAATACAAGTATCATTAAAGGAGGCCACAAGTGTCATGTCCTCAAATAGCCAACAGACCGCTACTTTAACTGATGATTGTCCTACAAACAACATATCTAAACAGATATGGATTCTACCATTTAATTAAATGGGCTAAGCTATGCATCAAAATGAATGAACAAGGTGGAAGTCCATGCTAACAACATATCAAACTTAATAGTCCATAAGCGACTTTCCAAGGAGCACAATCAACATGACTGCATCGCAGACAAACCTGGGAAAAAATCAGAACACGGTGCTTTGTTTGATGCAATCTCATAAGAAGCTTATCAAGTATAACCAGCTTCCCACTGCTTAAAATAATCCTCTCCAGTTTACTGCCATCTTTGGTACTCGAGTCCCCTCCATAACCATGGTCAGCACTTTCAAACAGGAAGGGATGATTACAGCATTTCTTCAACTCTACCACAATATTCAACAATGAAACCTGAAAAGGCAAAAATAATATTAAAAAATAGAATGAAAAAGTTATTACTTTCAATAATGATCAGACAGAAAACGGGATAGTGAAGGAAGAACAGGCATTCTTCAACTGATTTCATTCCCAATAGAATCAACACATTCACACCTTCTCTTCTTTCCCACTAGTAAAGAGCAACATTAGGGCCTGTATGGTATTCTTTTTTTTTTTTTAATACCCAGAAATCCATTAATCCGCATTGCAGACACAGCTTTGAAACTGGAGCCCCCCGCTGAGCCATACAATCTTTGGGAGGCAGGAAACAGCAAATAGCTAGGTAGGTACCTTTGGGGGTTTCGAATCTCAGACCACATGGCAACAAACCATGGGCCTGATAATTCCAACTAACCACTTGCTGGTGCCTGTTTAGTATTCTATTTGAGTCCAAAAAATCTGTTTGGTCGAACCAGTTTTGAAAACCCAAACTCAAAAATACCCAAATACTTGAAAACAGAACAAATCTGTTATTTAAGAATTTGTTTCAATTAAGTGGCAAAAGAATTCAACCAATTTAGAAACAGTTTTCAAGTTGCATATCAAACAAGTTTTTGAATCTTAAAAATGGATTTTAGTACTCCTTGTTTTTAAGAAAAATCAAGGTTTTTGAGTTCCCTACTTGAATAGGATACCAAACGTCCCCTTAACTATTACATGGAAATCAGTATAGACAGTATTGTCAACTTTATCGAACAATTGTACATAGTGATAGTTTGAACTTGAATAGGGTACCAGGCGCCCCCTTTACTATTACATGGAAATCAGTATATAGGGCATTGTTGACTTTATCAAAGAATTTTACATAGTGATAGTTTGAAGACATCAGTCTTTAACCAGACTCTGTCATTTCTGACACTTACCAGGTTTTCCCTCAAGGATATACACCCCGACAGAGTAGGGAGTATAATCTATCTGTAAAAGGTACTGTACAAATTTCTATCAACATCAAGTGTTATCAAAGACAGTCCATCAATTACTTAGTTTGTAAGTCAGAGTTGAAGGCTGACACTCAAATGTTGTGTGTCCAGAAACATGTGCAAAAGAAATTGAAACAATTAAATTTTGAAAATATCCTATCATTGGAGTGGAGTCGAGCACAAGTTTTCTCCAAGCAGACAGATTGAAGCAAAAGATTTACGATATTAGTGAAAAGTCAGTCTATCCAATTCCTTATATTTAATAGTTAGAGTGTGGGAAATTGGGAATACTAACAAGTTACATAAAAATGTGTATTTTGTGAGAACATTAGGCAGTATGAATGAAAAAAAAAAATGTGCCAGAGAGTTACCAAATAATGTTTACTTAGTATATCAGGCCTTTCCTAATTTCCCTTTGACCCCGATGGTGTTTCGAATATAAACAGCCCCTAATCACTATGAGACACTATTTCCAATTTTCAACAGAGACACAACAGTTCTTTCTTCTCATTCAAATATTACAGTTTTTTTTTAAGATTGGGATAAAACACAAACACAGAAAGAAATAACTCCGACGTGTTGATCCAGTCAAAATTTGTGTTTTCAGACTGAAAGACTAATTGCAAACCTTACAGTAGCAAATAATTATACAAAAGGCAGAGGACAGAAGAAATAACCTGATTTCCACGAACTCCTTTGTTCAAATTATGGAAGTTGCGTTCCAAAATCCACTTATAGTACCTAAAGTAAATTATCCAGAACCAAAGAGCAAATGTCAAATCACTGAAAGGATCTAAACTAAGGGCCATTTCATTACAAGTTGAACCACGTACTGTTTCTGAAGGGGAGACATTTCAACCCTAAGAATTCGTTCAATTTTTGGAGGCAAAGACTTCTCCACATCCTTAATAACTCTTCGGAGAATGTGAGGCCTCAATTCCATATGAAGATTAGCAAGCTACACGTAAATGCAAAGCAAACATTTATTTCAAGGCTTAGGCGTAACAATAATTAAAAATAAAGGAAATTCGCTTGACTGTACCTCAATCTCATTGAATGAACTGAGATTCTTGTAGCTCTGAACAAAATCATCTTTATTCTTGAACTTATCAGAGTCAAGGAAGTGCAGCAGAGCCCTGGATAAAATTTGAAAATTGAAAAACCAAAGAAGAAAAGAAACAGAAAAATCAAAAAACATATAAGAAAACTTATGTGTGATCTAGTGTATCAGTGCCAGTCAATCAAATCTTACAGAGAAGAAAGAACCTATATAAAATAAAATGAAATGAAAGACCAATTCGATGAAGAAAAAGGCAACCGCCGGTGTTTAATTGAACCCAAACAATTACTCACTAGTCGAACATCTCTAGTTTTAATATTTTTGGTACAACTTAAGCTTCCAGGAAAAACATAATTGAAACATTGATTTACAGTAATGCTAGACCAAATTTGACTCCCAAAGATGTGGCGCAGCCCAAATCATCACTATAACTTAATAAAATTGCCAGCATGTGTTTTTCTAAAAAGAAAAATTTTAAAAAAAACCATGTAAGTTGATTAATCCAAAGTCCCAAACCTAATCACCACCGTGTTCCACCACAACCAGTCCCACCGCCACTGCACCTTTACTAGCAACTCAGCCTACACCAATTCAACCTTCATAGATTCTTTCAAGCAGCAAAATATTTGCAAACAAAAATTTCTCCCAGCCATTCACTTCCCATTTGATTTTGGTAAACAATAAAATCTTCTAAATCTTTTCTTTATATAAAATTTGATCACTAGAAACATATCCCTAGGGCATTATTTATAGTTTTACATATGAAAAAATGAACAATTCTGATTCACCACCAAATCATAATTTTTTTCAAACTTGTCAGATCTAAAAGCTTTTCTGTTCTTCTTGTAAGGTATACTCCATTAGAATTGATAGCCCAGAAATCTGCCATACACAACTTTTTTTAGAGGAGAAATCTGCCATACACAATTCAGCCTCTTAGATTGTCTGGGATGATGGGAAGCTATAGGTGGTTGGGGTGGGGAGATCTCATTGTTGAGGGGATATGGTGGTGATCAGTTTTGGATTTCATTCGGTTAATTAAAGTCAGCATTTATGCTTTAATTATTTTTACAAAAATTCATTGCTGGTAATTGATACATGTTGGACAATGCTTGGCTCCTGATATATCAGGAGCCATTCATCCTCAACAATGATGTGGCCTCTTTAAAAAATGACACATGTTTCTTTTTTTTTTCTTTTTTTTTTATTTGTTTCACTGACTCTCCCTCTCTCTCTTCTCACCCACTCTCCTCTAATCCCCCAACTCTCTCTTCTCTCATCTCCCCGACTGATACATCCCAAGACTGTAAAAACCACTAGAATTCTTATTCACCCTTTATAGCACAAGGGTAGAAATTCATGCAGAATTCGACTAGTCCTCCTGATAGCACCAAGCACAAAGTTTGAAAATTGAATTAGAGGGCAAACCCAGAAGATGGAAATGGTGTGTTTAACGAAGGAAACAAAGGGAAAGCACAGCTTCAACACTATAAATGAATAGAATTTTCAAGTCCTCAAACAAATCAATACCAAAGCAACAAGCTCCAACCACTTCAAACCAAAATATGAAAATTCATATGGCAGACAGCTTGAGACGAAATAAAGAAACCCAATTGCCAGCAACTCATACAAGAATAAGTTGAATAAGAACAAAGAAATTAGGAGATATTCATACTTCGGACAAATTGAAATCTTGAAACTTAAAAAGAATAATGCAAAAAAAAGAGATAAGCTTCTAAGAATTTCAAGAGAGAGACAGGAAGATGAGAGAAGAGAGAGTTGGGGGAGGAGAGGAGAGTGGGTGAGAAGAGAGAGAGGGAGAGTCAGTGACACAAATAAAAATAAAAATAAAAAAAGAAACATGTGTCATTTTTTAAAGAGGCCACATCATTGTTGAGGATGAATGGCTCCTGATATATCAGGAGCCAAGCATTGTCCGGCAATTAATTGATGAAGTGTCATTTGCCACATCGGTTGGGACTCAAATGTGGTGCACAAATTTGGTGTCTCTAGCATTATTGTTAATTTTATAAAGGAAACATTATCTACATCCCTCTATCCTCTCCCTTCCCCTCCATTTCCTCCTCATCCAAAGCCTCCACCCCACTAGTCTCGAAGTTCTCTCCCCAAATCCCAGAAACCGTCTTCTCCCAACCCCTTCCTCTATTTCTATTTTCCTCTCTTCCTTTGGCACCGAACCCAAGGGATGGTCGCATATGGGACCACAGAGAGAGAGAGAGTGAGAGAGAGAAGTAGGGGGTGCCGCTGCATGCTTGGTTTCCTTCAGTGTTTTTAACCTTTTTTTAGTTATTATCTTTATAAGTTTTTACAAAAAAAAAAAATTTGAATCATAAATAAGTTTTTTAGTTATCATCTTAAATAAGTTTCTTGGAAAAAATAAGTCCAATGGGTAGATTCAGTAGTTTGTTGGGTTCAACTAGACCCCTATATTGATTTTTCCAAAATGATTTAATGCAGTGCAAGAGGAAAGCGCTAACACAGAGAGATGAATGCAATCCCCACCACCCACCCCTCCACAACACACAAACACACACTCAAAGGAGTACAGAGTCGCTTTGGGATCCAACCATTAAGCAAACACACACACAAACACACGTACAAAGAAATGCACTTTATTGGAAATATAAAACATGCAGAATAACGAACATTCATGGTTAGATGAGCCACACTATATTCAGATACCCTAGCAAACCTTTGCCATAAGGACATATCGATACATGATCAAATATAACAATTATAAACAAATATGGCACATGCGGAATATCATGACAAGAAACAAACCATTACCATAACTCTTCCACACTGTTCTGCAATGGAGTACCAGTTATAAGCAACTTGTTCTTGGTGCTAAATTCCTGCCAAACCAGGATGGCATCATTTAGCGTAACACAAGATTAAACTTGATAGATCTATACAAAAGGTGTGATAGAATTGATTGGCATAATTACATACCAAGAGGGTTGTGTACAACTGTGCCTCACTGTTTTTTAACCTATGAGCTTCATCAACCATTAGATAATTCCACCTTATCTTGGAAAGAACAGCCTTATCCTTTAAAACCACCTCATATGTAGTCAATAGTGCATTGAATTTTATAGGCCGGCCAACTATTTTACTGTTGTTAAATTCATACTGCTGACAAACCTACAATCAAAAGAAATTGACAAACAAATAAAATAGTTTATAAAGAACAAAATTGCATGGGCACCTTGTATAGTACATCAAAACTACTTTATACAGTACAATGAAGATAAGGACAGTATCAAGTCAATACGGGGAAAAAAAGAGCCCGCAGAGTGACTTTTCAATGATCAAACTGCAAGGGCAATGAAGATCCCAGAAGACACGCATTAACCACAAGAAAATACAAAGCTGCAATCCCTTTCACCATGGTGATCACCCTGGAATACCAAAATTCAATAAATTTATACAAAATACCTTTAAAAGCAAGCTTTCTTTAAACATTAAACATGTTATACCAAACAAGGCACTGACCAAGCCATTTCCTAATCTACCAGTAAGTGAACACTTCAACTAAAAATGTCTGGGTTTAGAATGATGCACATATATCAAGATGTGCCTGACATCTGGTCTTTTTCAAGCAACCAGGCTGTTGTGTCCATATGAGAAATTATCATTCTTCGTCCATGTCCACATTAGTGTCTTAGGGTTTCACCAAACACGGTTGTCTTAAATACCATTTAAGTATATAATTTAATTAATTCACACCAAAATATACAGAATGATAATGTACATAAATTTAAATTACCAAAAAGAAGATTACAACTTAAGGATAAAGTCCTGAAAGATTCTTCCTGGACATGGCCCCTCACTCAAGGGAGAAATTCCATTTTGTGCTAGCTCTCTTATGTCAAGTGCATCAAAACCGGGTAGATTGTCCCAGTGTAGAGAACATTGAAAAGAAAAGAGTGACAAAGGAATTGAGGGAAAGAGAGGGTGGGGAAAATGGTCATGTGTGCATAGTTATAAATTTTAATTATATTCCCTGCCTAGTGAAAAAATTGGAGAGCAAACTGAAACCCAACAAAAACAAAACACTCTAGAAAGATCTCATGTAATGCAGATGCTTCAGAATTTATACATGATAATATAGACTGAAAACCCCAATAGTAAAAGTGTACCACACTATTCTTAGACATTAACCTATAAAGCATGATAGATTATATGGTTTTTTTCACAGGCAAATTATCACAGAAATAGATTGATACATAACTAATACAGATAAATGACAAAGTAGTCTTCCATCTGAAAGAGATTGAACACAACTTGAACAGAAAACAGCAAAACAAGTCTACGACTTTGAGCTTGTACACCCAAAACAACCACCTACTCGACAAGCAAAACAAAAATACAGCCAAACAGAACCCAGCATGCTAAGAGATAGACGCCTCTCAAACCAAGTTTAAAAGGAAGAACAAACAGTCATTGTGTTCGGAGAACACTGATGCACCTCCACAACACGTAAGACTTTAATCCACCTCGGAAGGCACAAAATTAACCTCTTGACAAATAAAAGGCACAAGAGGATGGAATGGAACAACCCAACTCAGTCGAGAATCCTGACAAAGCTTACACCACTGGAAAATGAAGGAAAAGGTGATCAATATTCTCTGCTACCCACTTTCAGATAATGCGCTAGTCTGCGGAAAGGCAAACACAAGGCCTGTTTCATTGGGCTCACATGTATTCACCCTCCTGTGAGCAAACAATCCAAGCAAAAACTTGTACCCTAGGATTAGGAGGTATTTGGCCTATCATATCATCAATATGATGGATTGAAACTGAAGAGTTCTCAAACAAAAACAAAGAAACCAAAGAAGAAAGAAAAAAAGGAGAGGAGAGCTGCTCAAAATCAAGATCTCAAAAGTCTCAAAGGGAATTTTACTTCTACACTGAAGACAAAGGAGAGGTGAACCAACATACTTGTTATGGAACTATCGTGATACTGACTGCAAGAAATTAAATTTCAAATATAATAATATACGATGACTATACCTGGCTTGGTTTAGGAAGTATCTTTACTTATGAATGAACAGTGAATGCAAGTAAAACCATATATCCAACTATTCATATATGAACCTCTTAGACCTGTACATGAAAGCTCGGCTTACCTCTCTGCTTGCACGGGTACCAACATACACAATAACATTCATATCAGGGAGCCATTTCCTAAATTCTTTGGCCCAGTTTGACAACGTGGATAATGGTACAACAACAAGAAATGGCCCGTGGATCTGTTGAGCATTCTGCAATAATTAAAGAGGAAAATGTTAGTGTCTCATGTATATTGCAATCTCATGTTTGTTTGGATTTACATTCAATAATATAACAATCTACAAGCCAGTCAGCAAAGAATTTATATCTCATCTTCACCTGTAAAAAACCAAGCATTGAAACTGATTGAACAGTTTTACCGAGACCCATTTCATCAGCTAAAATGACATTGGTATCATTTCTCCAACTGCCACATGCAAGAACCAGTTATTAGGAAATTTGAAAGGAGGGCATATTAAGGTATCTATTTTCCAAAAATAAAGGTGAGTAGAAGTCATAGTCAAGCCATGCCTATTGACAAGAAAATTCAAACCCTCAAGCTGATAATCACGTAGCTTTCCTCCCTTCAACCATTCGGGCTGTTCGTCAAGCTTCCTTAGACTTCCTAAATATTATTTACCAAAAAAAAAAAAAATATTGTATTATCCATAAACACTGTATGTCAGGAATAGCAAATAAAACAAGATGAGTCAAAGAAAGTAAAAGAGATGAAAATTGGAAGAGCAGAAACTCCCTTACGTATTTTTGCACCAATTATACCTTAATACTCCTACCAAATCTATGTATTCAAAATAAACAAATAAATAAATTTTAAAAAAACAAACAATTTATTTAATAGCCTTTAATTTTCATTAGTACTAACACGAAAAAGGAAAATGACAGGACATTGGTTGGTGGGTCGGTTACCTTCCCCTTCCGCCTTTCCCTTTCTACCTTTGCACACATCTCATGCCCTGTGCATTCCACTAACTCCTAAAAACAAACTTCAATGTCTTGAAACTCATTACAACTAAGACATTCTCTTCCTACATTTTCCGATAGAATGCTTGTGAGAGTTAAGAGAGGAAAGGCAATTTTTGGGATGATTTTTCAGGGAAAAATAAGTGTACTAGCTGGATTTAGGTAATCTTTGGTAATTTTGGGTTTTTGGGAAAGGATACCGTCTGATGAATTTGCAGCAGAGAAGCGTCTGAAGTTTATGCATCATCCCAAAACCAGAGACAAAAAATTATTTAAGATGTAGGCGTCTGATATAAGAAGAAGGCACCTCTCGGATTTTGGGTTGGTTTTGTTAGATTTTTTTCAATTCTTAATCTTTAGCTGACACCTATGATTCTCTGACACTCTGCTTCGTTTCATCCTATAAATGGCTACTTCTTCTTTTCCATGATCCAGCCCATAAATAATAAAAATCAAGTCCTCTCCTTGCCAGCTCCAGAGTTTTCTTGTTAAGTTTTGCATTATAAGTTAAGAGGGTAAATCTGGGAAGAATGAGTGTTTTAACTGAAGTTTTGTTTTTAAGACTTCGTGAAATTCACATGGCATGAACACTAAATGGAAGTTCAGAGTCTAGGAATACTAACAATATCGGTACTTCTATCAGGGAACAGAATTGAGAGATGAGGATATGATGAGTGCACTTGATCTTGGTTTTCTCTGGATTAGATAAACTCTTTCTTCACGTACGTAGGAGCGTACAAAAGTGCACACAAAGAACCATACTTAATTTTATTGGAAACATTGACTTTGCTTTTAAAAAGTTAGGAAGGTACAATGAGAACAAGCAACACTGGACAAGAAGTCCACTATCACAATAGAACGAAGAGAAACTCTCTCAACAGCATATAATACCTTGCCTTTAGTTGACAAAAAGGTGGAGGAGGATTTCAGGGTAAGAAAATGAATTGTGATTTGTGAATTGATATCGACTTTGAGAAGCACGAACAATGCAAACCAGAAAACGATAAGCAAATTCCAGACCCAAAGCACCAACCTTTGCTTTTCTTGCGCTGGAGATCCACCATTTTCCCTTGTACAGCCATCGCAGCTTCACGAGCCTGCTCATAATGAAGGACCACAAGCCGGATTACACTCGGAACAAAACTCTAATCGTGTGTAAGTGTGTGTTGATCATAAACAATTCACCCCAAGAAGAATTGACATATCATCATATTTAAGGAAAACAAGAATAAAGAAGAGAACACCAAAAAGCCCCAAGCGACTCTTTAGGAGGAAAAAAACACCCAATGAAGTGGCCAAAAGGAAGAGCCTTTTCGAATAATATTTTCCTAATTCCTCAAGCACCTATCTCATCATAAGCCATAAAAATAAATTACTAACTCTTTTTTTCCCAGAAAACCAAAGAAGCTTGCATATGAAAAAATTGGATCTATCATGTAAGATTTCCCATATGCCAACCAAAGAAAGCTTACTTGGTGTTTAACTTTCATATACCACAACACATGTTACTCCAAATTCCCCACTACTGTATGGCTTCACCATAAGCCCTTTTATTAGTTTCTTTAATAAGTATTTTGGCATATTGTTTATGACCTATAAAGCTTACTTGGTGTTTAACTTTCATATACCACAACACATGTTACTCCAAATTCCCCACTACTGTATGGCTTCACCATAAGCCCTTTTATTAGTTTCTTTAATAAGTATTTTGGCATATTGTTTATGACCTATACAGTTTTTATTCTTTCCTGTTAACAGGAGCCTAGCATAAATTTAACAAGCTCAAATGCCAATTGATGAAACATTTGCAATCACTAGAATTTTAAGGTAAAACATTATAACAACTCATTCCACAACATCCCTAGTTATGGCAGCAGAGATTCTTTTTTTTCCCCCTCCTTAATACTTAAATATTTTAGGCCTATTTCCTTTGTATCTTACATAGAGTAATTTTAGAAAGCCACCATATCCATGTACAGTAATCCCAACTTTCCATTAATATTTTTAACAGTTATTTGTATAATGCTTTCATACCATTCATCATAATTATCAACAAATCACATTGGGTAATCATTCCAAACATTCAATGCCAAGCATGCGTGCTCACATCATCATATTGGGTTATCATTCATAACCAAACATTCAATGTTAAGCACACATTCTCACACTTAATGTGCAATGCATGCTGCTATCTATCTCAAACATGTAAACCATGATTCAGAAGTAAATCGATGTGTCAAACCTAGCACATATATAGAGAGACATGTCAAGCATGTAACATAAAGATGTGCACACAATAGGACTATGCAGATAAGTAATATAAACATAACTGTCAATGTTCGGGCGACCTTTAAATGCATGAACATTTTACAACATGAAGACAATTAAGACACCACACTACCTTGAACTCATCAATAGCATCTTGTGCAAATGCGATATCCACGTCCTTCTCCCTATAATCACATACCACTAAAACATATAAGCATTCATTACTGCAATTAAAACGAAAGAAACACCACAACACCAAAGAGTCAAACACCATATCAGATAAAGATCTAGAAATCTGCGAGGGTTAAGAAAAGCTAATTTAGAATGAATAGTGCAACATCTAACATCCTACACATATATGAAATAGATAGGCAAGGAAAAAGAGCAAATAAAGCAGTACTAAACAGAAAATGATTAACTTTAAGTCAGGCTTAACATACCATGTTGCTTCAGCATAAGACAATCCTTGCCACTTGACTAGATATTCGGGTCCCACATCACCTGAGCTATCTTGCCTGATCCGGTCTGCAATTATTCTCTCCACCTGAGAACCAGTTATATAAACAACTGTAAGTAAAAACAGACAAATGTTGTTTTGGGAAAGTGAAACAAAAATGGTGAAAAAGCAGGAAAGCAAACCTGACTATTTTGCTTGATGAGATCTAAGTCCATTTCTTTGCTCACATCATGGACCTCAATCTAGCAGGCATATACATAACCCCAGAAAAAGAAAAGTGATAAATGAGCTACTTCACATGAATAAAAAAAACAATAACAATAGTTACTAAAGCTTCTATCATTATGGGAGGACAACAAAAGTGAAATAGCAATTATACATGGGAAAGAAACAGAACAAGTTTATAAAAGATCAAGAAGTATCTACTTTTAAACAACAGTATACATGAGCTTTCAATAAGAAAAGGAACAGTATACATGAAAAGACATTGAAGAAATAAATTTATCTCCAGTGTCTCACTCCTTATCCATTTCTCATATTCATGTTTTGAGCACCATCTCCTAATAATAACATAGAAAACACCACATGGTAGGCCTGGCTTAAGCCATGCTTCTTTTTCATACCAAAAATACTTCCATCAATAAAAATAATTTTTCAAACAAAAAAAAGGAAAATTACAATACAGGGGACAAGTTGTCCACTAGTCAGAGTAAACTGCTCAACTACAACTGCAAAACTAAAACACCCTAATATTGCATGAATGAAAACGCGGAACTCCAATCACAAAATAAAGCCTGAAAGGCACTATCCTAAATGCTAAAGAAACGGACACCCAACGCCTAAAAGCGAACTTATCCCACAAAAGATCCACTTCATCAACCTGTGCTCCCTCAAATGTCCTTCTATTCCTCTCCATGCATGCCACCCCAAAAGAATTTCTATTAGTGAATGTTAACCCGTGCGTCTATAATTGGTATAAAAATTGAAGGGAGCATTGACATATCACTGGATTCCAACAGTTTCAGTAACATGTGGTTTACGAGCATATTCAGACCTACATTTTCAGTAACATGTTCTTTTCAAGAGTATTTGGCCCTACTTTAAAACAGAGACAAGAAAGAAAAAATTTCTATCAATCATGTTATTTGTTCTTGATATGTTACCATCTTTATTATTAAACCGTACTTCCAATCTACATTACTGATATTACTCACACTATCATATTCCTCAAGAAAATGTTCCCATTAATTTCCTTCGCTAAACAATCATCATCCATTTATGCACTTTAAAATTTATTGATCAATCTAATTAATTCTTTCTATTTATTATAATTTAATGATCAAATCAAATAATGCACCACGATTTGAAAGGCAATATTTATATAATTCACCTAGATGGACATAAAAAAAAAATTATTTAAGCTAACAAAATCTCAATAGGTAAAATGGTCTATATTTATACCAGCAACCCTAAAAAAAGAATAATAACCAATCGGTAAGCTTCTTGTCCTCTAAAAAACAAATATGAGTAAGGAAAAAAATTAATTTTGATTAGTTTGGGTTGGTTTTGTTGGTGTGGGCCGATTTTGCAAACCTTCCTTCCACATATTCCACATAACCGTACCTCATATCACATCTTGTTACTATGAGAAAGCATACATTAGATCTTAAAGCAACAGAAGTCGTATAAATCCAATGGCCTAACTTAGATTCAAGTTATTTTATTAAATAACATATTAATATATCTATCTTTCTTCTTTATATACAATTACTACTAAAAGAAACTCTAAAATAAAAATTAAAAAAAAGGAACAAAAAGAATACCTCCTCCCGTGAGATTGTCTTTCTGTACTTGGCATCCTCCATCACCTTTTTAGTGTAATTTAAAACCTTCTTGAAACCGCTGAGCTGCAAAGTCACAAAGGCAAAAGCATATTGAGCATCTTGAACAACAGATCAAAGTAAGATAAAACTCAAAGGTAAAGTTACAGCACCAGTTAAATTTGACAAAGATATATTTAATAGATTGTCCAATCCAGAGCATATGCATAACCAAGAAGAAAAATTACAAAGCATACATTTTGTAGCTCGGAAATTGATTTCCACTGACAGTGCAAATGGGACTGGCCTTTCCATTTTATCAAGAATTCCATACAATTCCAATCTGGCTCAGAATCGAACAAGTGACTTAACAAGACAGGCTCTGTTGATCTATTATTCCTCAGAGCATCTTCAGCCATGCCTTTTGGCTGATGCCAGAGCACCTTTTCAATATAGTCACCATCCTCTTCTTCATTCTCCTCCTAAAATAGCAGAGTACAAAATTAAAAAGAGAAATTAAGCATATGAAATAACATAACAAAATTCTTAACACATTATCGATGAGGGGTAACCTGAAATTTAGCAGTCTGACAATTGGAAGTAAAGAAATAAACAGACACTCACAATATGGAACATCAAATACAACGAGTTTCCTGACAGCATTACATTTTCTTTCCCCATTTGAAGCATTTCATTATGAAAACAACTGTCGCAGTTAAGAAAAACGACTCGCACACGCACTTTACTCAAGCCCTTACATATTAGAACTATCACAATTTATTACATGGAGATCAAAGGATTTTCAAATTCTTAGAAGAAGGGATGATCAAACAAAAGCTTAAACACCAGTAAAGGGAAAATCCAGCTTAAACTTTTCAGCAAACTAAAAGCCTTTTTTCCTGACATGAAATGAAAACTTTAACCTAAAAGAGAAAGATGAGTCGCAAGAAGTCAGCAGCCTTGACTTAGCATGACAAGAATTGCATTGCATTCAAGTTTTACACTTCTATCTGGTCAATATGAATTATACCTATACTGTACTTTAGAAAACATAATCAAAGCAGCAGTTCATCTTATGGCCAAAACAAATTCTACAATCATTTGCATTTAGATCACATTATCTTTTGCACTAGAGCTTTCAGCGGTACCTATGTCTAATAATAAAATATATCATAACATGACAAATCATTGTTATACAAACATGTATTACTTCACTTGGGGCACATCTAGGGTAAATTATCCATATGGTGCATAATTCCAACTTGAAAATCAAACATGTGAACTAAGAACGTGATCTCAAATAGATTCCATCGAAATGCATCAATGTAACATCAGAAAGGTAGACGGTACCTTTTGGGACTTCTTTTTCTTCCCTTCATCGACGTCATCACTTCCTTCACTTTCAACATATGAAACCTTCCGAACAGATCTAGTAGAAGTCCGTACCTCACCATTTCGTCCAGTGACATTTTTTCGGCCATTACTTTTGCGGAGATGTACACCTTTTCTTTTTGTGCTTTTAAAGTCCTCATCACTTTCACTTTCAGATTCCTCCGCTGAGGACTCTTCATCATCAAAGGAAGACTTCCCTCTTCTTTGGCGACTTGATGCATGATATGATTTGCGTTCTCTTGTAGATTTAACACTAAGCCCACCTTTACCACGATGCCTACTCTTAGGTTTTTTTCCATAATAAGAATTATCTTCATCTGACACATCAAGCTCATCATCACTGTCATTATCTTCCTCAGAATTTTCACCACTCCAATCTTTATCCTGGTGTCATCAAAGAACAACTTCATTAGTGTACAACAGAAAGCACCGGTTCATATGCCCACTACCACTATTATATCAACAGAATATGCACCTCCCCCAACCCACCCTCCCCCACCCCTCAAAAAAA
>NW_018921914.1:101119-118204 GCF_002207925.1 Prunus avium
CCAAAAAAAAAAAAAAAGAGAGAGAGTGAGAAAGAGAACCAAGATAGGAAATCACTACACATTATCGAACACAAAAGACACACAGAGATGGAGAAAGCGAAAAGTTTACATGAAAGTAATTCAACAAATAGTACCATTGATCTCTTTTTTTTATTCTTTTTTTCTATTTTGATAACTTCTCTTTTGAAATAGTTTTAGTCGCAATTGCAAAGATATAGCTTTCAGGGTTAACCACGCACGCTTATAGGTGCACCATCGATGGTGCATGCAGAATGGTTGGGATATAACTATCCCATATCAGTTAAAAGTAAAAACGACAAAGTTAAAAATTGGGAAAAGAAAATAGAACAATTCAAAGTTGGCTGTGACATAGTGGAACAGTCAGAACCCTTTGTGTGCTCTCTTCTGAAAACTTCAAGCCAATGAAATAATACTTCCAATGTAATTTTACTTAGGCAACTATGACTATAACCTTTTGCGCTGCACGACCACTCGCAACACCATAATCAGGTTCAAAATCTGCATCATCAGGATCATCTTCTGCAAGCAAGAAGACAATATAAATTGAGATCTACGTTCCCACAACGAAGAGAGGTCAAGAACTACTTATCAAAGTAAAATGATGAGAGGTCAAGAACAAATCATCAAAGTATATCTCTACGCAAAATGATGAGAGGTATATTAAATATGAAGGATCTGAATCCCATGCCCAACTGCCGTAGTATTCTAATAAAATAAAAATATTTGCAAAGCAAATACCATCTTCATCTTCATCTTCATAATCAGCATCAGCAGCATCAATATTTTCGTTGTCATCATCACCATCATCATAATCTTCATTATCATTTAAAACTCTAGAAGTCCTATGTGCATGGTTGCTGACTGCAGCAGGTTTTGATTGTGGCTTAGAATTCGACCCAACCGAATGATGAAACCCCCTATAGTGCATAGAGTCACTCTGTTCTTCCCCATCCTGCTCATAATATTCATCAGACAACATCTCATCTGCAGGGATGTCAGAATGTCCCCGTTGTCCCTTGCTTACTTTTGGCCTGTCATTATCTTCAAAATCTATTCTATCTTCCCTGACATCCGAAGAATTATCTTCAGATCCAACGGCATTTCTGTAGTCAGAACCACTTTTAGTTTCCTGCCCAGAGTCGGACCCACCCTGTGAGCACATAGGTTGACAGTCCTTCCAAAAGGTCGAACCCCATTTTCCAGCCACCGCCGTTCTCCTCCCAGAAGACGGCAAATTAGAAGCTCTTGTACCAATACCCTCATCATTTTCTGCCTCATTCTGCAACCTACTAGCATCATCTTGTTCACCTTCACTTTGATACTGCACATGCATGTTCATATCAAATTCCTTTTCACAAGAAATCACATCTACATCCTCATTCCCTGTGGAACTGTGAATTCTTTCAACACTTTGTCCCTGGTTCTTTTCTTCCAGGACACTTCGTGAAACTGTTTCATTAGAATAATTCCTGAAAAAGGCCATCCCTTCACATGGAACTTCTATGGAATTGTTAAAACAATGTCTGCACCTGTAAATTTAGAAAAAAAAAATTATCAACTACTGCTTCTGCTGCCACCTACAACTTATATAGAATATATGAGTAAAGGCTGGTCAAGTTATAGGTGGAACAAATTGTTACCACCAGTGCTCACTTCAAAACAAATAAATTACAGTGAAGTGTTGGCAAAAATAAATTAACATTCTAAATGCGACTCCAAGCATGCAAATTGAAAACGGGGAGGACATTTATTCAGAGAACAAGAAAAGAAAATATTAGAAATCCCCACCAACCGAAGGCAACTAAAGAAAACCTAAGAAATGAACATCACAAACAGTTATTCACAAGAAAATAATAACTGTATTGGACTCAGACCCAACTTAACATCAGAATGGCCTCGTGGAATTAAGCTTACTGGTAAAATGATTAGTTCCCAACTCAAAATTCCGTTTTCCTTCTTTCCCACATATTCTCAGCAAACAGCGCTAGTCTTCCAGTTGAAATCCAAATACAGTTTAAACTTTAAAAACGTCCAGAACCAGTAGAAACTTCTGACTCAATGCATAGACATCGAAAACTAAAGCAAAGCCGAGCATATCAATATCAAACTTAGGTAGTAAACAATTAAGTACCTAAACCACTACAAATGAAGCCAGAAGTAACAGAAAATTCGCCAAAATCCAATCCAATAAAACAAAATTGATCAATGTCACAATACCAGTCATGTAATCACGCGAAACAGAGCAATCAATAGATCAAAGAGCGAATTTGAAAACTTGAACAGAATCAACCGCCAAAGCCCCTTCAAACATCCAAAACAAACCCTAAAACAGAAAGCAAACCTAAATCCATGCCCGGAAACCCTAATTTCAAAACAAATTTACATCGAAAGGAGCAAATCCAAACAGAGAAGCTGATGACTGAGAGAGCTTACACAGAGAGGGGGAGAGAGAGAGAGAGACTCACCTCTGTAAGAGCCCCTACTAAACAAGGTCAATACAGGTAGGGAGAGAAATAGAGGGTGCGCGCAGGTTAATAATCGTGCGCACCTTTTCCCACGTGGCCTCACCGGAAAATGACCGCCGGGCCAAGGAAACCGGTTTATCGTTTCGGTTTTCCGGGTCGGGTTAAGGGTCGTACGCGGTGGTGGGGATATGCGGCGATGGCGGCGGCTAAGATGCGCCGGGAGATGACGTATCCGATTCTAGAAGACGGCGTCGTTTCGGGTTATCGTCGACGGCGACGCCGGTTGTGGTGGTGGTGAGTTTTTTTTAGAGAGAGAAAGTTTATGAGAGAGAGATATTATCAAATTGGGGTAAAAAAAATGAAAAATTAGAAGGATATGCGAATTTTGTTTTTCGTTGGAGAAACGTGTTTATAGAGAGCCTTTCTCTCTCTAAACCATGTGTTGTTTTTTCATCTTAAACCTGGCCGATTTGTAGGTTTCATTGTGTTAATGACGGACCAATGGAGTTAGCCCACGTGGCACACACTGCGCAGGGGATTCTTTTTGTTTTTTGTGGGCGAAGAATTGGACGGCGTGGGTTATATTTGAGTTTACAGAAGTTCGCAGCTCTTTCTTGTCTCTTAAAACTCTTTCTTAGCTTTCCATTCATTCTCAAATCCTACAATTTTTCTTAGATTTTTGACAAATTTGAAATTGATTCAGGATCTGTTATTCAAAGACTCATGCATTTTAATAAGAGAAGAGTGACGATTGACTAATAACTCCTTAACTAATTTGGATTCATATATATATTTTCAGAAGTTGAGGGCTAAAGTGTGAAAATTTCTTAAAAGCTAATGTCTAAATTTTGGCATTTCTATTTGATTTTCAAGTTTTGTTTGGTCGTATAGGACAAAATGAATGGAATGTATTGAAGTGATTATAATTACAAAGAGACATATTACACTGCCACCAACCAAAAAGTTTAGAGGTGTTTAGGTTTGTTTGGTATTTTTGATTTGAGTTCAATTTTATAAACTCAAAAATAGACTTTAAGTGGGGTGTATTCAATTCTAATATTTAAAGACTTTTAATGAGTTTAAAAGTCTAGAGGTATTCAGACCAATAGTCTAGAGGTATTCAACTATTACTTTTAAATAGTCATTAAAAGTTTAGTAGTATTTAATTGTGATTTTAAAAAGTCTTTAAAAGTTTTGTGGTATCCAAAAAATTAATGACTTTTGAAAACTTTGTTAAATGAATGACTTTCCAATATTTTTAAGCCTAATTCTTAACACCAAAAGTCTTGCTAATTTACCCATACTTTATCAATGAATTTGTTCATGCTGCAGCTTTGGCCATTGCGAGGGTGTGCCACCATGTTTGGGTCTCTAGACCCCCTCCCTCTTTGGTCGGTGTACTATCAAGAGATGGCCTACTACACTACCAATTTGATTTTATTTTTGGCTTCCATTATCTGTCTTGGAAATTGTTGTTATGATGAGCCGTTTCTTTCTTGTTTTTTTCTTTTCAATGCTTGAAACAATTGCCACGTACTAAGAGCTATGGTGGGACTGCATTGGTTTCTTCCATAAAATTTTTTGGCCTCCATTTGCAATTTTTAAGCCCTATATGTAGGAACATATGATTTTGTTATAAAAACCCACATTCTCCAACAACAATTTAGCTAGCATCTCGGGGTTTACAGCTAACCCCACATTCTGGTGTTGTTATTTGGCTTGGCTCTATCACCATGCCACTTTACTGGTATCTCCCACCCAAATAGAGTATACTTCTAGAAGGTCTTGAGGATCTCAACTTCGTTCCAACAATTGGATAATTTGTCCCTTCTTCCCCAAGACCCAGCTTTACCCATTATCTTTTTTAATTCTAAAATATATATATATATATATATATATATATATATATATATATATATATATATATATATATATATATATATATATATATATATATATATATATATATATATATATATATATATATATATATATATATATATATATATATATATATATATATATATATATATATATATATATATATATATATATATATATATATATATATATATATATATATATATATATATATATATATATATATATATATATATATATATATATATATATATATATATATATATATATATATATATATATATATATATATATATATATATATATATATATATATATATATATATATATATATATATATATATATATATATATATATATATATATATATATATATATATATATATATATATATAAAGCCTTTCGTAGGGGCGGAAGCGCGTGCGAAGAGGCTATTAAATTTTTTTTTTTTAAAGTAGATAAAAGTATGTAAAACTCTGATAAAAGTATATGAAAGTATATCTAAGGGTCAATTTGGCATTGCTGTGCTGTGAAAATAATCGTTGTCAGATTTGCTGTGAGAGAAATCAGTTGTAAGAGAAAGCTGTTTGGCGTTTGGTAAACTTTTTGTTAAGAGTGTTAATGGTACTAATTCCCGCCTAATCAGAAAATGATTCCCGCATAATCATTAAACCTAGCGTCTTTTCGAAACTGATTCCCGCATAATCAGAAAATGAAAGCACCTCATTAGCTGCTTTCCCTGATAGCCTTCTCTCACAGCAATTTTTAACAATAAGTGATTTTCTCATAGTTTACCAAACGGGCTGGGCTTCCCAATTTTTTTTAAAAATCACTTAGAGCATCTCCAGGAGCATCGCTACTCCCTTATCCCTAGCTATTTTAGCGAAAAAGAAGGAAAAACAACCCTCCAGCAGCTTCGCTACTTCTCTCGCCATTTTGGCTATCGCTATTTTGGCTCGCTACATGTAGAGAGGAGGAGAGAGAAATTCAAGGCTCGCCAAACCCAAAACTTCATCGTTTCTCTCTATTCTCTATGTCAAAGTCTCCATTGCCATCTCTATTCTCTCTGTCAAAGTCTCCATCTCAATCTCTATTTTCTCTGTTTCTCCACCCTCTTTGAACTCTGAAGTGGTGTTTCCAGGTGAGATTTGAAAATTCCCATTTAATTACTTGAAATTTGTATATGGGTTTCTGGGTTTCTAGGTTTGAAATTTGATATGGGTTTCTAGGTTTTTGCTTGGAAAGGTTTGGGTTTGTGCTTCAAATTAACAAGTTCGTCTGCAATTTCTACAATTTGGGTTTAGGGGAAAGTATTTGGGTTTGTATATGATACAATTTCTACAAGGGTTTAGGGGAAAGTATTTAAAAGTACTTGAATTGTTGGATAAATTCTGCTGCAATTTCTGCAAATTGTGCCATCATATGTCTTTAATTATTTTGCTTCTTTGTAATTTTATTTTTATGGTTTCTGTTTTCCTATGCCCAATTTGTGAATAGATCAAGGAGAAGGAGAAGGCCGTAGCAGAGGAGGTTCATAACTGGGAGCAGCAAAACAATGGCCTTAACCTGCTACAACAGCCGCTTCCATGTTTAAATATGAGGTGATTAATTTGCTAGGGCCTATCTTTCTCTAGATTTGCAAATTGTGCTTCTGTGAAAAAAAATAAAATTAATGTGCTTCTCTACAACACGACCTTCAATAGAACCACGACGTCTTGATGGTCGTCCTTCATTGGCTAGATTCGCTGCTTCTATACGTGCAAGCAAATCATCTTCATATTGGTCATCAAGGACATCGTTGTCGAAGACAATACTACGTAGAAAACGACTTGCTATAGAACGACGTGCCATAAATAATAGTAAGAACTAATGAGAAAATGGAATTCAAATAAAATAATGAGAAATGAAGAAGGAATTTGTTTTTTGTTTTTGGTAGATGAAGGAAAATGAGTGAAGATATGTTCTTATTTATAGTTAGACAATATGTCATTTTGGAAAGAAAAAAAAAACTAGCTGTTAAAAACTAATCGTTAAAAACTAGCCGTTGGAAAAGTAGGTATGCTTAAATGTTTAAATTTTAAGAAATAATAAAATATTTGAGGTTAGCTAAAATAGAGAGTCTGCTGGAGGAACCACCTTTTAAGTGGTTAGCTATTTTAGCTTTCTAGCTACTTTAGCTAGAATTTGGATAAAATTTGGAGAGTCTCCTGGAGATGCTCTTATTACCCCAAATAAGCAATGCCAAATTAGCACTTAGGGCCAGTTTGGCATTGCTGTGCTGTGAAAATAATCACTGTCGAATTTGCTGTATGAGAAATCAACTATGAAAGAAAGCAGTTTGGCGTTTGGTAAACTTCTTGTTAAAAGTGATTTTGGTACAATAATCCGTTTTCAAGTGTTTGGTAAATTTTTATGTGAAAGTGCTGTGAGCTGTGCATAATGACTCAGAAGGGCATGAGGTTATTATTTAAGATTGCAATACCTAAACTCTGAATGTTATGACCGGACTCACAAATAGATATAATAACAACTCAAAATTGTTATGACCAATTGAAATTCACATATGGATATAATAACTCAAAATCTTCCCATCATGCCGCTAGTATTCAATGCCCTCCTTGCCTAGTTATCCATCAATTAATGTCCAATTCACTTTGACCCCTCATTATCACTTTCCAGATGCGTTATGTGTGCTCATACTGCCTTGTTTTTGTTTTTGTCAATTAATATAGCATTTTATTGAAACCCAGAAGGAAAGTAACAAAATACACAAAGATCCAAAAAAAAAACAAGGAGATACAATTAATATAGCATATATGCACTCCTTTCCATATATTTTAAGTAAATTTAGAGATTAAAAGAGTATAGATTGATGATGTTTTCAATAATCCTCTTTCAAGAAGGTATGATGAGCCCCCTCTTTCCAAATGCGATATGTGGTTCATCCATTAGAACCCAGAAGGTAGGATGAGTCCCCTTTTTTTTTTTCTTTTCTGTTTTTATAAAATCAATTCATAGCATTCCATTGAAACCTAGAAAGAGCGTAAAGAAAATACACCAGTGATCGAACAACCCCAATAAATTCATAGCAACCCGCCCTGAGGGTGATGCGGAGTAAAACCTTGTTTGAGAATACAACCTAGAAATGAAGGGAGAAATTTTTTATATTTTAAAAAAAAAAAGATGAGAAGCAAACCTTAGATCTAGGTAGCAGGAATCGTGGAGACAAAAAGGTGTGAAGAGAAGATGAGGAAAAAAAAAGAACAAGATGAAGAAGAAGAATAACTAGGTACTGATCGTGAGGGAAGAGAAAGGAGGGTTCAACAAAAGTGAAGAGGACACTAGATGTCATTTGTAAAAGCCTGGGAGGATAATTTGGGCATTTACGAAACATTCATTAAAGAGCAAACTGCTTTCCGCATAAGCGGAAATGAAATCACCCTCCTAGCAGCTTTGTCAAATCGTTGTGGCTGACAGCAATTATGCTTAAAATCAGATTATTTTTTCATTTACCAAACAGGTAGGTGGACGAAAACTTTCCAAGAAAGTGATTTTTGCTCCAAATAAGCAATGTCAAACAGGCACTTAATGTTATAAAGTATGTAAAAGTCATTAAGAATCTGTCAACTCTATAAAAGTCACTTACTTACAAAAAATCTTTAAAAGTTAGAATTGGATACACCCCCCTAAATCATGAAGCTATAAACAAGCCCCACTTCCATGTTGACTTTTTGACTCCCCAATTCAAATTCTAGATTTTTTTACCCTTGTCAGTCGCAATTGCCCTAGTAGAGGAAAGAAAATTTGGAAATTTTCTTTTCTCCCCTCCCCTCCCCTTAACTTTCTCAACAACCAAACATAGGAAATAAGTTAAAAGCAAAATTAAAAGGAGATACATACATGAATATATTACAATTTGATTAAGGACTTTCTCATTCTCTGCAAATATTCCATTACAATTTATCTTCCTCAACCCTTAGCATCATCATCACAATTAACATCAACAATAACATATTAAAATTACACAAAACTAAAAAAATTTAGAGTTGGTTTAATTCAAGAAGAAGATGAACTTGGCCGAGATCTTTGGATCCACTAAAGTCTCCCTTTTCAGCTTCAACCCTAGAGATTTCTGTCTTTGTACCTCTCAACCTTGAAAGTCCTTGGTATCCAGAAGGAAGGTGATTCTATCTACCAGCCAAAAGAAACACAATATCAAATTTAAACAAAAACTCACACTAACAATAAACAAAATCCAGCTATCCAAAAAAATTCCAAAAACCAAAAGACAAAAGGACTAGAAAAAGCAAACTGACCTTTGATATTGGAAGAATCCCCAATTTCTAGGGTTTGAACTGATGAGAGAGAGAGAGAGAGAGATAGAGAGAGAGAGAGAGAGGGATGAAGAGAGATGGAGCAAGAGACCTTCAAGCTTCTGCCATGGAAGCTTGAGCGAGCTCGAGGGAACTAGCAGCGAAGCGAGCTTGAGATCGATCGAACCAGTAGTGAAGCGATACAAAAATTCAAGAAAAACTCATTTATTTTGTTTTCAATAACAAGGGTCTTTCTGAGTTTGTTTTGGAATTGGATTTTTAAAAATGGACCTACCAAACGAATTTTTTGGACTTTAAACAAATAATGGGAGATTGGATTGGAGTTGTGAAAACTTTTAAATAGTTTCAATGATTATGCATGTGTTTCTAAATTTTAAAAATACATATTAAAAGCCATGCACTTTGTATGAAAACCTTGTGGATATGCTCTCTTTCTCATGCTTACTAGCTTGAATAGCTTAATCCCTTAAGAAGTCTCCCTTTATTATTATTTTTTTCCCTTGATATTCAATTCTTTTGAAAAAAAAATTCTGTCTTTTGAGTTTTCTTGTTTTGATTGCCTCATGCTCAGTCATGTAATATTCAGACTCGAAGAATCACGTAATTATGCATTCAAATTCTCGCCATTTTCATTATATATATATAGGATATTGCTATTTTATCAGACAGTCGGATTGTTAATGAATTTGTAGTTGTAATTGACATTCTAAGAACCTAATAGTGGCTGGTAGCATAATGATAAAGAGAACATTAAATACATATATTGTGTGTGTTGCATATCTATCGATGTAGCAAACTTGAATATCCATGATGAATCTATTGTTGATCTTCATCTTAATTGTAAGCCTCATTTTCAGCTATTGTTTGAAGTTTCTCACTTGTTCTTCTCCATTGAGTCTTATACATTTGTTTAGATACTATGTTGTTATTTTTGGGTTATAGTTTGTGTTTTTAATTAACACTTGTAATTATTTATTTGACAAGTTCTGAATCTTGCATTCAAGCAAAACCTTTGGCTAGTGATGCTTCTCATACTTTTTTCCTCAGGTTCAAAGGCCTTAACCACCACCACCTTATGAGGAAAAGCTTCTCTTCAACCCAAACGAACATCGGTGTCCAAAGAGGAGATTGAGGCCATTTTGAAATGAGGAACTTTTCTTTTTTGTCTCAAGAATTTCTACACTCATGATTTGATTCATCAAATTTCCGTGCAATGAATTCTACAGTGTTAAGTGCTTCCTCTGTTTTGTGATTTTAAACACTATTGAGGGTTACAAAATAATCAACTTTGTAAAAAAGATAATGCTTGCCTCTTGACTGGCTATTGGTGCGGCATGCATCTATTGCTATAAAGTGGTAAAAATGGCTAAAGTGGCTAATGTTGTGAAAGTGGTGGATTCACGAGTTTCACCAATAGTTAATAAAATTATGCTAAGTCAGCAGTCGTGAGGAAATTTCTCCTCACCGTTTAAGAGACAAGTATTGTTTACCTAAAAGCTATGGTCTATGATGAATGGTGATGTTTTTGATCTATGAGTTATTAATGCTATGGTCTAAGAGACAAATTTATTGTTTGTCTTTTCTTTAACCTATAATGCTTATCTTTGTTTACCATGTTTTTCTTATTCCTGGTTATATTTGTCTTTTGTATAGAGGATGGACTCAAATGAAGTTGACAACACTCATTCAAGTTCTAAAAGTGATTCATCATCTCATTCAAGTTCTGAAACTGATTCATCATTCGATTTGGATGATTCACTTGGAGAATTGCTTTTAATTATAAAACTAAATGAATAGTACTCGCGTTTACATAAAGAGCCATGTATGACTTCAGATAGGTTGTTTGATTTTCCTAGAATGGATAAGAACACATTTACGAACTTGTGTTCGACATTGAGGGGCTTGGATTTCTTACAAGATGATAGATCAATTTGCGTCGAGGAGTCAGTGTGCATGTTTTTGCATACTATTGGGCATAGAACTCATAATAGGATGATTGTTGAGAGATTTCAACATTCTAAAGAAATCGTGTCGAGACAGTTTAACAGAGTTCTCAAAGCAATATGTCAAGTTGGTACTCAGATAATTCAACCTCCAAATATGAATGTGACACCTCCTGAAATCATGGGGAATCCTAATTATCACCCGTGGTTTAAGGTAAATGTGATTAACTTAACTACTTTTTTTCTTGTTATATAGTTAAGTACTGACATATTATGGAAATCGAACCAATCTGGTCAGACCGGTAGCCAAACTGCTTTGAATGGTAATGGAAAAATCATGACCGTCGTAGCCACCGACAGTGGTGGTTTACCAACTTTCGATATCATCAATTACGACAGTCAATCCGGTTCGATAATGGGCCAATTGTTGATGAGAGTATTTGGCTTTTAGCCTAGTTTTTTGAGAACTTTTTGGGCCAGTCGTGGCCCTTTTTTTAGCCTAGTTTGAGGAAAATTTTGAAGCCCAATTTATGCCAGTTTCTGGGCAATTTAGAAGCCTCATTTTAGGCCAGTTTCAAGTAGCGTTGCGCACAGTCCGGTTTGGCCCGGTTCTCACCCAAAACTGAAACTTAAACTGCGCTATTCATTCAGTCTGGTTCAGTCCAATTCTTCATTAAGTTGGCTAAAATGATTGAACCAATCCAGACTTGGTTGATTTCGGTTCGGTTTCTACTCAATTCTCAATTTGGGCCTGAGCCTTTTCTTTTTGGGGGTTTCACTAAAACACCCAAAATGGGGGCTGAAATTATAAAAAAAACCCAACACTCAAAACACTTTATAAACACACCAAAAACCCATCATTACACACACTCAAAATCCATTTATAAACATACCCAAAAAATATACAATTGTTGATTTTGGGGTTGATTTTGGGTGTGTTTCTATGTTTAAATAGTGTGTAGGTTTTTTTATAAATACATGCCTAGGATTGGGTTTATTTATAATAATCTATTTCTTTTTCTGTCTTTTTTGGTTTTTCAGTGTTAACATCCAAAGCCCATTTGATTCAGTTCTTGTTTGTGGGCTTTTTAAAGCCTACTACATTGTTTATTTCTTAAAAATTGAATCCAACTACTTTTTAAGTTACACCTCAACAAAAAATAACACAATAAATTCAACAACGATAAAATACATAAAAAAAATCCATCAACAACAAAATACACAATAAAATCTTGCTGGAATTGCTAAGATAGACAAAAATTGAATTGCTGCTGGAATTGCTGGAATTGACCTCTTAAAAAAAACGTAATATTAAAAAAAAAAGCCAAGTATAGCAAGAAGAAAAATATGTCAATCACCCACAGCAACATGAAAAAACTACAAAAACACTACATAAGACATGACTTAATGACAATCCAATTCTCATATGCATACCTCTAATACATAGTCTCATTGGAAAGTAACATGGGTTGAATTGTTTGGTGCGAGTGAGCTCCTAAGATCTACAAAATATTAAACAAAAGTACATTAAAACATTATGCAACTATATATACATCATTAAATCAAATAAAAACATAAATTAATAGTACCTGACTCAATCGATTCATAAAACTCCTTCCCTTGAATGGTTGGCTCATACTCTAAAGAGGAGATTGCATATGATTTTAACTAATTTTTAGCACAAATTAAGGCCTCCACATTCCTAGGAGTCAATGAAGCACGAAAGGAATTTACTACTCAACCACATGTGCTAAAGCATGATTCTGAAGCTACTGTTGATACTGGGATAACAAGTACATCCTTTGCAATACGTGACAACCCCAGATATTTAATCCTATTCAATTTCCACCACTTCAAAGTATCAAACTCAGGAACTAATTTTTCAATAGGATCGGTTATGGGATAACATACTTTTTATAGACTTTCATTATAAGATCTTTTACCTCATTCTTCTTCTTAGTAGCATCTTCTTTTACATATTGACTTTTCAAGACAAACTCTAAGTTGCCTAACTTGAATCGAGGTTCAAGCACAAGTTCTACCAACAAAAGTTGTTTCACTTTATCAATGTCACCCCAATACTTCTCAAATTTTTTCTTCATGCTTTTTGCCATATCATTCAATACCTTGGAAGTGGGTTTCGATTTCCATCATATCATGTCCAATGATCAAATCCACATTCTCATCTTCCATTACAATCAAGTTCTGAAAGGTGGTGTGGGAAGCCGAATGTAAAGAATGACTCATCTTCAAAGTGGCTTCATAAAAAACCTTTAGAACATTGACAAAAATAAGAGCATTGCTCCAATCTTCATCATTTGGTGGTCTTACCTGCTTTTTATGTTTATGAGAAGCAACCATTTCCTCATCTTCCTCAGCCGGTTCCTCTTCACCAAACCAATACCTAAATAGGTCATCATCATCCTCTCCCATTCTCACAAAATCTATTTCAAACCTCAAAGCGGCATCCAACATCATATATGTAGAATTCCACCTAGTTGACACATCCAACACTTCAAGCCATTTGCAATCAATTTGCTCATTCTTGACACAAGTCTTAAATTCCTCTAACCTTTGTGGAAAGGATCTTACATACTTAACCGCATTCCAATTAGACAATATACTTTTGTCTAAGCTTTTTAAGCCATCTCTAACAATCAAGTTCACAATATGAGCATAACACCTAACATGCAAGTACTTGCCTCCTAACACAACCTTACCATTTCTCCAATGAAGCATATTCAACCTCAAGTATTCTAAGGCCTTTGTGTTTGTAGAAGCATTGTCGGCCATGATTGTTAGTATCTTTGTCAACCCCCAATCAAGCAAACAAGTCTTTAGGAGTTTAGGAGCAATGACACAAAAATTCAAAACTCCCTCGTGCAAGTTCCACTCACCATTAATAAAGTGTGTCATTATCACCATGTAGTTGGTGTTTTAAACACTTGTTCAAGTGTGACAGGACCCGCCCCGAGCCTCGAATTCCTCGGAACTCGAGACGAATCCTGTGGAAATTCCAACATCACACCGATGCCGGGCCCACTTACTAAGAACCGAGAATTTCTGCCGAAAATTTCGACAGTCTCTCCCCTGTAAATTTGACTTTTCCCAAATTTTCAACATGTTAAAAAATAAAAAAATAAAAAAAATCACAGTTTATATCCCAACAAGCAGCACACACAATGCATTACACACAGTTTACAGAATAGGCTTCCAACCTCCAAATAAATCAAAGCAAAACCACTATTTAATAGAATTCATTCGAATGATAACTGAGAAATAAACAAGCATTTAATCTTGCTCAAGTTTAAATCAAGCTTCAGGCATACCAACATATTCAAAACCGAACCCAACGATAATGATAAATAGGGTTCAAATCCAATAACCACCTCAAAAATCCATTCACATACTCAGAAACGATCAAACCTTTTTAATTATAGTTTATTTCGCGGGTGCACCTAGGTGAGACCCCAGGCTACCTACGTACCCTTGGGTAAGGGATCAAGCCACACGTAGTTCTTTCATCCATATTCACGAACCCGAAAATATACAATCAATTTCAGTAGTACAAATAAATTATATTCTCGAATTATCTTTTTCCTTTAATTCAAATCACATCACGCCAAACATAATTCTTTTAAAATATTAATATTTTCCCGACATAGTAAAATAATCCATTTTTCCTCTCTTTGTTACTTTATTACACGCCGGAAAGTCCAATGCCACGCGTAATAAAGTAACAGGAAGCCAAGTATACGAATTCTTTATCACACGCCGGATAATCCAACGCCACGTGTGATAGGCTAATAACATAATCACAGTGTCTCATACGCCGGAATATTACAACGCCACGTGTGAGACCCGATAATCACATGCCTTTCCCACACGCCGGAAATTTCCAACACCACGTGTGGGAAATTCATAATAAGTTACAGTGTCTCACACACCGGAATATTCCAACGCCATGTGTGAGACCTGGTAATCACATACGTTTCCCGCACGCCGGAATTCTCCAACGCCACATGTGGGAAATCCATTATCACACGCTGGAATTCTCCAACGCCACGTGCGATAATCCATAACAAAGCACAGTGTCTCACACACCAGAATATTCCAACGCCATGTGTGAGACATGATAATCACATATTCTTTCCACACGCCGGAAATTTTCAACGCCACGTGTGGGAAGTCTAGTATTTGAGAGATAAACCGAATTCACAATTAAATAATACTAATACAAATATATTTAAATTTCCCAAATTTTCATTCGAACAATATTTCATGAATATTCATTTACTTACTGAAATAATGCACATGTAAAAACAAAGTTCACTCACAATCTAGAAATCTACTTATAATTATATATATATATATAAATATTCCTTCCATCATCGTATAAATCCCTAGTAGATTGCATGGCAATTTAATCAATGAGAATAATGCTATTTTAAACCTACGATCATTCACATGAGCATAAATTTCATAAAGATCCTAAAACAATTTAAATAAAAATCAACACTTATTTCACATAAATTCCATATTAAAAGAACTAAACACCCTTGAAGACAAACGTCCACTTAAATACTAATACTCAAAACCGAGACTCTAGACTCGTTTGCAAGTTTATCCTAATACCTTTCGAAGGGTAAAACTACCTCGGAAGACTCATGGTCAACCAAGACTCAAACTGTCCAAACTTGGTCAACCGGGCCCGCGGGGCCCACGACCTCCGTTTTAAGATCCGAAAGTTCCTATGGGTTCCACAACGTTTAGGATACACATCATGCAAGTTTGGTCCAGATCGGATAGTCGGATCACTCGCGATCGCACGATCGGACGGTTATCGTAAAACGAAAACTTTAGCTTATTGAATTGGAACATCCGGGGCTCCGATTCATGATCCGCGAAATTCTACATGAT
Source organism: Prunus avium (assembly GCF_002207925.1). The sequence goes on from NW_018921914.1 coordinate 116,684, forward strand.
CCTAGGAATATCTAGATCAACACTTATTAAATTGGAAGCGATCCAACAGTTCTAACATATCAAACCCAGAAATTACACAATATGTAAAATCCATTCGGGGTTCATACGTTATCCGAATTGAGATCCGCAAATTTATACGCGCTTGTGAGAACCAGGAGATCATTTTAGGACACAATGACAGGCCAACACATGGCCCACACCCCACCCCACGTGCCGGCAATGCGTGAGTGTCCAAAGAAATTTCCGGTGATTGGAAAAACTCCAAACCACCGGCCAAGCTTCCTACTCTAGGTAAAACACCTAATTTGGAACCACTTTTATTCTTGGACCTACCCCAAAAAGTGGCCGGAAGTGGCCGGAATCGGAAGCCGAAACTGGTAGATTTTCTATCGCTTATCTAACTGCCAAAACGCAAAAATTTCTCAAACCTAACACAACCAGCAGCTAGAACAGCTCAAGAGGTTCAAAATCCATACCTTGATCGCCAAAAATGGAGGCCGGACGGCGGAGATCGAAGCCGGAGAAATTCTGTCAAAACCGGTGCGATTCCGAGTGTTTTCCGGTGACTAGAGCGGCTGGTGACAACAGAAGAGGGCTGGGGTTCGACGGCGGGGCTAGGCCGGTCGTTTTGGGTCCGGTCCCGGGGCCATTCGTAGCCTGTAGCGGTAGCGGTGGCTCGCTGTGCAGAAAACGGGAATAGGGGGCTGCTTGCGGGGAGAGAGAGAGAGAGAGAGAGAGAGAGAGAGAGAGAGAAATTCTTGTTTTAAAACCAGTTTTTGCCAAAATTACAAATTTTGCCCCTAATTGAATTTTGCTCGTATCTCTCGTTATAACTCGGATTCGAGCCTGTTACATGTCTACAGACTCATTTTAACGTGCTCTACGCAATAGTATAACCGGAAGTCCCAAATTCCTTCCTGAACTTAAAATGACCTTTTTGCCCCTTTTAAAATTACGTAAATATTTATTATTTTCAAAACCTTTAATTAATGCAAATCATTTTATTTTTATTGTTTATTTCAATTTATTTTATCATTCAAATTTATTTCCTCTTAAATTAATTAATTTATTTCTTTTTCGGACCGGGATGTTACTAAGTGTCTGTTGTGAGGCACACCCTATGCGGTGCTAAATCTTCCTTCAATTTTTCTTTCATGGCATCATACATGGTCATAAAATGTCTCACAAGTGTCCTACGAGATGACACTTGGAAATGGGGGTCCAATGAATCACAAAACTTCCTAAACCCTCTACCTTTGACCACGCTAAAAGGCAACTTATTCATGAACCAAGGTGGTTGATGTGAGTGGTTCGGCACTCTCATTCCTTATGAGAGGTCAGGGGTTTGATCCTTGCTCTCGTATGGAGTCACCACTTTGGCCAGCACTTTACTCCTTATGGGCCGACCCGGTGTGAGCGGGGATTAGTCTGGGTTGTGGTTAAGGCTTAAAGGTGCCACCCATAGTTGGGGCCCATTTAGGACCACCACGTGGTTTCAGACCAAAAAAAAAAAAAAAAAAA
>NW_018921914.1:118220-233959 GCF_002207925.1 Prunus avium
TGGGGGCCCATTTAGGACCCCCCCGTGGTTTCAAACCAAAAAAAAAAAAAAAAAAAAGGCAACTTATTCATGACCACCCATTCTACACAACTCCGTAACCAATACTCCTTAGTATGGCCCATTGATGTAAGAGACCAAGTGCCTGGTTGAAAGACAAGGTCCTTTGCCTTTTATCCTTACCAACCCTCCCAAGGTACTTCTTACATTGAGTTTCAATATGCTTCCTCAAATTTGAAGTCTCATTTAAAGTGGGTTCAGCGACATAATGACTAGTGCAATATTTGCACCTAGCTCTCCTTTTTAAAGATTGAAAATTTAGTCCCATCTTCCTTGACAAACTCTACTATGTCCTCATACTTCTCAAAGTGATCCCATACATACGATTTTTCTTTGATTGATTTTCTCCCTCGGAAAGGATGTAACGGTGGAAGACCACCATGTTTAGGTGGTGTTTGTGTTTCAGTTGGTGTCTGAGGTTGAGTTTGAATAGGTATAGTAGGTGACGGTGATGATACAGATGCGGAAGAAGAAGCTACTTCATTACAAGTCGGCATCTCAACAAATTGGTCCATTACAACCTAAAAAATGAAAATTAATTAATTAAAACAATTAAAACACCCATTAAACATGCCATTACAACCTAAGAACAAAAACTAATTAAAAAAAATAGAACTAAATATGCTATTTCAACTTAAAACATAAACTAATAAAATGTTATTTCAACTAAAGAAACATAAACTAATAAAAACTGAAACTACAAGTTGGCAGCTTAACATGCTTTTTTACTTAAAAACATAAACTAATTAAAAAAAAAATTAAAACATAAACATGCTATTACATAGATGTACTCAATTTCCAGCAAAATCAAAGAGATGTAAACATGCTATTTTAGCAAAATCAAAATCCCTAAACTCTAACATCAAATCTGAAACCTCAATCACCCTTGAACTGAAGCTAACTCATCAAAATTTCAACTTTACAATAATGCATCAAGACCTGCGTGCAAGCCAAACTTGTTTCATATGAGGCCTCTGAATAATATTTTGAGAAAATGGGTCAAAAAAAATGAGGTGCTCATAAAAGAGTGTTTAGAATCAAAAATCTGAACCACGTCAAGCAACACCTCCCCCCCCCCCTTCCCCCTAATTTCCAATGGGTACCTAAACAAAGAGAAATTAATTAACAAAAATGTAACAACCCGATCCTTAATTAATTTTTAATTAATAAATTATTATAGGAAAAGACTATTTTGCCCCTAGAATATTTTAACAGGTATAAAAGTTAACTTTTTGACCGGGAAGGAATTTGGAAATTCTAATTGGACCGTTGTGTAGAGCACGTCGAGATGAGTCTGTAGACACGTAGTGGGCTAGAATCAGAGTTGCAACGAAGAAATGAAGATCAAGAATAGGGCAATGGCATAGCCCTAAATATTATGAAATTTAGAATTTCTTTTTAAACCCAGAATTTCTTCACTTGGGCAGCTCGACCAGCCAACTTCATATCGTGATTCCTCCCAGTCCTGGCCTCTGTTTCAAGCAAGACCGATCCCAAACGAACCACCACACTTCCCTCTTCCCACCTTAGCCCATCGTCGCCGTTATAGTTGCCGGAATCAGCCACGAAACATGCGATTTTGGACAGATTTTTCTTAAAATTTCACCGGCCGTTTCTCCCTCCTCCGGCCACCAAACAGGTCGATTAAGGTATGCTTTTCCACCTATTTTTCATGCTCTAACTGATGGTTGGGTAAGGAATTGAGCAATTTCTAGCGTAGGTAATCCGATTTTCGAATTGGATTTTGGCTCGTTTTGGGATCGCGATTCTGGCCACTTTCGCTTGTTTTTCAGGGTAGGTCCAAGAACAAAAGTGACTCCAAATGAGGTTTTACACCAAGGGTAGGAAGCTTGGCCGGTGGTTTGGAGTTTTTCTGGTTGCCATAATTTAATTAAGGCACCCACGCACTGCCGGCGCGTGTGGCGGCGCGTGGGCCAAGTAATGGACCGGCAATGTGTCCTAAAGTGATCTCCTAGTCCTCACGAGTGTGTAGGTACTTTCGAATTCCAATTCGGATATCATTTGAACCCCGAACGGATCTCGCCTATTGTGCGATTTCCGAGTTCGATACGTTTGAACTGTTGGATCGTAGTCAATTTCGTATATGTTGATCTAGGTAATTTTAGGATCATATAGGATGCAACAGATCGTAAATCGGAGTCCCAGATACTCCGAAATCACGAACCTTAGGGTTAGGTTTACAGGAACCGTCTGATCGTATGATCGTGAGTGATCCGATCGTCTGATCGAGACCAAACTTTTGGGACATGTGTCCTAGGCATATTGGAACCTTTAGGGACTCCTGGATTTGTGATAGGAGGTCTTGGGCCTCGCGGGCCTGGTTGAACAAGTTTAGGCATTTTGACCCCTCAGTTGACCTTGAGTCTTTTGAGTCAGTTATATTCTTTGAGAAGGGTTAGAAGGACCATGTAAACGAGTCCTGACCGGGAATGAGTTATTTGAATCAATTTATCAGAAAGTTGATATAGGGGCTAGGAAATAGATTGTGAAATAAAAGGAAAGTATTGATATAAGTTTGGGATACGGTTTTTCAAACCCATCACCAGGGTACCCCTTAGTTGCTTGAAACAGTGTCAATTATAAATAATGCCCCACGTGTTTTAGGGACCCTTGAACCATGTGGTGCGAGGATTGCGGCTTGGATAGAAGTGGTATCTCCGAGGCCTGCGAGGATTATGGCTTGGATAGAAGTGGTATCTCCGAGGCCTGCGAGGATTGCGGCTCGGATAGAAGTGGTATCTCCGAGGCCTGCGAGGATGGAATTGACAGTATTAATGGAACTGATGGATCAGGAACGGGGGTATGCCTAGTTGGAGAGAGTTTCAGTTCTGAGATACTCTTAAACTAAAATAAAGGGAGTTCAGTGTATGACATATTTATATTCAGTATAGGATTTGATATGAATATTTGGAAGAACTACGTGTGGCTCGATCCCTCGTTAAGGGTACGTAGGCAGCCTAGAGTTAATAGGTGCAGCCACAAGATCAAGTAATAAAAAGGTAGTCCAGTTAAGTTATTATGAAATCTAACATTGTTTTGGGGCTGTTCTAAGAAAATGGATTGAATGTTTATTCGATTTATTGAGGCCTGAGGCCAGAATGATATGATGCTTGATTTCTGGATATAATTCGATACATGCTGGCAGTTGGGTTATATATATTATATATGCTTGTTTTACAGGTGGAAATTTTTGGGAAATGTTCAATTTACTGGGGAGACTCTGCCGAATTTTCGGCAGAAGTTGCACTTGAATTTCATTGAATTTTGGTTAGGGTCCTATAAAAAAAGGTAAAAATAGTTGAAACTTAAGAAGAGAAAAGACCAGAGAATAACAAAGAAAACATACTGATTTGTGGTTCTGGTTGGTGTCAAAGATTCAAAATTGCCCCTCCAAAAACCGCTAGAAGAAGGTGGTCTCAATCAACAAGCGGCGATGAGACGACAACGACAAGACGATTCCCACCACCAGCGATGAGACGATGCGCATCGGTGGTGACAATGATTGGCTTCTTCAAAGAATGAGGGTTCTGTTGGAATAGAGGAGTTGATGTTATGAGCCATATGTTCAATGACAGGACCCGACCCAAATTCCACTTTGGAATCCGAGCCGAACCCTATGTGTGTCCGACACCTAGCGGGTGCTGAGCGCAAATGACTTAATTGCCATTCTACACAAAATTCAATCTATTTCAAGTTTGACTTCTGTCGAAAATTCGGCAGAGTCTCCCCTATAAACTAAACATTTCCAAAAACTTGTCAACAAAACGTTACATAACCCAAGCGTTCAGCATGTATCGAATTATATCAAGCATCATCACATTCTGGCCTCAGGCCTCAATATTGAAAAAATCACTCTACTATCAAAATTCGATTCTAACTCTTAGAACATCCCTAGAACAGTATTAGGTTTCAAATAACTTAAGTGGACTACTTTTCAATCACTTGGTCTCGTGGCTACACCTGGTAACTCCAGGTTGCCTACGTACCCTTTTACGGGATCAAGCCACACGTAGTTCTCTCACTTTTGTATTATACTTGTTATACTTGTACAGAAACCGAATATGTTCGTTTATATTTATATATCATTTCATATGTTTGCATAAGTCTTCACACCAGTTTAAAACATTGTAAAACAAACCTTCCTCTTCCACCTAGTTGTGTCTATTATTATCTGTCATTTCCTCGTGTCTCAGTTCGTGACACGTCCTCACAGGTCTCGGTAACACAAGGTCACTCGAGCCGCAATCCTTGTAGGATTCAGGGGACGTTTAGTCGACTTGATCTGCATTCCTCGAAATAGTTCATATTCAAACATATATGAGTCACTTATTGAATTTCCTCTAGTTCATTCACCAATATATATATAATTTATACGTTATTGGCTTAAATTATATATATATATAATAAATAAAGATGAAGATAAAGATAAATTAAGGTAAAAACAAAGATAAAAATAAAAATAAAATCAACAAGCTCCGAAGACCCCTTTATCTTTGCTTCAAAACTTACTTAAGACTCATATATATATATATATATATATATATTCATCTTCATTTGTAAAACAATTTATCGCTTAAAAAAATAATAGTGCTGTATAAAATCCTCCATTTTAGTTTAAAAGCATCTCAAAACTTAAATTCTCTCCACCTAGGCGTACCCCCGTTCCTGATCCGTCAATTCCATCCTTGTAGGCCTCAGAGACACCAAGTCTATCCGAGCCGCAATCCTCACAGGCCTCGAAGATACCAACTCTACCCGAGCCGCAATCCTCGTAGGCCTCAGGAGATACCAAGTGTACCCGAGCCGCAATCCTCGCATGCCTCAGGGGACCGTTGGTAAGCCTGAGCCACATTCCTCGCACCACACGGTTCAGATGTCCCCTAAACACATGGGGCATTGTTTATAAATGACACTGTTTCAAAGCAACTAGGGGGTACCCTTGTGGTGGGTTTGAAAAACTATGTCCCAAACTTATATCAATACTTTCCCTTTATTTCACAATTCATTTCCCGACTTTTATATCAACTTTCTGATAAATTGATTCTCAACTGTACTTAAAATATATATATGCCACAATATGATAAAAACCAAGGGCCATGATTCATCATTTTCAGATACTGGGTACATTAGTAATCTATAAATAACTATCTATACTCAATCCATAACATGACCCAGATAACTCATTCTCGATCAGCACTCACTTACATGGTCATTTAAACACTTCACAAAGGATATAACTGCCTTAGAAGACTCACAGTCAATCGAGGGGTCAAACCGCCTAAACTTGGTCAACTAGGTTCGCGGGGCCCACGACCTCCGATTCCTGATCCGGAAGTTCATAATGGTTCCAACATACCTAGGACACATGTCCTAAGAGTTTGATCTCGATCGGACGGTCGGATTGCTCACGATTGCACGATCGGACGGTTCTTGTAACCCTAACCCTAGGGTTGGCATCTTTGGAGTATCCAGGACTTTGATTCACGATCTGTCGAATTCTACACGATCCTGGAATTACCTAGATCAACATATATGAAATTGACTATGATCCAACGGTTCAAACGTATGGAACCCGGAAATCGCACAATAGGTGAGATCCGCTTGCAGTTCAAACATTATCCGAATTAAAATCTAAAAGTACCTACGCGCTTGTGAGAGTACAAGGATCATTTTAGGACCGAAAGTGGTCCCCGACACCTGGCCCACACGTCGCCCACGCACCGGCTGCACGTGGGTGTGCACAGCAATTTCCAGCGGCCGAAAATTCTCCAAACCGTAGGCCCAAACTCCAACCCTAGGTGTATAACCCTGTTTGGAACCACTTTTGTTCTCGGACCTACCCCGAAAAATAGCCAAAAATGGATGGAATAGAGCTTTCAAAATTGGCCAAACCCTAACTCGAAAATTAACCCACCAAACCTAAAAATCTCTCAAATCCTATAAAACCATCAGGTAGAGCATGGAAAATGGTCGAAAATCCATATCTCACTTGACTGGATTGGTGGCTGGAGGATGGCGAACAAAGGCCGTGAAAATCTGTCAAAACCGACGGGTTTTGCGACTATTTTTGGCGGAGTCCGGCGGCGGTTGGCGTCGGGGTTGGTCGGTAAAGGTTGAGAGAGAGAGAGAGAGAGAGAGAGAGAGAGAGTGAGAGAGAGTGTGTGTGTGTGTGTGTTTGTTTTTTTTTTTTATTCAAGAAAAACAGTTTTGAAAATTACCATTTTGCCTCTACACTATTTTTAATCATATCTCTCTCATTACAACTCGGATTTGAGCCCACCACATGTCTACAGACTCGTCTCGACGTGCTCTATGCAACGGTCCCCTTAAAAATTTCCAAATTACTTCCCGAACTTAAAATGACATTTTTGCTCCTTTTAATATTAAATAATATTTTAATTTTCAAAAACCTTAATTAATTCAAATCATTTTATTTTATTATTTATTTCAATTTATTTTCTCATTTAAACCTATTTCCTTTTATTTTAATTATTTAATCATTTCCGAGGTAAAATTGTCTTTTTCCGGAATAATTTAATATTTAACTATTAATTTAGGACCAGGTTATTATTTGATGATATCGATAGCCCAAGTGTTACAAAACACTTATGGCTATAATATGTGGCACCTGATTTTGCAACCTTGTGGAAGCTCCAGTATTTTTGCACCATGTGTGATATATAAATAAATAAATAAATAATTTTTAATTTGATTGGTCCAGTTTGGTCTAGTTCGATTTTTTGAGGTATAGAATTGGAACCAGAACCGAATAGAATCGGTTTGGTTCAATTTTTTTGGACTGGATTTGACTTTTTGGTGAAGACAATTTTGTTTGTGCCTAATAAATCACGGCCGTGAGCTGGCTGAAGAAGCCCCTTTTCTCGGCCCTGTCACTTACTCGTAAAACTGAAACGCAGCGTTTCGCCAAGGTACTTTGCCTTCCTGAAGACAAAAGAAAAACGCCAAAGCATGTTCATCTCGGCCTCGGTTGCGGGCCGAGGCCGAGGCCGAGCAAAATCGCGGCCAGAAATATTCAAGTCAGATCATCACGTGATAGTAGGGACCCATGCTTCATTTAATGAAGTAGTGCCTGTTTAATGCAGCAAACCCACCGTCCACAAATAAGCATTTAATGCGCGAGGGAAGGTGGGAAGTGACTGAAGTCAGGATTTGGTGATGAGGATCAGAGTGATTAGACGTAGACATTCTCACAAGAATTCTGACAGCTTGAGATATTAGGTCACCAGCTGTCAAGGCCATAAATGCGTCTCCACGGCCAGAAGCGCAAAACCCACGATCAAGAGCGGCGGCCGAGATTCACCGGGATTTATGGGGTCACAACACCATGCTTCACGATCCCAAATGTCGATTGGACTACCCACTTGCTCTAATCAGGCTCCACCATGCAGATTTTCAGCCTCGATTACTCCTCCAGGAACTCTTCCTATAAATACAAGGCTCAAGCTACATTCAACAAGTTCAAACACCAAACCAAAGCCTCCCACGGAGCAACTTATTTTTTCCTGTAATGCACTTTCAATATCTTTACTTGCTTTCCTAGGAGTAGTGTTAGACTGTAAGGAAAATTCATTCATCAATATATCATACGACCCTTGATTTTCAAGGCGCCGGAGCACCATCTCTGTTGTTCGTTCCCTCACCCCATATATCATACGACCGTCGCTCCCTGAGCGACGCGCCGGAGCACCGCCCAAAACCCACCACCAACACCATCACTCAACGGCCTTGTAGTTCAGGCCGTGAACCTAACAGCCAAACTAGTTCCTCTCTCGGCTACAATCGTTTGATTAGAAGACGAGTTCAAACAGGCGCACCACTTATCCATCCTACACTCATCAACATCTCGACGCACGGTAGACCGTGCTAGCACGCCCGCGCACAACCGCACCGCACCCAAAAGCAGGAAACCGCGTGTCAACGCATATCCTCTCGGCCCGGAACTCCAGGCCGTGAGATTTGCGCGGCAGACAAATTTTTTTTCTATTTTTTCAGCTCGATTTGGTTCGGTTGTCTGGTGCTTCGGTTCCGATGCCCATCCTTGGTTTCTGGGCAATTTAGAAGCCTAGTTTTTAGGTAGGTTTCTGACCTGTTTAACACATATGGATATTATAAGCAAAGCTCATCATATATCCAATCCATCATAGACTAGTCACTAGTGCAATGAAAAGTTAGTTAAAGTAATCACCCAATGAACAGTAATTGAAGACCGAATTAATTATCCTTACAACTCAAATGTAAACAAAATACAAACTAAAGTTAATTCAATTAGAACCCAAAATAAATTTGCCTTGCAAACCAACCAACCACAAGATGGTTGTTTTGTCCAGTCTTCAACTCCAAGATAGTGAAGAAAGTGGAGGAGGAGTTGGATGTTGTGCTTGTGATGTAGAAATAGAAGCTTGAGTAGTTTCGGTTCCCATAACATCTACAAATAAGAGTCAAGTAAACAAACTCATTAATTTAATTTTTGAACAAATAAAGTACCTAAAAATACAAATAAATTAACATTTACTTACTTGCTTCAATTTGTTCAAGCTCTCTATAGAATGCAAGCTCATCTTCTGTTAGTTCATTGAAGAAGCAAAATTCCTCCACCCTAAGCCAATCACTTGAACATACTAATGCCTCCACAATTTTAGGAGTAAATGAACTTCAAAAAGGATCCACAATCCTCTTTCCTAAGCTAAAAGAATTCTCACTAGCAACGATTGAAGATGGGATTGCAAAGATATCCTTGGCAATCTTTGCATGCAAGGGTTGGATATCTTAATTTATTACCTTTCCACCAATACAAGAGTTTGAAGTGCTTGTTCAAAGGGTTTACAAATGAATCGATCAAATACTTTTCCACCTCATTGGATATCTCCACAAGTTGTTCCGCTTTCCTTTGTTGCACAAGTTCTTGCAACATATGAGCTTTTATAAAGAGGAGATTGCTTGCATCTCTTCTCTAGGTGAGTTTTTAAACCAATTGTCCCATTTCTCTTAGAATGAGCCGACATCTCTAGCTTGCAATAGTTGCATACCCCAACTACCTTATCTACCCCTGTTTCATCCCTCTTCTTCACCTTCTTGAAGTGTAACCTGAAGGGAATATTGTGAGAACAATGTTGTGTAGAGATTTCTAAAAACTCTACAACCAAACTTTGAGAGTATAAACCACCTAGCATGCCATATCTAATATGAAATCAAAGTAAGAGCAGATGCATTAAATAAACTAGGGATTCATGCAAGTCTCATTTGGTCCCAATCTTTATAAGTCTATGAACGTGTGCACCAAAGACTCTCTAAATCCTATTTGAGAGAGAGATAAGATGGTCATACCCTTGGAGCGAATCTTGAAACCAAGAATGGTGTTCAAGTAGAGGGAATGGCCCCTTTGTTGTTGTCTCTCCCTTTGATGTTGATTCTCCACCTTGTATCTCTCCCAATAGGTACAAAAATATGCACCTCCCCAAAGCTCTTCACCAAGGATTGAATTGGATGAGAGAATGAGTAGACAACAAGTGAAGAGTGGTGCTAGCACCCTCACTTGATGTGATAGATTGAAGGGGTTAGGGAGAGAGAGCTTGATGTTTTCTCTCTTCCAATTTCACCAACGTGAAAACCCTAGGATGATAGGATTCCATAGCTACAAAATGTTTTCCCTCTTCCAATTTTACCAACTTGAAAACCCTAGGATGATAGGATTCCATAGCTACACACTCATTGGATAAAAAATGTCACAAGAGTAACAAAAATGCCCCCAAACCCTAGTGTAGCCACACCCCTTTTTGTTTGTCATCTTTTGCTATCTTGGTCCAACACATGAATCCTATAATGTGTCACATATGTGCCTAAGTCCATATGGTCAAATCCCTTTTGAATTTCCAAGTCATATGGGACCTTTAATTAAAGTTTCATAACTTTAATTGAATAATTAAATAAATCTAATCAATTTAATTACTCTAGTGACTTAACTAATTCAATCACTCACTTGTCTAACAAGTGTTGGTCCCAGTCATCCTTAGTTGACTGTGTCAAGTGTCGAGTCAACCATTTGACCTTTGACCTTTTACTTATGACTTTGACCTTTGACTTTCACATTGACTTTGACCAAGTCACAAAATCATTCATTCTCTTCATAATTTCCCAATTGATTCTTTTTCAGTGTGCGATCTTATAGGTTCTAATTAGCGAGGTAGTGGGTATGAATGATTCACTATGAATCAAGTGTGAATTGTATCCCTCCATACAATTCTCCCTATTGGCGAAGGCTAATTATAATTAGTCCTTACAGGGCTTCCACAAGCCATGAGTGACACCTAGCAGTATGTCATGGCTACCTAAGCTAAAAAGAATTCATTTAGAGAACCTAGTCAGTTTGTGATTAAAATGCAATTCGATACTTCTCTAATTCAATACTCTATGTCATATTCTTGGGATATGGTAAACTTGTGTCAAAATCCCTAATATGACATCTCTAGATTATATGATTCAATTTGATGAAATTGCAAACGTTTTTGTTTCAATTTCCATCCAATACTTTGGCCAAAGATTCATGAATCATATCTTTAGAGTATTCTCTCTTCTTACTAAGAGCAGAGATTCCTTGTTGTACATTCATCTCTCTCTGTGTACACGCTGGGAATCTTGAGGAACACCTTTAAGTCACATCATTTTGATATGACCATATAGTGCTCTCAAAGAGAAACAACATATACACAAGACAACTATGATGTCTCAGGTCTAAGGATTAATTTCCATAGAAGAAGTCTAGAGTTGATCGCGTTGTGTGAACTCCATCTTCTATAGAGCACCCATACATCTGTCTCAGTGTCTCTACACGAATGACTTGAGACTAGTCATCCTCCCAATTGAGCTGACATAATGTGCACCAGTCTTTCGGGTCACCATTGTCCAATTGGTGATCCTATAACCCGGAACATTTTAGGATACAATATTTTTATGTATGGAAAGGTCTCGTGCATCTAACTTCTTTAGACCACTTTCCATTTATATCTTAATCCATGGATGTGGGAACCAAATTAAATCATAACCCTAGGTCAAATAATTCCTTCCATTTGGGGATTATTTGACCTAATTGGGAATTATTCAACCTAATTGGGGGGAGCGGATCCGCTGTCCCCAAATTGGTGTCCCCTCCATGTCCCCTCTCTAATTTGCTGACACGTGTCAACTAACATAACAGGGAGTTAACTCTGTTAACTTTTTTATTTGACAATTTTAACAATTAAAAAAAATTAAAAGCTGCCAAATAACCCAGCAGCCAACGACTTCCTTGCTAAACCCAGCGAGCGTCTGTCTTCTCTTCTCCAATTGCAGCCAACCCAGCAGCCAGCGAGCGTCGTCTTCCTTGCTAAACCCAGCCATACCCTCTCTCCTCCCTCATAATCTCTGCATCTTCTCCACCATCAACTCTCAAACGCTTGCAAAACCCAATTCTCCTCCCTCCTAATCTCCTCCATCAGCTTCAACTATTTGTGCAAGAGACATGTTCCTATGTGACCTAAAAAAATGGGTCTTACAAGGACCAGAAGTAACATGCGTATGCTCAGGCACAAACTCAGTAACACAATACTTATCATTTAGCCGACAACTAATTTTCATCCTTGCTAGACATCCAAATCTTGTCTCAGCACGATGAGATTTCACACTGCCATCACACTTATTCTTTTCACGCTTACCTTCAGCAGAGCAAACAAAAAGTCTGTCTCTCAACTTCCCACATTTCTCTTTATGAAATTTACTTCGTCTAATACTAAAACCAACACCATATGCATATGCATTGTAAAATTTAAAGGCTTCTTCTTCTGTTTCAAACTCCATGCCTGTTATAGGAATTAGTTTTTTCTGCATGTTAGAATGAATCAACTCTATGTTTTCGTTACCTTGTGTAGTTTCTGATAACTTTTCTTCATTACTTTCACTGTCTGCAAAAGCATTGAAGTCCACACCTGTTTCAAAAATTAGCTTCGGACTTGCTTGAGTTCCATCATCGTCTCTGTAATTATTTTCCCCGTTCATGTCCTTGAGAAAATTGGCAACACGTAATTTATAAGATTTAAATTTCTATATATAAAACAATAATAATAAAATAACAATTAATTTAATCGAGACAGGGATTGATTACTATATATGACTGGGTTTGATTCCTATGAAATCAAAAGGTTGATTCCTATGAGGGAGGAGAGTGGGTATGGCTAGATCAAAATAGCTACTGCAACCTATATATATATTGAAATTTGGACATGTAAGTAATCATGGAACAAACGATACATATACAGTTGGTTTTAGTGGGACAAATATGGCCAGTCAGTCAGATTCATAGGCACGTTAAGTACGACACCACACCACACCCCCATGTTATATACGAAAGCATCAGCATAATTCCCACCTACAAAGCATGTGTACTTCTACAAGGAAGCCATATTCTCAAAGACTCCCCAATAAGATTAGTCACCATAGTTTTGAGTCCTTCAGTGATTACTATGAATATGAAATCAAACATATCATGAAGATAAAACCTAACAAAGAAAATTGAACAAATATTATATAAGTTTCCAATACACAGCGCTTTGCTCACCTCCATCCACGCTTCAACAAAAGGTATAATAGATTGGTTTAATGGTGCTGCAATTTCCAAACAGAGATTAGGAGGGAGGAGAATTGGGTTTTGCAAGCGTTTGAGAGTTGATGGTGGAGAAGATGCAGAGATTATGAGGGAGGAGAGTGGGTATGGCTAGGTTTTGCAAGGAAGACAACGCTCGCTGGCTGCAATTGGAGAAGAGGAGAAGACGACGCTCGCTGGGTTTAGCAAGGAAGACGACGCTCGCTGGCTGCTGGGTTGGCTGCAATTGGAGAAGAGAAGACAGACGCTCGCTGGGTTTAGCAAGGAAGTCGTTGGCTGCTGGGTTATTTGGGCAGCTTTTAATTTTTTTTAATTGTTAAAATTGTCAAATAAAAAAGTTAACAGAGTTAACTCCCTGTTATGTTAGTTGACATATATATTGAAATTTGGACATGTAAGTAATCATGGAACAAACGATACATATACAGTTGGTTTTAGTGGGACAAATATGGCCAGTCAGTCAGATTCATAGGCACGTTAAGTACGACACCACACCACACCCCCATGTTATATACGAAAGCATCAGCATAATTCCCACCTACAAAGCATGTGTACTTCTACAAGGAAGCCATATTCTCAAAGACTCCCCAATAAGATTAGTCACCATAGTTTTGAGTCCTTCAGTGATTACTATGAATATGAAATCAAACATATCATGAAGATAAAACCTAACAAAGAAAATTGAACAAATATTATATAAGTTTCCAATACACAGCGCTTTGCTCACCTCCATCCACGCTTCAACAAAAGGTATAATAGATTGGTTTAATGGTGCTGCAATTTCCAAACAGAGATTAGGAGGGAGGAGAATTGGGTTTTGCAAGCGTTTGAGAGTTGATGGTGGAGAAGATGCAGAGATTATGAGGGAGGAGAGTGGGTATGGCTAGGTTTTGCAAGGAAGACAACGCTCGCTGGCTGCAATTGGAGAAGAGGAGAAGACGACGCTCGCTGGGTTTAGCAAGGAAGACAACGCTCGTTGGCTGCTGGGTTGGCTGCAATTGGAGAAGAGAAGACAGACGCTCGCTGGGTTTAGCAAGGAAGTCGTTGGCTGCTGGGTTATTTGGGCAGCTTTTAATTTTTTTTAATTGTTAAAATTGTCAAATAAAAAAGTTAACAGAGTTAACTCCCTGTTATGTTAGTTGACAGGTGTCAGCAAATTAGAGAGGGGACATGGAGGGTTTGGGGACAGCGGATCCGCTCCCCTAATTGGGAGTTACTCAATTTAATTGGGGATTACCCAATTAAATGGAATGTTACCTAATTAGGTTGAAGATTGATTTGATTTCTACAACGATTCTCAATTAAAGGAAGAGTTACCTAATTAAATTAGGTATTGATTTGATTGATTACCACAATTAGGGATTCGATTTATATCCCTAATAAATCAAATCCCTAATTAGTCAAATCTCGCCAAATTGGGGAGGAATAATTCCATTCCATCTACGGAATTATTCCTATGAAACCCTAGCTCCCGAGACCTCTATAAAAGGATGGCCACACACAAGGGTTGAGGTACGTCAGAATTACTACTAAAACTCTGCATAAATTTTCCTCTCAAAAACCCTAGCCGCCTCCTCGCTCCCCCTCTCTTACAAAAAGCTCCGGCCGCCCAGTTTACACCACAAACACATATATCTCCGTACCCTAGTTAGCTAGTGTTTTTCTTACAAAACTCTTGAACTAATTTAGGCATCGGAGGGCCTTTGGTGAACACCCCCCGGGTGTGGCCCTCTCATTTGTTCTATTTTGCAGGGAGAAAGAGGCAGCGAAGAAGAAAGAGGAATCTTTCCAATCGAATATTCTCGTGGGGAAATTTGCTCCCACAAATTGGTGCTTTCATTGAGAGATTCGAGATAGACTCAATGCAATGCTCTCGAATCCAAATTAAGGGAAATCTGTTTTTCCCCCTTCATTCATTAATTCCATCACCGATTCAAAGCCTAGAGGAATATCTCCTCTCCGTTTGGCGCGACTAAAGAAAGACACGGTGACAAAAATATCACCAAAAATAAATCAGAGTTTGGATGCAAGGCTTTGGGTACGAAAAATACCAAAAATATGCTTTTGGTCTCATCTCCAAATCAGCAAATAAAACAAAAAACAGAAAAGTTGGATGTGCGATGGGCAGTCACCACATGAAGGTCCTATGCAAAGAAACAAGTTGTTTCTTCTCCGCGTGATGCAACAAACAAAGAAAAGAGAATTTTGTTCTCTTTCAAAACCGTTTGGGTGCCTTGATCAAATTCGAAGACACCTATTTTTGGAACCAAACCAAAAATAATGCAAGGAGACCGACCTTCAATCTCCAACCACAGCAGCTCACATCGACTGCCAACGCGCAGCTCAGGCTGCGTCGAAGAAATTCTCCAGCCACTGCCATTCACGAGTCGACGACTTCCGTTCATCGCTTGGCCACACAGACAACACCATCGCACTCGTGGTGTCCAAACTGCAGACTCTAACGGAAAACTCCATGACCAGACGCTGGGACCTCACTGACAAAGCTTTGGAGAAGATGACAGCCACAACCCAGCATGGTTGGGGACCTTCCCGGCGTTGCCTTGCGTCATCGCTAACACCAGTGATTTCCCCGGCCTCCAATCTGCACAAACCCGGAGAAATGATGCAGCTCGCACCAGAGAAATGGCTGACGGGCAGTCGGACGTTTCAGCCGGAACTGGCCAGAGTCGTCGACACCGCTCCACGCCTACGTTGTTCCCTCTCATCCATTTATTTCCTAATTTAAATAATTCTCAATTATAATATTAGTATTTAATATTCAATTATGAGTTAATGCACTTTCCTAATAAATATTAGTATTTGATATTTATTTTGATTTAGTGTATATTCTTAATAAATATTAACCATTAATATTTTATTGCTTGAATTATAAAACATGCCTTATTTAATAATTTTATTATTTTATTAAGGCGCAAGTAATATTACAATGAGCATATAATGATGTTTTTATTATGCCCGCTAATTACATTCATCATTAATGATCAGGAAAATACCAAATGAGTTGGTGGCTAACCTACGAGTCCTTGGTCCACCCGATCAACGATTCTCCGGTCAACCTGATCCACGATCCGTCGGTCAGCCTGACACATGGTCCTTCAAAGCGAGGCCCGCAACCTCCTATCACGGCTACCTCAACGTCGCCATGTCAACCCAAGGCCCCGTGGCCGGATCTAGCCACCCTCATGGCACCACCGCCGAGCATGGTGGAACCTCCCATCAAGGTGGGCTCGTTACCACCGCCGACTTTGGCCCAATCTTGGAGCAACTTCAAGTGTTCCCTTTGTTGCCTCCACGCTCGACGCACACTCCCGCGTACACCTCCCTTGAAACCCCAGCCCGTATGCAATTGGGCTCCACACACTTCTCTCCTCCCGATCTACGAAGTCAAGCAGACCTTAACCTGAGAGTTGACCAGCTAGCTCAGAGAATGGATGACCAAAGCAATTTGATGAGGCAGCTCCTCAACCAAATAAATTTGGCTCAAAACCTTGGCCTTGGACCACTGGGAGAAGAGAGAAGGATGGACGAATACGCCGACAAGCAGCTCGACGGGTGCCGAGCAGGTCGAGCAGGAATGAGCAGACAAGGAGAGGGACAACAACGTGATCAGCTTGCCAACATGTCACAAGCATCCGCAAGCCACACTCAGAGCAACGTGCGAGAAAGGCTCGGTCCACAACTTGACATCCGCGCCCGCCTGGGCCTGCTGGGAAATGTTCTTCAAAGGCTAGGCTCCCAGGGAGGTCAACATGACAACCCTCACAGTCATGATCGCGAGGAAAGGCGCTCCGCTGCTCACTCTCGAAGAGCCGATTCTCGTCGACAAGCTACGGAAAATCACTCGCAAGCGCAGTCCACCAACAAGCCGCCTTGGCAACGCAGTCGAGAAGCTCGAACCTTGCGAATCAACTAGGAGGTCAATCAGCGTCGCCCAAATCGCGAGGGTCACCAACGTGTCCAACCAGCAATGCGTGTAGAAGATGTTAAGAAGCTTGTGAATGACCAACTTCGAGACTTGAAAACCGACGAGAACTTCGAAGATGCACTACGTAAGGAGATGGACCAGGCGAACTTTACACCTTTCACCCCCAAGCAATTCTCCACGCCTTCGTTTACACACTTCAAAGGGGACTCATGTCCCGAGAGCCACATAAAACACTTCAAAAGTGACATGATCCTCCACAAGGCTGACGATGCGCTGATGTGCAAGGTGTTTGCAATGACCTTGCGAGGAGCAGCCCAAGACTGGTTCCATACTTTACCATCTGGGTCGATCAACAGCTTCAAGGAGCTGGCATACGTCTTCGTCAAAGAATACACGTCTTACCGGACAATCAAGAAAAACCCTGACCACCTGTTCAACCTACGCAAGAAGTCCAACGAATCCCTTCGAGACTACATCAAGAGATTCAAAGCAGAAAAGGCCAACATCGTAGGATGTGACGACCGGATCGCGTCCTTTGCTTTCAAGAAAGGCCTTCCAGCTGAACACGACTTATACTGCGAGCTGATTATCGCTCCCAACCAGACTCTGGCAGAGGTCTTCGCAACCGCGGAACGCTATGCGCTCTGGGATGATGATCGAATTGCTACAAAAAAGTCTACTAAGCAGGAAGATCAACCAACCAAGCGGGCAGGCCAAAAGAGTAACGGGTTTGGCAACAGGAACAAGGACAAGCGCAGGTCGCACCCAAAAGAGGACGCTACGGCAGGAGAGAATTACACCAAGTTCTCCATCCCCATACACCAAATCTTATCCCAAGTGAAGGACAAACCTTGGGTAAGAAGGCCGCCGCCCTTGAAGGGAGATCCAGACAAGAGGGATATCAGAAAATACTGTGCCTTCCATGAGACACACGGACACACAACAAACAACTGCTTTGCTTGGAAAACACACCTTGAAGAACTCGTGAGAGAAGGTCACTGCACGGAGTTCATTGCGAAGCAAGCCATCCAGCGGATAGAGGATTGCGACACCACCAAGGAGCCACCTTAGAAGGCATAAGGATTAACATAATCCTAGTCGACTCCGAGGAGTCTAGGCTGACCAGAAAAGAAAAGAAAAGGGAGATCAAACAGGCCATTGTGATCTCCCAAGTATCGACCGACCTTCCACCAGCGGAAGACGACCTTGTGATCGGCTTCCAGAAGAAAGATCTGATCGGCCTCGACAAGCCACATAACGACGCCCTTGTTATCAGCATTCAAATCGCTCAGGCCATGGTCGACCGAATCCATGCAAACGAGGGCAGTGCAGCCAATATCCTACAGTTGGCTGTCATCCAACAGATGGGCTTGGAAGCAAAGATCAACAAAACAGCCAAATCGCTGACTGGCTTTCATGGTGCAACAACGGTTACCGTGGGCATGATAGACCTTGACGTCTACTCCCCACCTGTAATCAGCTCGCAAACATTCATGTTCATCAATGAGGTCTCACCAAATAATGACATTCTGGGTAGACTATGGATCGGCAAAATCAACCCCATCACCTCCACCACGCATCAGAAAATCCGCTATCCAATCCCTGGTGGCGGTGTTGGCCAAATCAACAGCGATCAAGTAATGGCGAGAAGATGCTCGGCTCAAGGGCTGAAGAAAAGCAAACAAACGCAGTTCATCCCTGTAAGTCAGGCAGATCTGAAGGAAGCTGAACAACCGAATCTTGCTCCTTTATAGCAATTAAATGGTCAGGGCCAGGCCAAGGAAATTAGTCCAGAGATCTCGCCAGAAGAAGAATGGAAACCCGAAGAGGACGTCGAGCTAATACCATTGGATCCTGACCAGCCACATAGAAAAGCGCAGATCGGCTCGCACCTAAGCCCAGATGAGAAGGTGGAGCTAACCACCTTCCTCCAGAACAACAAGGACATATTCGCATGGTTGCCACCTGACATGCCCGACATTGACCCAAAGATCATCTGCCATCGACTCCACATCAACCCTACCAGCAAGCCAGTGGCACAGAAGAGATGCAACTTCGCTCCAGAGTGAGTCGCTGTCGTTGAAGCCAAGATCGACAAACTCCTAGTGGTCGGCTTCATCGAAGAAGTCTCCTACTCGGAGTGGCTGGCCAACGTTGTTCTTGTGGCAAAACAAGAAAAATGCAAGTGTAGAGTTTGAGTCGATTACACTGACCTCAACAAGGCATGTCCTAAAGACAACTTCCCATTGCCGAGAATCGACCAACTTGTGGATTCCACCTCCGGCACTCAGCTTCATGGACGCCTACTCGGGCTATAATAAAATCCTGATGCACGAGGATGACAAGGCGAAAACCTCTTTCATCATCTAGAGAGGGACCTACTGCTACAAGGTTATGCCTTTTGGCCTGAAGAATGCTGGAGCAACCTATCGAAGGCTCGTAAATAAAATCTTCAAGGAGCAGATTGGCAGAACTATGGAAGTCTACGTGGATGACATGCTGGTCAAAGCCCCCAAATGTGCAGATCACATCGAAAACCTCACCGAGGCATTCAATCTGCTACGCCAGTAAATGCACGTTTGGTGTATCGTCCGACCGATTCTTGGGATACCTAGTCACGCAACGAGATATCGAGGCACACCCACGACAAATCAAGGCCATTCTCGAGATGAAGTCACCTTCCACAGTGAAGGAAATACAAAGTCTGACGGGCAGAGCAGCAGCCCTCAACCGATTCCTCTCGAGATCTACCGACAAGTGCAGACCATTTTTCAAAGCTTTGAAAAAAGGACAAAAAGACAAGTGGGATGAGGAGTGCAAAGTAGCTTCTCAGAATCTGAAGACTTACCTCACTTCACCTCCCCTGCTCTCAAAACCAGTTCCAGGCGAGGACTTGTTCGTGTACCTGGCAGTGTCCAACTCGGCCGTTAGTGTTTGTGCCTAATAAATCACGGTCATGAACTGGCCGAAGGAGCCCTTTTTCTCGACCCTAGCACTTTCTTGAGAAGCTAAAACGCAGCGTTTCGCCAAGGTGCTTTGCCTTCCTGAAGACAAAAGAAAAACGCTAAGGCATGTTCATCTCGGCCTCGATTGCGGGCCGAGGCCGAGGTCGAGCAAAATCGCGGCCAGAAATATTAAACTCAGATCATCACGTGATAGCAGGGACCCATGCTTCATTTAATGAAGTAGTGCCTGTTTAATGCAGCAAACCCACTGGCCACAAATAAGCATTTAATGCACGATGGAAGGTGGGAAGTGATTGAAGTCAGGATTTGGTTATGAGGATCAGAGTGATTAGACGTAGACATTCTCACAAGAATTCTGACAGCTTGAGATATTAGGTCACCAGCTATCAAGGCCATAAATGCGTCTCCACGGCCAGAAGCTTAGAACCCACGATCAAGAGCGGCGGCCGAGATTCACCGGGATTTATGGGGTCACAACACCATGCTTCACCATCCCAAATGTCGATTGGACTACCCACTTGCTCTAATCAGGCTCCACCATGCAGATTTTCAGCCTCGATTACTCCTCCAGGAACTCTTCCTATACATACAAGGCTCGAGCTACATTCAAAGGGTTCAAACACCAAACCAAAGCCTCCCACGGAGCAACTTATTTTTTCCAGTAATGCACTTTCAATATCTTTACTTGCTTTCCTAGGAGTAGTGTTAGACTGTAAGGAAAATTCATTCATCAATATATCATACGACCCTTGATTTCCAAGGCGCCGGAGCACCATCCCTGTTGTTCGTTCACTCACCCCAGTCGCTCCCTGAGCAACGCGCCGGAGCACCGCCCAAAACCCACCACCAACACCATCACTCAACGGCCTTGTAGTTCAAGCCGTGAATTTAACAGCCGAGACTAGTTCCTCTCTCGGCTACAATCGTTTGATTAGAAGACAAGTTCAAACAGGCGCACCACTTATCCATCCTACACTCATCAACATCTCGACGCACGGTAGACCGTGCTGGCACGCCCGCGCACAACCGCACCGCACCCAAAAGCAGGAAGCCGCGTGTCAACGCATATCCCCTCGGCCCGGAACTCCAGGCCGTGAGATTTGCGCGACAGCCAGTTAGCTCAGCTCTCATTCGAGAAGAACTAGGGGCCCAACATCCGGTATTCTACACGTCAAAAGCTCTCCTCGATGCAGAGATTCGCTACCTGAAATTGGAAAAGCTTATTTTGGCCCTTCTAGTTTCCGCAAGAAAGTTACGACCCTACTACCAAGCTCACCAAGTCATCGTCATGACCGACTTTCCTTTGGGATCAATACTTCACAGCCCTGACGCTTCTTAGCGACTCGTGAAGTGGGCTATAGAACTAAGCCAGTATGACCTCCTCTACCGGCCAAACACTGCAATAAAAGCCCAGACTTTAGCGGACTTTGTGGCAGAATTCACCTCATCAGCTGAAGAAGAGAAGCTGGTGAACCATAAGAAGGAAAGTTAAAAAACAGACGGCACATCCATTGAACCTGGCCAACCCACAGACATGTGGCAATTACGCGTAGACGGAGCGTCGAACCACAAAGGAGCGGGAGCAGGCGTCATCATCATCACATCAGATGGAACCTTATTAGAGCAAGCCATCATGCTTGGTTTCCCGGCCTCGAACAACGAGGCAGAATACGAGGCATTGCTCGCTAGCCTGCGCTTGGCAAAGGAGTTAGCGATCAAAAAGCTGGCCATCTACTCAGATTGCCACTTGATCACGAATCAAGCCTCAAGTGCCTCAGGCAGAGAACGCGCATGCAAAGGCCCGGGCAAGCCTAGGATCAGCGCTGGATACCCAATTCAGACACTCCATCCCGGTTGAACACCTTGATCGACCAAGCATTGAAGAAATAGAGCCAATCGACGCAATGCAGATTGACGAGGACCCCAGCTGGCAAGACCCCACCATCGACTACTTGATGAATGAAAATCTACCAACAGACAAGTCCGAAGCCAGAAAAGTCCAGCAGAAGACCGCGAGATACTACATGCACGGCGACAAGCTCATTCACAGATCATACTCCGGCCCTCATCTCACCTGCATAAAGTACCCTCAAACACTTGAGGTTTTTTGCAAGATTCATGACGGCGAGTGTGGCAACCACTCTGGGGGCAGATCACTCGCCCAGAAGGCTCTAAACATAGGCTACTTCTGGCCTACCATGTGCCACGACTCCATCGAATATGTCAAGAAATGTGATCGCTGCCAGCGATACAAGCCAATTCCTAACCTGCCAGCCAAAGTCTACCATCCGCAAAACAGTCCGTGGCCATCCATGCAATGAGCCATTGACCTAGTGGGGCCATTGACCTAGTGGGTCCATTGCCACTGGCGCCTACTAAGAAGGACATAATGATCGTTGCCACCGACTACTTTACTAAATGGATCGAGGCCGAAGCTCTATCCTCTACTAAAGAAGCTGTTGTGGAACGATTCATCTAGAGAAACATCATCTGCCGGTTTGGCTGCCCATAATCACAAGTTACCGACAATGGCTCACAATTCATCGACAAGCAAATGACTGAGCCCTGCACATTTCTGAAGAAGAGAAGCAACTACTGCAAATTCCAGAATGTGCCACAACAAAAGACGGTTGCCCATAAGCAGCATCCTTCGGGAGACGCAGGACGACGACCAGAAGCGTCCTTTGGGAGACGCAGCCTGCAAAGAAGCATCCTCAGGGAGACGCGGGGTGTGCCAGAAATTTCCTAAGGGAGGGTATCCAGGTTCCTATCCGTTTCCTAACGGAGGCAGGATAGTCACATAGTTGCCCATAAGCAGCGTCCTTCGGGAGAGGTAGGACGACGACCAGAAGCGTCCTTCGGGAGACGCAGCCCGCAAAGAAGAGTCCTCAGGGAGACACAGGGTGCGCCAGGAATTTCCTAAAGGAAGTATCCAGGTCTCTATCCGTTTCCTAAGGGAGGCAGGATAGTCACACAGTTGCCCATAAGTAGCGTCCTTCTAGAGACACAGGGTGACGACCAAAACATCCTATGGGATATGCAGAACATGCCCGGAGTCCCTCAAGGGGGGCCCTGGCACTTATAAATCTCCAAAGAGGGATGCGCAATCAAAATACAGGCTGATTACACAAGCAGTTCACAAGGCAGTATGCAAATTGAAGTTGAAAAAAAAATAATGGTAACTGAAATTTCCATAGCAAGCTGACCAACCGGCCAAGTTCAACAAGAGGAAGACGGTCGAATAAGACCAATTATTCTAAACAAGAAAGCAGACTACAAAAGCTGAAAAGAGATAAAGAAGTCCCCATCTACTCTGAGACGCCGGCAGGAGACCCCTGATTTGCAACCTCTTCGGCATCAACTTGATCAACCATGCCTCCAGCAGCTTCGCCTGCTTGCTCTGCAATGTCTGCCATCATCTCATCTACTGCGTCCTCCTCAGCTCCATCCACTCTAGGTGCCTGCTCTTCAATTCCTTCTTGCACATGGAATAAGTCAGGGCAGAGCGTCTCGATGTCTGCATCTTGAATTGCATAAAAGGGAGTAGTCCCATCCGCACAGTGCAGGTAGCCCAACTTGTACGCATATATGACGGCTTCAAACTTGGATTTTTCAGCAGACTTGTGGTGAGCATGGAACCTAGCCAAGAGCTTGTCATAGCTATGGGAGATGTCAGCATTCTTGCGCTCAAGACGGAAAAATGCATCTTTCCGACTAGCCAAATCAGCAGCAGAAGAGCTGAGCTCAGAATCCTTCTTAGGATGGGAGCTTTTCAGCTCCGATATCATCGCCCTCAAATCAGACATCTTCTTCTCATAACGGGCCAGCTCGACAGAAAGCTTGCTAGCCAGCTCGACATTCCTCTTCTCCAGCTCGTTGAGCTGAGCAGAAAAGGGGGCAACAGCAGATGAGTTTCGAATAGTCTCAGCAGCAAAAACTAATCCTTTTTTAAGCAAATGGAGTGTCGCTTCCCTTTGTTTTTCCAAGGAAAGACTCAAGAAGGTGCCAAGATTGCCGGCCTGGCGGACGTGGTTAACCAATTCAGCATAAGTGGACGAGCTTGACCGAAAGTTCGTCTTGAGCAGATCAGACACGCCTGCACCTCCTGTGGGGTTGGGCTTGTCAACCTTGGGACCAACAGCTGACGTTGCAGAAGAACCCTTCGCCCGGGCAGATGACTCTCTCATCTTCTTAGCCTCTGCCAACCTCGCCTCCAAAAAAGTCAATGAGGCAGAATCAACTCCACGCTTGACTGCCCGTGTCTCAACAACCAGGCCATGAGCAGACCTCCCGCTTCGATCTCCATCCTTTAACTAATGCGGACGACTCGAACTACGAAGAGGAATATCTGCATCTCTTTGACGCTCGGCAGAACGGGATCGAGCACGAACTACCTTACGAAGTAGATCATGATTTTCAAGCTTGTCAGCAGGAGGCTCGGATGACGATGGAATAGACCCCACTTGAGTCTTCTCAGCAGAATTGGACTTTGGCTTCTTCCTCAACAGAGACACATCATTCGCACACGAAGTCGCAACTCCATTCCTTGAAGACTTGACATCATCTTTCCTTTGGGCAGATCATCAGAATCTGGACCATTCTGCTTCCATCTCTCAACATGACAGACCACCAACTTCCTCCCGATACTTGCCCAGCTGAACAGGCTTGCAACGCATGAGGCCAAGCATGCTTCAGCCTAGACCTGCGACGATATGCAATAGCTAGTCCACCTACGCGCACCTGCTCTACCACGGCTACCATACCAGCCGTCGCCTGTCACGATGACAACTAGCCGGACTTCCCCCAGCTAGCCTTCGCAGCAAAAAAGAAGAAAAGACGAAGAAAAAGAAATATACGTGCTCGACTTACCTTTGGATGCACGGCGACTCCTCTCTTCGACAAGTAGTACAAATTCTCCAAGATCTCTCTCAAGCTAGAAAGTAGAGAAGTTAAGTTTGCAATGTGAAGAAGAGTGAAGAGAAGCCCTGCATTTACACAGGTTGGGCATCCTAGGTCAAGAAGGAATCGCAAGCACATTCCTACTGGGAACCCAACTCCAAGAACAGTCAAAAGCTCACTCCAATTGAGAACCCAATCTGCAAAAGGAGTTCAAATCACTGAAGGAAGCCCAGTTACAGCTGGACAGCCTAACAGATAATTTACATCTCCTACATGCCACCACGCGCCATGCAGAAGCTGGGGGGCATTTGTGGGAACCGAATTAAATCATAACCCTAGGTCAAATAATTCCTTCCATTTGGGGATTATTTGACCTAATTGGGAATTATTCAACCTAATTGGGAGTTACTCAATTTAATTGGGGATTACCCAATTAAATGGAATGTTACCTAATTAGGTTGAGGATTGATTTGATTTCTACGACAATTCTCAATTAAAGGAGGAGTTACCTAATTAAATTAGGTATTGATTTGATTGATTACCACAAGTAGGGATTTGATTTATATCCCTAATAAATCACATCCCTAATTAGTCAAATCTCGCCAAATTGGGGAGGAATAATTCCCTTCCATCTACGGAATTATTCCTCTGAAACCCTAACTCCCGAGACCTCTATAAAAGGATGGCCACACACAAGGGTTGAGGTACGTCAGAATTACTACTAAAACTTTGCATAAATTTTCCCCTCAAAAACCCTAGCCGCCTCCTCTCTCCCCCTCTCTTACAAAAGGCTCCGGCCGCTCGATTTACACCACAAACACATATATCTCTATACCCTAGTTAGCTAGTGTTTTTCTTACAAAACTCTTGAACTAATTTAGGCATCGGAGGGCCTTTGGCCAACACCCCCTGGGTGTGGCCCTCTCATTTGTTCTATTTTGTAGGGAGAAAGAGGCGGCGAAGAAGAAAGAGGAATCTTTCCAATCGAATATTCTCATGGGGAAATTTGCTCACACAATAGACTTGTTACTTTGTGTACGTTATGTATCTGTTTGGATGTGATCACGAAATTTTGGCCAAGTCAAGTGGTCTCAATTCCAAGCCATGTCAAGGAGACCAAATATCAAACCTAGTCAAGTGGAAACCCAAGAGTCTAGCCAAAACAAAGATATTGTTATTCATAATAGCAATAGTCAAATAATAAATAAATAGAATGGCAAGACCCACAAGCTTGGCTTGGGGCTAGCCAAGGGGTTTAAGAGAATGAAGAATTCTCACCACCAAAAAATAAGTTGGAGTTTAGGTTTCCTTCAACAACAATGGCAGCTGGAATAGTAAAACGAAAATGAGTTATTAAGCTGAGATTTTTTTATCAAAATTATCTCTGTTCTTAATAAAGTGTGAGATTACCTGTTTGTTGGGTTTGTTGGCTGTTCCATAAGAATCTGCTGTTTGATTAACCCCTTCGTTGCTACAGCAGCTGGGTTCAGACCCTTGTGTGATATCAAGAAGGCCAAAGTAGGCCCCCACGTTGATATTTGTTTGAGTTGCAAAGTTGGCTAGTCAAACAGCAAACTTGTTGCTGATCAAATTGCAAATTTCAATGACATTTTTTGGATATATATATATATATATATATATATATATTATAAACTAGTTCCCATAAAAAGTTGGCTATATATATATATATAATGTTATATCTATATATTATAAACCAATTGACCTTTTTGACTTGGTTGAGGGAGTGGCTTTTAAAAAGGTAGTTGTGGGGATGGCCAAATAGTTGGCTGAAACCAAGTCAAGATCTTGGCTTCCCATGTGGTGAGTTGGCTGCAAATGGAAGTCTTGGCTGAAAAGTTGGTGTTTTGGCATGGGTTTTAAAATGGCCTACGAGCTCTCTTTCTATATACATATATATATATATTAATATTGAAAGCTAAGAAATCATGTAGACCTTCGCCAAGTTTCTTAGATGGACTCATTGAAATTCCAAGTCACCCAACATCGATGGATTATGTTCAATCAAAATTAGAGACTCCGGAAGCCACATCGTCTCACCAGATGTTAAGCCCCAGTCCTCGGAGGTCCAAGCCCGACCCGCGAAAGTGGGCCCAAAACCTCCGAATGTTTTCATGCACGTGACCAGATCCATCCAAGGAAAGCAATCAAAGAGGGTGATGTCAATCTGGAACATTCCTAAGGAGGAGATAATCAAGTGATCAGATTTGCAATCCGATGATCTCATTCGAATCAATTTTGCGAATTTAGGAAGCCACACAAGGAAATATTTTGAACGAAGTTGACCTTTGGCCATTTAATGGCCAGCACATGGGCTGACGAATGCCCCTATATAAACTACATCAGACAAAGAGCAAAAGACCCCCAACATCAGACACAAAACCTACTTTTTGTCTTTCAATTTTCTATCCCTAGACTAGGTCTTTATTTTCCAAGCAAGTAGACTAGATCAGTTCTTCACTTCCGTTAGTGTAAGTTTAATTTCTAGCATTTTTCTTTACGTTGTTTTAAGATTCAAGCTTACCGCTTTATTTTTAATTGTTATCGAATTCTCTTTAAGTTTAATTTAATTTCATATTGCTTTCTTTTATTGTCTTTATCATTTATATCACTCTTATTTCGTTCTTCATTTAATTTACGTTTATCTATTGGTTTGATTTACTTTATCGCACTTTAATTCTTGTTTTTAAGTTCAATCGCATCTTTTAATTTAATTTGCATCATTAGCATTAAAATCTCATATACAGGACTCTGATTCTTGATCCGTGAATTCCTACATGATTCTAGAGATATCTAGATCAACATATTTGAAAATGGAGTCAATCCAACGGTCCAAACATATCGAACTCGGAAAACGCCTAATATGCGTAAATCCGATCGACCGTCAAACGATATCCAAATTCAAATCCGAGTATACCGTCGTGCTCGGGACAACATGGGAATCATTTTAGGACCAAATGGGTCACCCACACATGCCCCACGCCCAGCCACACGCGCCGCAGCGCCCGGGTGTCTTGAGAAAATTCCGACGACTGAAAAATTCTCAAAACACCCATCAATACCTATACCTTCGTGATCAGGACAACGAGTGGGGCAACTTTTGTTCTTGGACCATAGCCAAAAAGTGACCAGAACTTGCTGGAATCTCGAGCCGAAAACTGACCAAACTTTGGATTGTAAATCACGTTTCAAAACTCAAAAATCAATCATAATCAACCCAACCATCAGCTAGAGCACGTTGAAAGAATGAGAAAGCATACCTAGATCGACAAAAATGGTGATCGGAATCATCAAAATGAACGCTGGAAGTTTTGGGTAAAAACCAGTCGGTTTTTGTGACTTTGTCGGCTGTAGTAGCGGCTGCTACGGTGGGGGAGGGGCGAGATGGAGAGAGGGAAGTGGCCCATTCATTTTGGGACCGGTCCCGACGCAAGTGGTGGCTGAATTTGGCGGTGGTGGCCCAAAATAGTGGCGGCTATTTAAGGGGGATTTGTTCGTGCGAGAGAGAAGAGAGATCGTGAGGGAGAGAGAGAGAGAGAGAAATCTGATTTTTTTTAAACCCAACTTCGAAATATTTACGGTTGTGCCATTGCACTTCCATTGATCGTAACTTTTTCGTTACAACTCTGATTTAAGCCCACTACATGTCTACGAACTCACATTGATGCGCTCTACGCAATGGTAACATTCATTTCCCTAAAATCCTACCATATTAAAAAGTGACCAAAATAACCCTATCCCCAAGGGCAAAATTGTAATCTCATAATTAATTAAATTAAAAAATTTAAACGAATAATTAAAAATTGGGTAGTAATGTTACATTCTAGGTTAGCAACAAATGCAAATGAAGATGTTGAAATGGAAAATGTCTTTTTTCCCAAAAGCGTAGATATGGAAGGTGATGGATATGAGGAATTCTAGAATGAGTTGTATGAGTTCATGAATGTCATTGATGATGGAGATAATCCCTTGTATCCTTGTTGTCAAATACACATGAAGTTTCCTACACTTGTAAGATTGTATAATTTGAAAGCTAAGCATGGGATGACTGATTCGTGTTTCACCCATTTGTTGATAAAGATAAGGAGTCTTCTTCCCGATGGTAATCAAATACCCTTATATGTGTATGAAGCGAAGAAAACTATGCGTGCTTTGGGAATGAACTACAAAAAGATACATGCGTTCCCTAATGATTGTATCTTACATTGAAAAGAGTATGATGATTGTATTAACTGTCCTACTTTTGGTTGCTCAAGATGGAAGTTAAGAAAAGATTCAATTGTACATATTCAATCTTTTAAGACAACAAAAAAATTAACTTGGCATGTCGATAGAAGAGTGAGTGATGGTATTATGCATCATCCAGCCGACTCCTTGGCTTGAAAGTTAGTCGATCATAAGTGGCCAGGCTTGCTCTTTCAACTAATGGATTCAATTCGCATGACTCTCTAAGTTTCAAGTTCAATTGTTGGCTAGTTATACTTGTGAATTACAACATTTCTCTCTCCTTATCCATGAAGAGGAAATTCATGATGCTAACCTTATTGATTTCTTATCCTAACCAACCAGGAAATAACATAGATGTGTACTTGGCTTCTTTGGTAGAAGATTTGAAAACTCTTTAGGATGGTGTTCGAAGGGTGTATGACATGTATCGAGGAGAGTACTTTATGCTCAGTGTTGTTCTAATGTGGACTATGAATGATTTTCCAGCATATGGGAACTTATCGGGATGCATTGCACATGGTTATAATGCATGCCCAATATCTGGTGATGAGACCAAGCCCCACAAGTTGGTACATGGTAAGAAAATGACATTCATTTGTCATCGAAGATTCTTGCCTTGCAATCATCCATATAGGAAGCAAAAGGTTACATTTAATAACAATTAAGATTTCATGCCAGTTCCATTAACTGGAATTCAAGTATCGGAAAGGGTTGAAAGTATTAATTGGCCAAAATATAGGAAGAAAGTGTCGCCTCTTAGATTTGATGATGATCAACGTCCTTGTTGGAAAAAGAAGTCAATCTTCTTTGAACTTGAATATTGGAAGTATAATCATGTTCGACATATTATTGATGTAATGCATGTCGAAAAGAATGTATGTGATAGTATTCTTGGTACGTTGCTGAACATTCTAGGGAAAACCAAAGATGGGGTTGCGGCTCGTTTAGAATTGTTGAAAATGGAAGTAAGTTCTGATTTAAAACTTGAGGATGAAGGAATAGGAACACGCTTACCATAAGCTCCATGGAATTTTTTGCAAGAAAAGAAGAGAGCAGTATGTAATTCATTTTGTAATATGAAGTTACCTGAATGTTATTCATCAAATATCAGTAGCCTTGTAAAGATGGAGGAGCTCAAATTGATGGGTATAAAGTCTCATGATTGTCATATATTGATGGGTCTAAAGTCTCATGATTGTCATATATTGATGCATCAATTGCTTCATGTGGCTATAGGTTCAGTGTTGGATAAGCCAGTGAGGTATGCAATAATCAGATTTTGTTTGTTCTTGAATGCCCTGTGCAAAAAAAATGGTTGATATTTCAAAACTTGTTAAAATTCAAGAGGATTTAGTAGTTACCCTTTGCTGCCTTGAGAAGTACTTTCCACCATCGTTCTTCGTCCCATAGTACATCTAACCGTGTACCTTATTAGAGAAGTTCAATTATGTGGACATGTTTATTTTAGATGGATGTGTCCATTTGAAAGGTTTATGAAAGTGTTAGAAGGGCATGTAAAGAATCGTAATTGTCCCAATGGTTGAATGGCAAAGTATTATATTACTGAAGAAGCATGTGAATTTTGCACGGAACATTTATTCAATGTTATTACTATAGGCATCCCATCAAGTTAGAATCTGAAAAATTCTAGTGATTGCAAGCCTTTATCTTGTGCTTCCATAAAATTAGTAAATCGTGTGCTATTAGATCAAGCTCATTTCTATGAAGAGGTTTCTGTCAATTCAATTAAATTTCTTGAGAAAATGAAAATTTGATAGTGAAATAGGAGAACATGAAATGAGAAGGAAAACGGTCGTTTGTCCAATTTTACTCTTCACATATTAGTTTGAATGAGTTTTCCAATTTTACCCTTCACATATTATATGATACCCAACCTATTTAATGATCATTTTAAGTCATCCATAAGTGATTTGTACTCAATTTTAATTTCAATTATTCTTTTCCCACATTCTCCACTCTGAGTCACTTACCCTCAGTCACCACCGACCATCTGCCTTTGTCTTTCTCTCTCTTTATCCATTAGTCCCTCCGACGACATCACCCTTATCGAGCACTGCCCCTACCTCTCTCTCTCTCCCCCCCCCCCAATGTACATCACATGAACAACATAGGGATGGAATTCTGTTATTGAATTTGGGATTAGACATTCAATGTCAAATGTTATAGATCAACACAGGGATGGCAATGCTCGTTTCCAACAAACAGCGCCAAATTGATGCTTGGTTTTCGCACCACCAATAAGAGTGCATCCAAACCTTTAGGTCAACCATTCCTCAAGAGTGTTCCCTCATGTTTTGAAGAGCACACTTTTGTAGATTTCCTTTTCCTTGCACTTGCAGCAGAGCTGTGCAGGGGATGGCTCTGATTTCCTATAAAGGAAGATAGGCATAGGTCATTGCAATGGTGGTGGTGGATTCACCAACCACCATCCGATGCCTAATTCAAATTCTTCCTCAAATGAGGACTATAAAGTTTTATACTTAAGTCTGAAGGGATTTTGAGTTATTACATCTTTAGGTGAAAAGTACTACTTTTTATATTGGAAGTGAAGGACCTCTTTTTCGTCCTTTTTCGATGTGGGCTGTTGGTCATGTGATGACGTGGCATCTTTGGATTGGATGGTTGGTGGGATTCTAGCATGTGTTTATTTCTTCTTGGGAGCAACGCGCGCTTCATGGGACACATGGTGGGCCTTGTCCTTGGTGTTATTGGGCCCATCAAAGGTGAGGTGCTTGGTTCAGCACGTCAGGCTACAGTTATGTTTAGTTGGTCTGTTAGGCCAAAAGGAAACCTAATGGTATGTGTAGAAGCAAGAAATTGATAAACCATGGATCTTGTTAACTCATTCAAATTCTAAATTCTAAGTAGTTTAGTTAATATCTAATGTTGTGCAATCCCCTTGTAACTAAGGATTTGTTTGTAATTCAAGTACTTGTATAGATATGGGTCACACAACAGTAAATAGAGCACAATAAAATGAGGGTAAGGAGGGGGCAAGATTAGATGCTTCATTAGCTTAGCTTTTGTTTAGGTAGTAATATTTTTGTATAAATGAAAAAAACTAAAGAGATTCATTCCTTGTTTGCTTTACGTCTCCAAAAAAAAAAAAAAAAAATACCTAGCATGTCTTCCCTCCCTTCTCCATGTCCTACAATTTGTGTGGAGCAACCTCCTTATGAATCTCAAAGAGTTGAGTCCAAAAATGTGAGAGTCAAGTCTCAATGAGTCTATTGTGATCAAGAAGTTGATACTAATTATCTTGAGCGTGCTTCGGGATTACGTCATCAAATAGACACCCTAAACCTACTCAACGTGATATTGTTTGAATAGCATAGATTTTCTTAAGACCATGTCAACCAAAAGAAAATGAATATCCATCCCACTTGGTTTTAGTATTCTATTCATAATAAAAGCATCGATTTAAAGAGGAAACACAAGCATCGATTTAAAGAGGATTGTTATAAGTAATACCCTTGGCTTGAGTTTTTTTTTCATAATAAATAAAGTGTTTCGCTTTCCATACTTTATTTTTACTATTGATCATGCACACAAGGCATTCATTGTAGATGGGTTTAGAAGTTGGAGAAGAGTTCATGACGAAGAGTTTGTTTTCCTTACTCATGTAGGCATTATCAATTCACCACATCATTTTGCTATGCAAAATTAGATGGATATAAAGAACCAAAGTCACCATATTGACAGAGTAGTGCAACCCCCACAAGAAATTGCAAAAAATCGGTTGAGGCTTACAACCACAATTGATGCCATTAAGTAGTTAGCAAATCAAGAAATGGCTTTTAGAGGTGATGATGAATCTTTTGCCTCCTCTACTCTAATAAGGGTATTTTCAATAAGTTGATAAAGCTTTTACAAGAATGAATGAAAAAGTTGAAAAAATTTGTGTTACAAATGGCTATGCTAGCAAAGTGAGGAAGATGATACACAATGAAATTGGGGAAGATGAGAAATTTTGTATTCTCGTTGATAAAACACTTGACTACTCTAAGAAGGAACAAGTGACTATTATTCTAATGTTTTTTTGGTTGTGATGGGCATAGTCGAGAAAGGTTTTTTAATATTGTGAGTGTTCATAACACCAATTCCTCAATTCTTAAAAGTGATATTTGTAAAGGGCTTGATAAACTTACTCTTTTAGTAAGCAACATGCTTGGTCAAGGATATGATAGTGCTATCAATATGTGTGGTGAATCAAGTGGCTTGTCGATTGTATGTTACGTCACATTGGAAGAGAATTTGCTGATAATATCGATAATGAATCGACAATTAGTGATTTTCACTCTGTAAAGACTCGAAGGGTGCAACTTATGTAGTGTTGTTTGTATTTGCAATGCATGTTTGTTTTTTTGTCATTTTTATTTTTACTAGTTTATATCTATATCTACTATATGCATTTTGAGGGGCATGACTCATTATGTCCCCAAACTAGGTGTTAGTCTTTTCTTATCAATGAAATTCACTCGTATAATTGAGTTTTCTGTCTTTTTAGTAGGTTTGTCCCCTGAACATATAGCGAATCACCTTGAAGGCATCAAGCAAGGTGCATTCATTATCTTCCATCCAATTCATAACAAAGAGGTCGCAATCCTATTCATTATCTTAGGTTCGGGCCTAGTTCAGTAGTACAATGTTGAACTTTGTGAACTCCCATCCATTTCGAAGTTTGTCATAATTTCGTCGATGTGCATGTTGTCAAGCGCTTTCACCTAGAAACAAAAGGAATGAACATTTCTTGTTAGTATGAAATGAGATTATCGCATATGGGTTTCTTTCTTTGGTTTCCTTTCCTTAAGGACATGTTGCATCTTTGGTAATGGACATCACTGGATTCAATAATTTTTCACCAAATTTTGACATTGAACGTTCAACCTCAACAAATAGTTGTTTGCCTATACTATAACCACCTCCTCGACCATCGATTGAATGTTTACACCAGAAACTTGCACATTCCTAACATGTTTTTAGACAACCCCAACAGTAGAGCCTTCAAAATCATTGTGCTTTGTGACCCATTTAATTAGTTTTAGTGCCAACCTATCATCCTATACGACAACATGATGCACTAATCTATCAACATATGTATCGAGGACAAACATAACAAACCCCGACTATGAAGTTATCATTATGGAGTTTTGCATTGTGCCAGCTTCCAAAAGATGTCAAAGATTTGGCAAATGAACATCCCCTCTGATGTTCGGAAGCCCCATCACATGTTCAAAGTCAGCATCACTTACTTTGAGGAATTCTTCATGTAGTGGGATGGAAGAACTATTCAGATGAACCTTTCAACAAGAAACTTACAGAATAACCAGTGCAATCAAGTGCAAGACATAGTTGTTAGGGTACCAAACTGAAATTGATTTATTGCTGCCCTCTTCCCTACCAAAAATTTTAGACCTGACTTTGTGAAATCATTCTAGACTACTGTTGGGGTCTTTTTCCGTCGGAAGGCTCATTCAAGCTTGTTGATTCTCAGACCACCATATAGTGGTGAATCAGGCCTTCATTGGCTCTTTTTCTAAGTTAGTGAGAACTAGGCCCAAAGCATCCCGAGGGAGAAGCAAGCCTAGGGGAGTACTCTGTTCTTCTTCCAACGGGTGCGTGTTTTGTGCTGATATTTCCGACAGCTCGACGAAGAGTTGAAGATGACTTGCTGATGTTTCCGGCAACTTGACGAAGAGTTGAAGATGACTTGCTGATGTTAATATGAGATTATATGAGCTCGGCATGAGAGCTTAGAGTGTGGGAGCTAAAGACCCACAAGTTTAGCAAATGAGAATGCTTGTGCTTGGCTTGGTGTTTGATATGCTTAAGTTTGGGTGTTGAGAACTTATTGTTTGAAGCTATGGCTATGGTGGTTTGATTGTTTGGCTGTGATGGTTGTTAGGATGCTTATAGCAGTCAAATAAATGAGGTTTCAAAGAGTATGGCTGAGGAAAGAAAAGCTTACACTATAAGAAAAACACCCTTTAGTGACGGCTAAAAAGTGTCAGGAAACATAATACTTGACGGCTTAGAAAACGTCAACGATGCCATTGTCAGGAAAGGGGTACCTAATTTATTGACACCTTTGAACCATCAAGTAATTGTTCCCCTTGACGGCTTTTAACCGTCAAGTAATCTCTCTTTTCTTGACATAGTTTAGCCGTCAAGAAACAAAAGACTAAAAATAAATTAAATAAATTAAATAAGCTTCTTGACATAAAAGGCTGGAAATCGTATACTCACTGTAATAATATGAAATGAATGTTACAACATTCAAGTTATCTATAAATATTATTACAATTACTATATGAATTAAAATTAAATATGCTAAAAGGAAAAAAGATATCTAGTAATAAAGTCTCAATTATAAGGAATTTGGCCCTTAGAAGCTTTACTTTCCTCACAACACTTCCAAGTAAGCCCATTACCAGACTAATACTTCCTTCACGGTTGGAGCCACCAAAATCATACCAATCTAAGAAAATATGAATTTATGGATCAAAGAGTTATCAAGACAAAATCAATTGACTAAATGAATTTGATGAACAACCTGTTTTCAATTAGTTGTCCCTTGCTTCAGACATGTTGTACACAATAAGAAAGAAGAAAACCCATATTACCTTGATCAACATATATCACAAGAAAATTGCGTCTTCCCCCTCTTCATATATGGCTGCAGAAGTTCGAATGGGGCTGCTGATTTCGGTTGCCCTATGATTAAATTAAACAAAACAACCATTGCAGTAATTTTTCTTTTGTAAATAAAATACAAAATAAGGAAAAATGGTGAGCTCATCACTCTTTATGCAGTACAACACCAAGTGAACATCCAATTGTCAGTTAGTTGCTTTTATTTGCCTTGCACTTGATGTACACCAAAAACAGAAAGCACAAGGCCAACCAAAAATTTCAGAGACTAAAAGGAAACTAAAGAAACTAACAAATTGGGAATTCTCTTAGATAAAGACAAAATGAATTGACTAAAACATAATTTAAAATACAAATAAATATTCACATGCTTACCCAACAAAAAACAAAGAGATAAATCTGCGTAGAGATCATTAGATTTGTGGGAAGAAAATAACAGTCTCTTGACAAAACAAGTCATGCTAGCATCTGCAGGCTCAAATGAAGCAAGAAAAACAGTTTAAAAGTTAATGTGTAAATCAATCATAGCATGAAAACATTGTACCCGACATAGAAACAAGACAGGAATAACAAGAAATTATGAACTTTAACTCCTGGGTGTATAAGAAAACCAAAATTTGTAGTTTGACTCCTGTTGCAAATGATGATGCATAATTAATTTTAAAAAATTACATACCATTTTCTTTTACATTTCAAAAGAAGAAAAGGGAAGGATGAGCACAAATGCCTCATTAAAGGGTTAGTGGCATAGTATTTGGTTTCTTTGAGTCAGTTTAGATCGTGGTAACAAAGACATGATATTTTAAGTAGTTACATATCCTTTACAATATGGATCATAAAAACATATCCTTTACAATATGGATCATTGAAAAGTTATTCATCTACACAAGGAAAAAGTAATGTTTTGATGGAAAGCAAGGAAATTAACTCATTAAAACATATATTTACCTACTTTTTGGTTTGCTGAAGGTTTAAGACTGACATCGGGGTCGCACTTCTTGTTTGACTGGCTCAAACTTCACAATCCTCATCATCTAAAACTTGTGAAAAAATCATAGTAATAAAAATCTTCATTTATTAGTATAAAATCCTCAGCCATACACATGCTGCACCCGAGAATAACTAGTCCACGAGTATTGTATGCTTTCCCTAAATAGAAATTGACAAACTGAAAAATCTGCAAAAATCTCAGCTAGAGACTGAAATCTCATATCAAATTATAAATTAAAAAACTCAAACCTAAGTAGTAAAAGTTGTAACATGTCATATCATAAATTAAAAAAACAATAACATTATAACATGCCTAAACAAATATGTTTGACCCCAAACACATAAAAACTCAAATAAGAAGAAGAAACAAAGAATGGTACAATCTTAGTTCCTAATTATTTTTCATCTCCTACATTATTAATATATAACACAAGGCTCAGAAATAATATTGACTACAAATGAGAGAGCAAAAACACACATGCAATGGAACAGAGGATTCTCATGACAATATAAGTAAAGTAATATAAAAATCATAGGGGTTTCAGACCTCAATCATAGGAAAGCCAACAGACAAATCTAAGTATGGAAGATGGGACAATGATGTTTAAGAACTCAATTATACAGGTATACAAATCATAACAACCACTAATGTCTGTATGTCTCTCCAAATGCAAAAACCTTAGTGGATCCAATTTTCATAAACCAAAGGCGCAAGGCTTTTGTTTTCAACAACCATTAATCACATTCCACCCATGTTCCTGCCACAAAATTTTAAAAAACAAATGGAAATAAAAGAGATATACTTTGATTGCACAAAAATAAAAGAGGAGTCAAATTCCAGCGAAAAGGAAAAAAAATTAAAGAAATAGAAACAAAAAAGGAGATCCAGTTTTGTGGTGGGCTGAGATGGAACAAACAAAAAACAAAGGGAAAAATAGTTTGATGTGGTCTATTGCATAAAAAAAGAGGGAAATCAGCCACTTCTGTAACAACCCAAACCTTAATTAATATTTAACTATTAATTTAATAGAGGAAAAGACTCAGTTACCCTTGGATTATTTTATTTGATTTTAAGTTGACTTTTTTACTGGAAAAGAATTTGGGAAATCTGATTGTACCATTGCGTAGAGCGCGACAAAATGAGTCCGTAGACACGTAGTGGACTCGAATCGGACTTATAACGAAGAAGTTACGAGCAAAATACGAAAAAGGGCAAATTGGTAATTTCTGAAAATCAGATTTTTTAAAAAAATCTATTTTCCCTTCTCTCTCTCCTCACTCTCTTCTTCCTCACGATCAGAACCCCTCCCCGCCTCCTTCTTGCTCCAGCCGATCACCCAGCCACCTCCAGCCGCCACCACATCGCGCCGGACCGGTCAAGACTTGACCGGCGTTACCCCCGCAGCCCGTCCGACGTCTTCCCCGACCTCCAGCCGCCCTAAGTTCATCGGAAACAGCTCGGATTTGGCTGGTTTTTCTCCGAATTTCAAGCCTCTCGTTCTCCCTCCTCCGGCCACCAAATCGGACGAATTAGGCACCCGGGCACCAGGTGACCCGCAGGAGGGACCTTCAAAGGGTCCAGCTAGCTCAGAGTATCTGTGAGTGGACTTTTTGTTTTATAAACGATTTATGCAATATAATTTCATTATTTGATCTTGAATAAGTTTTACTGAATACAGCTTTTCTAGCATGACTTGATAGATTTAAACATTTCTGTTTATTTGTATGCTGCCTAGTTGAACATGATTAAAGGGATTTGGAGAGTCAGAATTGAGGTATTACCAGATTAAATGGCAGCAAGATTTAAGGAATAGTTTTATAAACTTTAATCTTTTTCAGAATCATTTATATATATTTATTTTAAACCACCATAGGTACCCAAGATTTATTAAGGTTGCCTTCAGTATAATAAATGTTGCCTCGGAAATAATGTTGCCTTCGGAATAAAATTATGTTGCCTTCGGTTACATTGATGTCGACGGACATCCAGTTTCCTTCAGATATGTCAGCATGCTTGACACTGCCCCACGAGTTGCGAGGACGCCCGGACCGTGAGGTGCGAGATTGCGGATCAGGGTGACCAAGTGTCCCCTGAATCCTGTGAGATTGCGGATCAGGTTGACCAAGTGTCCCCTGAATCCTGTGAGATTGCGGTTTGGGTTGACCTTGCGTCACCGAGACCTGCGAGAATGTGTCACTCCGGTGGCATGAGAATGGAATTGACGGATTATAGAGGAATTGACGGATTGCTAAATGGGTACACCTAGGTGGTAGATTATAGTTGATTTCAATGCTTTCAAGATTTCATGTTTGATTAAGTATTTGAATGATTCTATAGATATAATATGAATGCATTGATTTCAGTATGAATATATATAAAAGAAATGATTTAGTTTTATAACTGATTTTATAGTGGGGTTAGTATGTTCTTATATTATTTTCTAAAGCTTGTTTTTGGTCCACTCACCTTTTCAATGTTTTGCGCCCCCAAGCAGTAGCCGTGCGTCAGTGCGCCACCACTGGGCCGAGACCACCTTCCGCCACCTCCTTTGCCTTTGTAGGACTTTGTATAGTTATTTTATCCTTGTAATCGTTTCTGACTAGATGCTCTGATATGCCCTTGAACACTTGTTTAACTGTTAGAATGTAAATATTTGCATGCTGGCAGTTGGTGTTTATTCTTCTGTTTGTTTGACAGGTGTAATTTTGGGTTTGGTCCGATTTCATAGGAGACTCTGCTGAATTTTTCGACATAAGTCAAACCCCAGTTTTGGTTGAATTTTGACTAAAAGGGCAATTAGGTCATTTGTGCTCGGCACTTGCCAGGTGTCGGACACGCATAGGGTCAGCTCGGATTCCAAAGTGGAATTTGGGTCGGGTCCTGTCAACTTCTCCCATTAAAAGGAAAGAAAAAGCAAAC
The DNA here is from genome assembly GCF_002207925.1 of Prunus avium. The sequence goes on from NW_018921914.1 coordinate 157,589, forward strand.
CTAAAATAGAATGAAGCATTTCATACAACCAAAATAACAAGCAATTGTGAGAATACCTGGCCTGAAGTTTCTGGACAATAAAGAACCCAGTTCTACAAGGTAAAAATGGGTGTTAAAAGTTTCAGATTTTCGCCATTTTCAAGACCCTCTGGTTCGGTCTTCCTAAATATCTAGAGATTGAGACAGATTTGAGGAATGAAGGCTTACCCATAAAATTGTATGAGATTGAGATAAGAAAAAAGCTAATTGTTGTCATCCAAGAGCAAGAAGCCCTTGAAATTTGTGTGTTAGATCGTCTACTTTGAGTCTCTAATTTGGGAATTGAAGAAATAGTGGAAGAAGTTAGGGATTCTGATATTTGGGTTTGAATTTGAAATGCACGAAATGAAAGAATTAAATTTTACAGCTTGTGATATGTGGGTTTCTGAAGAGAGAATGAAAAGGCACGACACTTAAGAAATATTTGGACCAAAATAGAAAGATGCCGCGCACGGCTCTAGCCTCCATAGTTGATGGTTACAAATAAACGTCAAGTATAGATAGTGTAAATTGACGTTTTCCTTATAAACATCAAGTATATATAATGCGAATTGACGTTTTCTAATAAGTGTCACCATAACATGATGTATAATTGACTGTTTTTAAAAAGCGTCAAAGCATAGTAACAAAGTTGATGGTTTTGACAACAACGTCACTAATGAAGTGTCAACTAAAGCATGTTTTCTTGTAGTGTTAAGACTTTGAAGGCTATGGTGTTTGTGACTATGATTCTAGAGAGATTTATGAGTTCTAGAGGTAGGAGGATGGAAGGAAAAGCTTGAGGCTTGAAGGCTTGGAAGGGTATGAAGAGGAAGGAAAAGTTTGGAGTTATGCTTGGTGAGGCTTTATAGGAAAGATGGAGGATTTCAAGGGTGAGAAAGTAGAAAACATGGTTGTGATGGTTGAGGAATGGCTGGGATGGCCGCTGGAATACTTGCAGTAGCCGAAAGGAGGAAAGAAAGTGGTTTGATGGTTGCTGGGGTGCTTGAGCAACTAAGAGATGTTGGTCGATGGCTGCTGGGATGCTTGCAACAGCCAAAGGATGGAGGTTGATGGCTGGGATGACCATTGGAATGCTTGCAGCAGCTGATGGAGGAAGGAAAGTGGTTTGATGGTTGCTGGGGTGCTTGAGCAACCAAGAGATGTTGGTTGATGGGCTGCTGGGATGCTTGCAGCAACCAAAGGATCGATGTTCATGGCTGAGATGGCCGTTAGAATGCTTGCAGTAGCCGAAAGGAGGAAGGAAGAAGAGTTCTCGTGGTTGCTGAGAGGGTTGCAGCCACCAAGAGAGGTTGATTTTGCCTAGCAAATGCCTCCCAATTTATAGAGGGTATGGGTTTTCCTTTATTTTCAATAAGTAAAGGGAGGTGCTGGAACCAGCCTATTTCCAATAGTTAAAAGGGAGCACTAGGGCATGCTATTTTCCAGCAGGTGAAGCTAGGTACCATGAACTGATTATATCCTATGGGTAAAAGGAAGCGCTGGAATTGGCTTGTTTCCAACGGGTAATAGGGAGTGCTGAAAAAGACTTGTTTTCAACGGGTAAAGCTAGGAATTTGGAAAATGACTATTTCCTATGGGTAAAAGGAAGTGCTTGAAAAATATCTCATTTGCTCACCTACATTGGAGAACTTTACGTAATGAGCTTGGACTTTGGTGCTCCCAAGTAGCTAGCCCAAAGTCTCTATTATCCAAGAGCTTCCATGGGCCTTGTGGACCTCCGTAACCTTCCACACCACAATCCCTCGTGCAAGCCCCGTAAACCACATGACTTGGGTTCATATGAGCTTGATAGGTTATTGACATATGAAAAATGTATTATTGGCTTCGCATGGCATGGAAACTATTATTTATTTAATGAATTAATTCCCAAAATACAGCTTTGATTAACGCATGGCCAACATTATATGTTATATTGGGCTTAAAATGTCTTTGGGCTTGTGATTTTTTTAGGCCTCAACATTAGCCCCCTTGATTATTGGGGCCAGGAAGTGGCAGTGAGATGGGGCAAATAATCAATTTCAGCCCAAAATAATTGGCAGTGGCATGGCATGGTTGGTTCTTCAATATGCATGAAATATCCATGCTGCTTGCTTGGGCGTAGTCATTTTGTTTTTCTTGGCATGAAGATTAGCATGGTTTCAGCAACTATTAGCTTGGTCATATATATATATATATATATATATATATATATATATATATATATTTAAATGTAACGATGAGCAACTCAAGGATAACCAGTTAAGAGTCTTTGAAATCACAGCCAGGTTTTTTTCGGGAAGGTTGGAGGGGTCGAAATGGTCCCGCTTAAAACCCAATCTTCTTAGACACCGAGGGTGTCGCCTTGATGAACTTCCTAGACACTTTAATATCGGAGTTTACTTACTGGGGTTACCAAAAGTTGGCTTATTTTGCGACATGACATAGGAGATAAGGCTTGGTTGAATTTTAACCCAAAATAAGTTAGCTTGCATGATTGATGTGCTGATTTGGGCATTGCTAGGGCATGATCTTGAGCAATATTGTCGTGAGAGCGTGATGTTGTATGGTATTGTCGCAAGAGCATGAGTTCTTCAATTTGCTTGAAAAGCCTGAATTGCATGGAATGCTTGAATGAAATGAAATTTCTTGGCATGTGGATTGGTTTTATGCCATGTGAATTTGTCAAATGCTTGGTTGATGAGTTTGTTTGTTGTTTATGCATCATCTCTCTACTTTGCAGGAGTTTCTTCAAAGAAAATGAGAGCATGCAAGTCTAAGTGTTGAAGCATTAATCTTTATCAAATGAGCATCCCTTTCTAGTGTCTGATTCTTGGCTAATGTATCTTTTTCAGACTTGATTGAGAGGCTCCGAAGCATGAGAAGTGTCATCTTCTTACTAATTTGCTAGGAATTTGGCAGCATGAAGGTGAGTTTTGGTTGCTTGCACCTTGACTTGCAATATGAAGACTTCTGGAGGATTTGAAATTGGCAGGAGGTTATGTAGGGGCTTTTTTGTTCCAGCAGCTACTGATGGGCCTAGGCTACTGTAAAGAGCCAAATGTGTGAAATTGCCCCTTGTGTCTGAGTTCAAGAATCAGACCCCAAGAGTGCTTCGAAATGGTAGTTGAGCCTTAGGAAACACCTTGGTCTTCTTCACCAGTGAAACCAACGATTGCTTACAGATAAATTCTTGGCTTGGCTTGAGAAGCTTGTGGCATGGAAGCTAAGCATTCATGAGTTTAGCATGAGAGAGAGAGAGAGAGAGAGAGAGAGAGAGAGAGAGAGAGAGTAGATTTTTTATGAGAAATAGAGGTTCAAAGCAAGGAATTTCAAGAGAATTTGTTGGGGCAGAGAGACAGAGAGACAGAGATTAGGGTGAAAGAGTGGGTGCTTTGAGCAATTTCTGACAGCTTGACGAAAGCTCCGTTAGGCTCTGGAATAGCTTGCCATAAGAGAAAATGGGAAGAGATGGAGGAATAGGGCTCGAAATTGAAGGGTTCCAGGGATGAGAGGTGATGCTTGCTCTCTCTGGATGTGGGTTATGAGAGAGAAGGGAAGAAAATGGAAGAACAAAGCATGAAATTGAAGCTTCCAGCAGAGAGTGAGAATGCTTGCTAGCTTTGGAAGAGTTGTGGGAGAGAGAAAGAAGATGGAAGAACAGAGCATGAAATTGAAGGGTTCCAGAGGGGATGCTTGCCTTCGATGAGTTGTTTTTGCTGGGTAGAAAGTGCCTCCTTTTATAGGCGCTGGAACCCTCAATTTTATCAAGCTACCCTTTCCCCTTTTCCTTCACTTCCTTCCATTCCATCTTATTTGGTGAAACTTTCCCAGCCTGAGCATATAGGCATGAAGCCTTTTGGAGTTCCAAGACTTTCATGCAGCTGGACTTCTCCATGTGGGTGAGGCGCCACCCACTTTTTCTTCTTGTTTTCTCACCAAAGCTTGCAGAGGAAAGAATGGGTAAGGGTGCTAGTCAAAAGGTGATTTACTTTCATCAGCACATGGGTTTGCTCAGTTTTGGTGGTTTGGCTTCGATCTGGTTTTAACAAAGATGCTAGATATTTCCATGATGTTGAATATTTTATAAGGTGTTAGGTTGTGCTATTTTGTTTCCAGCGGCTTATGAGTTTGCTGTCAAGCTGCTGGAAGTTTTGGCTGATGTGGGATTTTTTCAAGTGTTGTGGGCCTTTTCTTAAGGTGATGGGCTATAGGGTTTTCTCTCTCATACTTACCCATATGTTTGGGCTCAAGGAATGGGCTTGAGTTTTGGTGTTCCCAAGCAACCCAAAACTTCAACTCCTTGGACCATCAATGAGCCTCGTGAATACTCGTAACCATCCATACTACAACCCGCTCAGCAAGCCCCAGACATTCTCGTGGCTTAGGCCCACTTAAGCTTGTAGCGTGGCATGTTGCTTATTTGCTTGGCGTGGCAGGTGTGCAAGCGCATATGACGAACTCTTGTGTAACCAACTTGGGTTTTTTCCCAAGTTAGGTGTCTTACTGGGCTAGAAATATATTTGGGCCCAGCCTTGGATTTTTTGGGCCTCAACAACTACATTGAGTAATTATCCGTATTTCAACTTGAACTTCATCTAGTTCACCATTTGGACCTTCAGTGTGAACACCGAAAACTACCTTCTAATTAAGGTTTAGTTTCCTCCATTGATTAACTACCTTTTTTCTTATGTGAACATAGAAAGTATTGTTAATAACAATATGATGTTCACGTTTAGAATCAACTATTTATTGATACGTAATCATATTTCACCTCAATACCCAACTTCACACCCTTATTTTGCATCATTGCATCACATTGAGTTCTCCTAGGATTATTTACAATTAATCAACAAACCAATACAATATTTAAAAACCATATTTCTATTTTCCACATACGTGTATGTTTACACTTACTTGAATCTAGAAAAAGACATTTTGGCCAACGACAACGTATTTTTCTTCATTCTCTTCAAATTTATGTTTCCCGTTTCCTTGGGTAGTTTTTGTTAAATAACTTAACTTATTAACTTGAAAGAATAAGTTTTTCGTTAAGTATCGTCACACATGACTATCCAAGCCAATATAGACTAGGTGGAGAACCTTTTTTAGTTGGAATTATCATGAAATACGATCATTCTTTAACTCAATGCTCTTGATCACATCATTAGGGCATAGAATACATGTCACGCCCCCTAATGTGAATTCACAACTTAGATGATTATTCAAGTCTGGTTAGATATGACATTCTTAATCAGATCCAATGCTTTGGCCAAAAACTTCTGAATCATGTCATCAAAGCATTCTCCCTCTTTACTGAAGGTAGAGATTCATCGTTGTATACTCATAGGTCTTCATGAATTAATCGAGGATCTCAATCATACCTTACACCATGTCCAAAAAAAATAATATTACCATACAACATGATCTAAGATTAATGACACCTTCATAAGACTACCGTGACACCTTCCAAGGTATGCCTTGTTTACACAAAGGAGAAGACATCCTTTGCCTTTCAATTGCTTTCCTCACTTGTGTTTCACGTGATAGCTAATGGGAAAGGGATGAATCAATTTGCATGTCATTCCTCTATAGCCTTTGGATTAAACCACATCTAGCAATCCAAAATTTTGATGTACTGATGCATCATATGTATATTATAATTTTTGCTTTTTGAATATGTTAAAAAGTTATTAAAGATTAAAGAATTTTTTAGTAAGAAAAATGACACGACATATTAACAAGAAGCGTAATGCTAGGGACACAAAATTTATACACCAAATACGATCCCCAAATGAGGTGGCATAGATCATTTGAGACCCAAATATAGCGACTCAAATTTGAAACCCATGAAATGAAGGTCAAATGCAACTTAGAATTGATAGAGTATTCAAAGATTGATACTTAAATGACAAAAGCTAACAACAAGAGAATGATAGGAAAATACTAGAATTTTTTATTGGTCATCATCAAGGTATTAAATATTGATATTATCGGTGATATTATCCCGATAATATCTTATTTTGGGGGGGGTAGCAACTAACCATGGTGTTATCATCAATATACCTATATTATCCCGATAATATCTGATTTTTGGGGGGCCGATATTTTAGCAACTAACCATGGTGTTATCGTCAATATACCGATATTATCCTGATAATATCGAGGAGATAACTTCAACATTATTATGAATGATTTGGGCAATATATCGAGATATTATCGATAATATCCCGATACGAAACCCAAAAGAAGATGACTCGTTATCTATACCTTCGGACTCTGTTGGAGTAGGAAGTAGTAACTATGGTTATACTCATAACCAACCATTTCCCTACCCTTCATATCCCATTCCTATTGGCATGGAATCAAGCGACTCATGGAAAGAATCCGAGACTCAATCTTCAAATGATTTTGCTTATGGACAACATTAACCAATCTCTGATCCATATGGGTGGCATGTTAACAATTACATGCAAAACTATTTTGGGGATTTATCATTTGATGACTACTCTTCAAAATATACTTACTCTACACATAGAGATGATGAAGATAGTGAAAATTTTGAACCTCATAGGAACTCTATATGGTACTAAGTCACTCATGTATCTTACCATGCAATATATAAAATGTAAAATATTGTAGTAATTCATTATATATAAATTGATTATGGTGTGTTTAATCTTCTTTAATTAATTACTACATATTTTCTACACTTACAGTGTTTGCCAGCTCGCTATATAATCAACTTAAATCAGTTAAATCCATCATGCAATGCATTTCCTTCCAATTTTTTGTGATAAACTATTAGATAATTGACTAAATAAACATCCTGCAAAATTTCAATAAAAATTTCCAAATTTTTCTTACAATTTTCGTGGTTTTTATTCAATTTTTACCTATACCGATAATATCCCGATATTTCCATCGACATTTCTGTGTTTTTGGACTTCCGATACCACCGATATTTTAAACCTTGGTCATCATGAGATTAGAAATAGAATTCTTGTAGGAGCAAGAGGAACACGAGGTTGGTACCCACAAAATCCAATATTTGAGCACCAAATCTTCGAGATCAATGGTTTTGATTTCCTTGTTGATTGATTTAAAAAGTAATTTTTTTTCTCTATTCCAAATTTCTAAATTTTCACGTATAGACCCGTACTACAATGATTTATAAAGCTTGAAAAGAAACTCATATCTCCCTTGGACTTCAACGACGTCAATAAACAGATCTGGTTTGACAATGAGCGACAACGAAGAGTGGAGGTTTTCTTGGGAGATAATGGTTTTTATTTTAGGGGTCTTTAGATCCAAGCCCAAAAGGTTTGGCTTTTATCAGGTTTTACCCATGCATTTGCTTGTTTTTTTTTATCTAGACCCACAAGTATTTATATCTCATTTTTTATGCCCATTTTGCCCTTTTAAATAAATATTGCAAGAAACTGAAAATTATGATTTTACGGTTGAGAATTGTATTTTAACTCTTTTTATATATCTATATATATAAAGCAAAAGGCAGAGAATGGTGAAACATTCAAAATACCATAAAATGCCCTTGGTTAATGCAAATATTAAGAATTGAAATTATTAATTAAATGAGGATAATATGGTAAATTCACACTTTTTCATATTAAAATTAAAAGAAAAATCAGATAATGGATCCTAAATAAAAAATAAAAAATAAGATAATGGATCCTATTTTTATGGAATACAACTACCCATTATCTTTTTTAATTCTAAAATAAATTTAATTTTTTTAAAAAAAAACCTCTCGCAGGCGCGGAAGCGCATGCAGAGAGGCTAGTTTTAATTTAAATTGTGAATTCTAGACTGTGTGTATTGTCTTCATAATATCCACCTACAATAAGAAAAAATTCATCAAAAAAGTGATTGACTTTCATATGAAGTAAATACATAATGGACAACAATTTACCACCGTATGTGGAGTTAAATACCTAGGATGAGATAAATACAAAAATAATTTACCTGTATATGAGTTACCTCTTATACTGTGATTAAACTAAACACATCTGAATTTACTTGTTAAAATTTTATTACCTAACAAGTAGAAACCGAAAACCCTACTTATTTACCTAAATTGTATGAACACTCATGCATGTTTGAAAACTTGTGCACGGTTGTGTTTTATCACCTCCAGAATAGGTATCAAACCCACCATGAACCTACACACCTAGTATATCATACCCCAAAATAAAATCCAACCTCCCCAATATGTAAACAAATGAAGACAAAAATATACCAACTGAAATTAAAAAAAATAAACTAAACAAAGGACCCACCTTTAAACACACCAACGCCAAGTTTAAGTCTTCACACTTCATAAAAGCCTTATAGTTAGGTGTATAAATTACCTAGGAAATTTTTTAGCAACATGAACAGCCATGAACAATAACATCGACTTTGCAAGTCCTCTCTCTCTCTCTCTCTCTCCAAAGATTTCAATATATTTTGAATAAGGTGTGGAGTACCAATGGCGAGAGGAAAAAAAAAAAGAAAAAAAAGAAACCAACTTGAGATATGCTAAAATCAATGTGAAGGTATAACCTTAAAGAATAATGTTAGTCTTACCACATTTTTGTACTACATTCTCATGTCACCTTATGTGACAATTGAGGTGGACATCCACATCAATTAAAATTATTTGTAGTTTTGTTCCGTTTTTAATGTGGTTATCCACCTAAGCTGCCACAGAAGGTGGTATGAGAATGTGGTATAAAAATGTGGTAAGAGTAGCATTACTTAACCTTAAATGTGACAATTATTAAAAGAATAATGCTACTCTTACCACATTTGTATACCACATTCCTATACCACCTTATATGGCAGATGAGGTGGATAGCTACATCAATTAAAATTATTTAGTATTTTCTTTTCTTTTATGATTTATTAAAACAAAACAAAAACTGTTAATTAAACTTTCTTTATTAAAATACACTTCATTGACTTAATTGATGTAATATATGATATGGACATGTCACATCATGTGGTATAGAAATGTGAGATAAAAATGTAGTAAGTGTAGCATTACTCTTATTAAAAATGTTACACTAATAAATATTGACCTAAATTTAGTTTGTTTCTCATTTTTATTAAATCATACAAGAATTAAGGGGAAAACCCAGGGTTTTCCCCGATGAATGTTTGAAGTTTTGGGTTAATATCTAATTTATTTAATTAGTTCCAATTAGAAAAATTAAATTCCAATAAGCGAATTTCATTAATTAACGTGTCATTATCACATAAGTTGCCACATCACGTGGTGAGCTAATGTAGTCAATTAATCGTGTTCAAATAATTTTGATATAAAAAAAAAAAGTGTTCAAATAACATTTTTACAAGTATGATCTAAAAATAAAGACTTCAAAAAATAACAATTTGTTGAAATAAAAGGCACGGTTTCCTTTTTGCTTTACAATGCTTTTCCTATCATTTGTTTTGTTATGTACGGTTCGAATGAGGGAAACGTAGGCCTAATTATTGAAAGGGACACAACTTACATGGTGGGTCTCTCGGTAGATTTTCTGCTCTCATGGCTCTAACGCACTGAGTAGTGCTGTAGTGGTAACTGGATAAAGCTGAACCGAACACAGACTGAGAAACAACCTCACTATCTTTAGCAGCACCAAAAAAAAAAAACAAAAAAAACTTTAAAGAAAAAGAAGGAAAAAGGAAGACTTAAAACCCCCCAAGGAGAGGTTTATTATGCTGCTGTTGGTGGATGCTTCAGTGCAAGTTTTTCTTTCTCTTCAATGGAATGTTGTTCTACTTTAAGCTTTTGCATACCCAAAAGACCTTTACCGTTAATCAGAACAGCATTATTTAGTAGCATTTGCAGTAACAGTAGGAAGCAGCATATGCCCATTGTCCAACTCTCTGCAATTTCTTACAAAAAATTTATTAACTTTGCTTTGGATGAAACCAAACGCCACACCCATTTGGCACCTTCTCCCTTGCAGGTATGTACTCTCCTAAAACTGATATGGGTTCTTCTTAGATTGGTTTGATTTGAATTGTTCCTTTTGGTACTGAAAAACTTAGATGAGTAAATATTATTATTCTTTTAATTTCCAAGTTACTAAATGCTGGTTTTGCTACTCAGCTGTTTGTTGAAAATACAAGATGTTTGCTGCTGGATCGCCATCTGAAAAATTATTCGGCCTTGTTCTTTTCTTTTTGTGTGCGTTAATTTGTGCATGTAAAGATAAATTGATGCTTTTCTGGTACAATAATCAAATTATTTCGTGGGTGTTGTTCCTATTAACTGATGACTTAATCCGTGAGAAGAAGCAGATAGGGAACTTATGGTATGAAGATCAGTAAATGCACTTATAGGAAACTAATATATGAAAAATACTACTAAACACTTCAGACTTTGCTTGGAAGTCATAAATGAACTTAATCGAGTAGCTTCTTCCCATATTTTAACTGAGCTTACTATGTTGGCTGATGCTGATTGCCAATGGTGTGGAGTGCCAAGTCATTCCTTATAATCATTGTCGTTATACATCGCCAATACAAGTGCTTAATTTAACCGGATTGTTCACCATATATGGGAGAAAGGGAATACTTGGTATTAGAATATAAAATATCTCTTGGCCCCCATTCTAATAGCTTATGTTTTTAGAAGTAGTGGTAAAGCAAAATAGCTTTTGTGGTCGGAAAATGTTGAGTTCAAATCTTTCAAACTACAATCTCCCAATTTGCTCCTCTGGTTTGGAAGCTGCTTTCAGTCCTTCCATTGGGTGCCAAGTCACATAACTGATGATCCTTTCTGAGGTTTCAGGGATCTCTTCTTTGAGTCTGATCTATGATTAAAGGGCCAGAAGGGGCTTGGGACCTCAGGCAAACAGCTAGTGCTAGGCCTGAGTACTCAGGTTGAGCTAGTATTTGGGACCTAGATGTGAGCATTGCGAGTGCTCAAGTCAAGATGGACCTCAGGTCAAGCTACCATCTTTTCCTTTTGGCGACACCCAAGGTGATCATCCTCGACCAAGGTGAAAGGCATTGTCTAGGGTGCTTGGGTAGGTGGTTGGGTCATTCAGTCCTATAGTTGAACTAGAGGACTATTTTGGCTCTATGTGGCTCGTCCTGATTAGTGGTTGATTTTTTTTCTCAACATTTCCAAAAATACCGAGTATTTGTACTGTGTTTTATTGTTTTTATGAATAAGTTCTGTTTCATAATAAAAAAAATTATGCTTAAGCATGCGCTTTCTTGGTACACTTCTCTATCTTTCACAGTGTGAACATAGTTGGCTGAAAGCACCGTAGTATTCAATTATCCAAATCCTGTCAAAAAACGAATTGTATCCTCAGATCATGACATTGACATGTTAGCTGATGGAACATTGATTGTAGATGCAATTCACCAAGAATAGAATTCAATTGTATTGAACTTATGCAGCTTTTTCTTATGCATTATTTGGACTAGATCAGCTTTCAAAAGGTTTGCAATTTCATGTTGACCATTTCTTGAACTATTTAACTTTTTTATTTTTGAGAACTCTTTGATGCTGTGATAGTATACAATTATGAATATTTCACCAATGATTATTACCTGTCATAATGTTTATTATTTCTGCTATTCATGACTAGCATTCCATTGTGTGTCATCAGGAAAGATATAATTCTCGGATCTCAATGGATGGTAAATCAGAGATTGAAATGTTGTCATTCGAAGCTACTAAAGTTAGGCTTCTACGTAGCCTTTGCATTGAGAATCAAACAATGCAGGTATCATGCTGTAACTTGTCACTTTGTTTACCCTATATTGTGAGCTATAGAAGAGCTCACAGTGGCTCCATTTGATTTAATAATTTTGTTTTGGTTTATTTGTTATTGCTATAATACTGGTGCAATGATGTCAACTACCTAGTACTCCACCATTGTTATATTTTCAAAATGTATGTCACCTGCATATTAAAATAAAGATAGTTCATTTCGGGGTTGCGTGTTGAATTGATGGATGAAATCTCTTACAGATCAGTTGGAAATCATCTATAGGATGATACATATGTACTACAAAATTGTTGTGTGTGCAATGTGTTGTAGCCCCATTCATACTCATTTTCTTGACAAGAGGCTGATTGGTTTTTATCTATGGCAATTTGGTTACTGACTAGTTTCAGCATTAAATTTACCTTGTCATGCGAGAATATTTCTCACTCTTGACACTATGAAGGTACTAGAGTTTCACATGATTTTGTTTAGCAATTAGAATTAGAAAGTGAACCATAAACTGAGTTGAAGCCATATTCTTATTGAAATTTTCTGTCTCAAAGGTGAAGATTTTTCATGTGATTATTTTTCCTTTTATTTATTTTTGTTTTACCTGTAAATAACAGTTCACATATTGCTATTTTTTGTTGAAAAAAAAAAAACAATATAAATGTAATTTCAATTGGTATCCCCGTAATCTTTGCTCAAATATCTGATATCACAAAAACAATAAGAGAAAATTGGAAGTTAGGCTAGTAGAAAGTATGTCTCCTGAAGGTTTAGTTATTTGTTCCTACTGATAACTAGTTAGGAGACGGTGAAATTATCGATTTCAAGTTTCAACATACACATTACATGGATCATGAATTAAAAGTAACCAATGAATAATTGATAACATGATATTTTGCTCTAATACTATAATAATTGATAAATAACCAATGAATATATCAGACCAAAAAAGAAAAAAAAACAAATGAATTTAAAAGCTGAAGCTGCTAGGAGATAATCTGAGAATTAGTAAGATCTTGTTCATGGCCTGAGAATCTGTAAGCTTGATGAGATTAGGTATGGAAACCTCAATTGACAGGCCTTCCTCAAAGCATGTGCATATTTTGTATATTTTGTTATGATCTATAACACAATTCACACTTTGGCCAATAACTGTTGTATCATAAATCATGTGCAGGTTTTGGATTTTGCTGTCTTCCCAGAACCAGAATTTGATATGCCCATATTTTGTGCCAACTTCTTCAGCAGTGCAAATACGAACATAGTTGTTCTGTAAGCTCTTATTTATTAATTGTTTAAAAGTAATCATAGGACTACGGTTCTTTTATGACAATATCATTACATTAATCTTAAACATCATTACTGATAGTGTTGTCTTCCCTCAACTGAGAATTATCCAAACCAAGTTACTGTTCTAAAAATATGTAGTAAAACATACATATTATTGCTATAAATTAGCTCAAACTTTAGTACATCTATTTATAGAAAAGAAGTCCAACTTTCTGTTGTGATACATTGGTAAATTATTTGTCTTTTTTTGTTGGGCGTGCTGCATCTAGAAACTCCACCATTTACTCTCTTTTGATGCCGAATGACACTTATAGTATGTTTATCTTCCCAAAGTGATAATTTTAGTACATCATAACTATATTTTTCTCGCTGAAGCTGTTTTGGTATCATGTATAAATATTGAATACTTTAAATTTGGAGCTTACCCATAATTGATCATTTATAGGGACCTCAATCCCTTGCATGATGTCATCAGTCAAAGAGATTACAAAGAAAAATACTATAAAGGCCTAATACCTCTTGGCCTTAAATATGCTGAGGTAAGTAGAATGATTCGAACTAGAACTATAATGTAAATGCTAATCCCGTGGTTATTTCCAAATCCTTTCTAAAAGATATGGCATCGTGACTGAACACAGATTTCATGCAGCTTTTACCCTGGGGAGGAAAGCTTACTAGCGAGTCATTAAAATTTTTTTCACCAATTGTGATATGGACAAGATTTACATCAAGCTCCTACAAATATGATGTTTTATATTCTGCATTCATGGATTATTACAAGGTATAAGTTTGATGGCTTTTATGTCCCAAAATTTTAGTTTATGATATTTTCCCTATGCTGCTAAGTGGAATTGAATATCAACATTTATATGGTACTTCCTATATCAATTAAACTGTAGAGTTCCAAGTTCTAACATATCAATTAAACTGTAGAATTCCAAGTTGTAATGTGTTAGAACTTCCTCTTGCTCCTGCAGGCGTGGCTTGAGCTGATGGACCAAGCAGTAGTGGAGACAAATGCCTCTAAAATTATGTGTAATCGTGAAGCACAACATAGATATCTAACATGGAGAGCAGAGAAGGTGATTAATGCTCTTTGCCAGGTTTATTGTTACATGCATCCCTTCTTATGTATGGATTCCTTGTGGTTCATATTAGGACCTTGGAACGGATTTTTTGGGAAGTCATAGTTCATGTCTTTGGTTTACTCACTCTCAAATCTAAAAATTCAGTGTTTTAAGTTAAAAGAACAAAGAAAAGGAAAGCAGTTATTTTCTTCGAATGTCAGTCTCACTTATAGGGCCTTCAGAACAGAACTGTTGTTGAATTCATAATGGAAATTCAGTATGTTCAATATTACCAAACAAGTTGTACCCAAAAAAAAAAATTTCTACCTAATAAGTTAAATTATAATAGAAAATTATTTTTTTTCAAGAAATTTTTAGATATCAAATGATAGTTATGGTGGCTCTCTTGATTGCCTTTGACTTTTACAGCTTAATCCCCTATTATCTGTTTTTGTGACTTATTTTGTTGAGACAACATGTGACATTAGGATCCTGGGCATGGACTGCTAAAAAAGTTGATTGGCGAGACACAAGCAAAGGTATTGGACATTGATGAGTTTGATTTTGTTACATGAGTGCAGTTTCTGACTTAAAATAATCTCTAGGACTTGCTGGTGAACTTCCTCTTTAATGGAATTGATGAACTAGGAAGCAAAAGCTTCCTGGATTACTTTCCTGAGTACTGCTGCGAGGACGGGACTATAAATCAGAGTCGCAGTATAATTGGAAAGTCTTTTGAAAGTCGCCCTTGGGATAGGAAAGGAGAATTTATTAGTAACAGTTTTGAAAATTAGATTGCAGTTCTGTGTTCCAATCTGTTGCACTTTTTTTCCCTTTGTGGATGTTTTTCCTTTCTCCTTTTGGAATCCAGATGATGTATATAGTAATTACTTTTGCTAAAACAGAAAACGCTAAACGGACTCTGTTGTGCAGTTCAATTATTTCAGTGACAAGGTTGGGCCAGTTTTACTTTGTGCAGTTGAATCAGATTCTGTCATTCATATGAGAATAACTGAACTGTGCCTTGAAGGCGAAGCCAAAAAAAAAACTTGCAAAGAAATGGTACCAAAGAACTCAGATAAAAGCCACAAGATACACTACTTTTCAATGTGCAACATTTGGGAAATGTGATCACTTTTACAGGTTGAAATGCGCATGCATAACTGTAAAAAAAAAAAGGGGGGGGAAGGAAATTATACAATTTACAGATCTAAATTGAAATATTACATAGTGATTATTTACAATATATAGACAGACAGATCATTGCTTATATTTCTTGTTTTCAAGCAATTCATAGTATACATGGATGAATCGGAAGCAGAGTACAGTTATTGAGCTTGGGCAGCTTTGAATAATTCCCTCCACTTTTGCTGATCACTTCCTGGACCTTCTCCCTGCACAGTACTAGATTTTACTACTGGAAAGAACTTCAAAGCATCAGAATATGGTAGGGTTAATTGGAATTAATTCATATAAGGGTCTAACATAAACACTGGCCTCCTTGTTTTCTCTATATCACATGCCCCTAGGTCTCCAATGAACTATGCAACGATATCAAATGTGTTCCAAATGGTAAGGGGTCAAACGCAGTGTACTTCTCTAAACCAAGGAGAAAAGGAAAGAAAGGAAAGAATAAAGGCAAGCAAGCAAATCGTCTAACTTCCATTCATCTCTATAAATTCAAGTTCATTCCCAAACATCAATATAAGTAAAGACTGAATTCTGAGTTCAAATGCCAAGGGACGTTGAAAAGCAAGGCCAGATATACATTGTACATTTACCCCTCTATATTCTGCAAGACTGCAATCATATCCGGAAAATTACCTCAACTGAATTAACTTCAAAAGTTTTTCCTTCAGTACATTCTATGTCCAATGCCTGTATGCAAGCTTCAGCAACAACGAGTCTGCTAACCTCTCCAACTAGTTTATCTCCTGGATCCCATAAATGATTAAACCCATTAAGATAAAGACATAAGATAGGAAGGAATTTAGTTAACACCATATCCCAAAATCATGCACACAGACAAGATGATCCCTGCCTAAACCAGAAGAATTTGCATGTATGACAGGAAAATCTAATATATTGGTATCTTGTGGAAAATTCATTCAACAATTATTTATTTAAATCTCCATATATTCAACTCAACTCAATTAAGCCTTCCCACAAATTTAAGGTTCAATGTGTGGTTTGATGCGAAATTAGTTACTAGCTTTTGATCAATGTTCTCAGAACCAGGTTCACCTAGTAAGGGAGCATCGATTAAATTAGGTTTCTGAGAGCCTGGGACAAACAAATCTAAGCAGCAGCAACATTCATGTGAAGGTATATGAAAACTTATGAACAATGCCCATCCTAAAGTATCATGGAACCTTGAATTCCCTTTTCTTATTTCGACATTAAAGACATCAATAACTGAATAAACTGTTTCGAATAGCAAGTCAGTGGTATCAAAACCCCTAAAGGTAACATTTGATGAAATAAGCAAACAAAGTAATACTACTCATAATTGCCCATCGTCCCTACTCTAATGTTTTAAAATAGCAGTTTCCAATATTCAACCTTTCCCCTCCTCCTCCCTCTCTCTTCGTGGTTCATGCTAAAACAATGATGGCAATTTTCTTTCCAGCCAAAGCAGCTTTTGTACCAGTTGGCCATGTTAAGGTAGTGATCGTTAGCTAGTGATTTAGTTCCATTAGCTCAATTTACAGAGCAGCCTTCATCTGTTTGGCATTTCTTAAGATTTTGCAGTGCTAAGACTAAATTTTTGGTATAAGACCATAGGACCTATAATTGAGCCTTAAGAACTGAACCTGCAATCTATCTATGCAATGCTCGTTGAAAATTGATAGTGTACCTTGACCTATTAGGACTGCACGGCGTTGGCCAGCTGTAGCTTTCAGCAATGTATTAAGATCATATGATGTGTAAGGTCCATCTGTCAATCTACCAGGTCTGCAAAGCAAAAAGTATAAATACGATATAAGCAACAATTTTTAGGGATATAAAGCTGCTTTTCTCTAAGCGGAAGCCTGCCATAATTACTATGGCAGTTTTTTGGCTTCTCAGTAATAAAAAAAGTTACATAACTAATTTACACAAACCTGATTATTGTAAATGATAGACCAGAATTACGAAGAATATCCTCCCCCATCTTCTTATATTTGAGAACACCAAAAAGGTTCATAATGCTACAAAAATAAAAGAATTTAAATAATTAATCCATGTGAGAAAGAAATAGAAGATTGAAAAACCACTTCATTGTGAACTAGTTGGATGTACAAGATGGTTTAGTTCGGAATTAAGCTTACGTGACACTTTCAAACTGTTCAAAGCCATAATGATAAGAGATATAAAAACCCCTACATTAATCCTGAAGAACAGCACAGGCACAATATTGTATCTGCAACTATGACTAAGAAATAATTTTTAATTGCTCTGAGCACCATTTTGTAAAAGAACAATATTGCCTTTTAAGTTCTCTCTCTCTCTCTCTCATGATGTAGGACAGGAATTTTGGCCTTTGATTGCTGCAAATTGTAAGTAGGTAAGGTATAGAAGCTACTAGCACCACACCTGTAGGTCTCTGGGCATTGCACCTAGGATGGGTTGCAACACAGTCCTAGAGAAATACATAAGCTTCGCTGAAATTTTCTGTAAATTTATTCATGGCTCAAAAGAAGGGTTCAAAAGCCTTATGTGGAGGTCTGTGAGACTGCCTATTAAATGTAATGCATTGCTTTGTACCATACAATGAACCCACGCATACCTGAACCATTATTATTATAATTATTATTATTTTGTTGGTATATTACATTGAACCATTGTTAATCACCTAACGACCATGTATTTACCCAATACATGAATTCTAGGTGCCCACGTGATTGTATGAGCTACATGTGCTGCATAAGCCAGTAAAGTGCCTAGAACCAGAATCAAGCCACTGGATACTTTCCTTATCCCTACAACTAGCATGTCTCCTATAAGGAAGGGACTGTTGCAGTCCTTTCCTCCATTCCATTACAAATAAAAAGGCATGAAGAAGGGTAAAGTTAGCAACCTTATCCGCCAAATTGAGGCCACACTTTGCTCTCTTCATCTTCTCCTTGTGAAGATACTTTCTTTAAGGAAATCAGCGAGGAGCTCACTTTGGAAGTCTAGACAAGATAAACCTGGGGATCCTTGTGTGTGCATCAATTTGTGCAGACTGGTGGCATAACCAAAAACCTTTTTGGAGCCATAATAGCATGGAGGTATTGCTTGACTCATCAGAGGAGCCATTGGTGCAAAGGCATGCTTGGAGAATGCAGGCCTAGAGGTGGATGTGCAACCCTCTCAATTGATAACCAAACCTATTCCTTATGTATAAGGTTTAACCCTAATCCTATACATGTTCTAGATAATAGATCTAATAAGGTTAATCAAAGTAAAAATTTTAAATTTTCTTATGATAGGAATATTGATCCCAATAAATGTTATATCAGTCTTTGGTTTACCATTATGGTCTCAAAATATTGCAACTATTTTCGAAATTTCTCTGCACTGAGGAAAATAATCTATTTTATGTCTATGCTTGAGAACTTCAACTCATAAGTTTCGTTTACAAGAGTTTCCTTGCTGGGATCTTATTACGAAATTATGAAAATTTCAGCACCAACGACACAATATTTAAGGGCCGCTAATATTAATTAAATCATTAAACATAGTTTCTTGCCAGTGCTCACTCAACCAAAAGAAACGCACTGGTTTTATAACTCAACATCCATAAATAAGTTGTCTTACCTCCATGGCAGTTCATTGAACTTGGTGACACCTACTGATGATACAAGAACAACTCTCTGCAGCGAAGAGGGCAGTACAGATACAAGATTTCTCACGCCCTCCCAATCTTCATTAAAAAATTTAAAAGTCAAATGCGCGGAAAGCATATGTATAGATGAGCAAGCAATCTTTGGTTGTGTGCGTGTTCATGTATAGCTCATCTATTTAATCTATTCAGATGTAATCTGTTTTTCAGCCTGCTATATCCAAACAGAAAATAAATGATGCATATGCCTTAGATGCAGGTACTTGCTCACTCATAAAGCTAAAATTTCAAAATAGAACTCTAACCAACTCTTTCTGGTGTATTATCCCCTTCCCACCGCTTTGAAGGAAAAGCCGTAGTTCCTGTGCAGCAAATCACATGTGTGACTCCCTAAAAGAGAAGACATTTTAAAATTACTCATTCAGAAATCATTAACCCTTGACCCATTATCAATACAGAAAATAGGAAAAAAAAAAGTATACATAACTAATGTAAAAGCGCAAACCTCAAAAATAGATGGATCTAGATCGTCTGCATTCCGAGTGTCTCCTTTGAAGACCTATCAAGTTTTTATAGAGCTATGATACCCACTCCTCAGGAAAGGAAACAAGTTTTAAAAAAAGAGAATGTATTTATGCTCTAAAACTAAGCTGAAAGAAGACATTGCTGAGAATATAAATCCAGATGTCAAATGACACCTTCTCACCTCTAATAAATCCAGGGCTCAGTTCAGTCACAATTTTGCATCTTAATAAATAAACATATATAGTCAATTGATTTCAGGTTCGATGCTTTAACTTAACAGAAATATAGCAAATATTTGAGTGATAGAGATCTCTTGAATAATTACTTACACAGAAATTGGTACCTGCAATTTCTCTTCATCTTGTTCACCAAACAACGTAGTTGCTTTCTCAGGGTCACGCAATAACAGGCGTGCCTTGATATTCCGGTTGAGCAACGAAGCCACTACCAGCTGACCTGAAATGAGATTAACAAAGCACCAAAATTTACAAAGTTCCCAATAAAATTCACAAAAGGGTATGTGCAAAACTAAAAACCTTGGAGGAAAACCGTATCATTTACTCAAACCTGCATCCCAAAAAGAGGAATAATTGTTTGATTTAAGTTCACATACTTCACTAGCATTTCCACAATCACAAGACTCATTTTGCTATATAACCCACATAAAGAAACAGCAATAACACAAACCCCTCAACGGAATTCAAAACAAATTCAGAAGCAAAAGAAACATATATATATATATATATATATATATATATATATATATATATATATATATATATATATATACATATAAAGAGCACTATAAGCAAATGAAGAGCTACAAACGAGAGAAGGAACAAGTGAAAATACCAACACCGCCGGTGCCTCCAATGACGAGAACGCCCTTGGAAGAGGAGGAAGGAGAAGTTTTGGAATCACTGGTGGAATCTGAACTGGTGGATGGGATCACTTCCTCTTGGACAGCAAGAAGTGCTGGCGATGATCCTCCATTAGAGCTCGAAATGGTCCTCGAATTGAAGGAGGGATTTACATGAAAACTATAAGGTGGAAGAGTAAAAAGAGGTATTTGTTGAAGGTGTTTTGGGAATGTTCTAGCTGGGGTTGGAAGATTGGGAATGGAAATGAGTGAGAGTCTGGAAGCCATGAGCAAGAGAGAGAGCGCAACAGCAGAGGAGGGAAAGAGAAGATGAAACGAGCAGTTATAACTTATATGTAAAAGACTTGTGGTGGTTGTATTTCTGGCCGGCAATTACCAAAATGTACCCATGGCATGAAATTACCAAAATGTCCCCCACAAATTACGCACCTTAGATGCAGACTGCATTATTAGCCCCATGATCAAACTGGACGGCTTAGATTTCAAGTTAGAGATTGAACTTGTGAGCTCGAAACCTCGATTTCTTTTGTTAAAAAACAAGAGGTCTAAGATTTGGCGGCAACCACATCGAAGGCTGAGTTTTGAAACTCCATGTACAGGTAAATTATTTCATCTATGTCAAATTTGAGATTATTAATGATGCGTTAGTTGTAGTTTGCATTAGCCTTGGATTTTAGGATGTGGCCTAAAAATGTGCCCCCAAGGTGTTTGACGAATTGCCCCAATGAGTGCATTTTTGTTCATGGTGTTCATGATTGGATGCAGCAACGACTGTTTTCAGCTTAGCTAGATGCTCGGGGAATTGCCTTCCCACATGGGTACAGCTTGCCAGGCTCAAGAAATGGGCCTTTGTTTAGTATAGTGGTGGTGGGGATGCAAGAGAGGGGATGGGAGGACGGGTTTACCCGGATGGGATTAATAAATGGGAGGCAATTTGGGAATGGAGTTTGGAGTTCTCCAAAGAAATGGGTTCTATGGGAGGAGGAAGATATGTCAAAGGGACCAAACACTTTGCCACCGAGAAGCATCAGACAGTCTAGTTGAATAGCAAGTACACTGCCTTGTCGAGTTTGGTTCCAAACACAAAGAGGGTTTACCGTATATACTAAAACTTGTGTAGAAGAAGAAGATCAATCTATTGTTGATTGTGTCCAAGCTTCTTGATGAAAGGTCTTTTTTGTATGCAAGTGCTATAGCCCAAAAGCTCATTGAGGTTCTGGAAAAACAACATGCAGTACCGTTTGTAGGGATGCATGAGTTGTTCCTTTGGATATATATGGTAGTATATACCAAGTCTTTATAATAGATACTATCTTTTATGTTGTTCTTACTATATGATGCTGAATTTGAAAAGTAGACGATAAACTTGGTGTGACAGACGCATGAAGGGGAGTATATAGAACTTATATACTTCTAGATTGGCATGGCTTTAATTAGTTATATTAATTACTATAGAGTGAGCACTATTATAATTAGCAGCTATATATACGTGCCCAAATTTAATTAGCTATACAATAACCACGCATTTTATATTGGAAATCATTTCAAATGTTTGAGCACTATTAATTCTCAGCATGATTGTCTTTACATATATATTTATAATATACTTGGTAATTGGTATTATTTCATTCAAGTTATATTAATGAATAACATTTATGTATAAAACTTGCTGGAACAAAATCATGTGGATTTTTCATGTTTTTTAAGAATGGTGCTGGAATACAAGAAGTAGCAGCAATGCAACTGAACTGGAAGCAGCTTTCAGAAAAGGTTCCATCCTGCACCCAAACCAGCGAATCATACTTAAAAAGAAGAAGAGGTTGATACTAGCTTAAAGGTAGAAAAGTCACCGGTCTGGACTATGTTTCATAATATTTTATTAAGTTTAATTAGTATGTATTATGATTCATTTGACTTTGCAAATCATTAAGAGGATTTGAATAGACTGATGTGGTTTTAAATTGATGTCATATTCAGGTTAATATCAAAATTTGTTGGGAGAATGGATGAGAATGCACGTGTGTGGGACCTAACTGATAGTAGCGATGCAGATGGTGATGGTGTGGATCCTGACATTTGTGTTATACCCAAACTCAATACTGAGTCCATACCAGAAGTTGGGAAAGAGTTCGATTCACTTCAAGATGTTTATAATTTCTATAATAATTATGCAGAGAAGGCAGGATTCAGCATACGCAGTCATTCAAGCAAAAAGGATAGACTCACGGGGGAGATAAAAAGGAAAGAATATGTATGTTCTAAACAAGGTACGTATTGTAGACCCGAAGCGGAAGGCAGGGTAAGGAAAAGACGAAGAGTCAAAGTACGACAAGATTGCAAGGCTAGGATTGGGGTTGTGAAGTGTCCTGAGTCTAACAAGTACTCTATTTCATTGTTTGAAGAGGTACACAACCATTCATTGACAACCCCAGATAAGGTGCATTTGTTGAGATCTCACCGTGATGTTAGAGAATCAAGAAAAGCACTCAAAATTGACCGACTTGGTGTAGTTAATATACCTACTCATCCACCAGTAAGTAATCTTGAGGTACAAGCAGGAGGAATGGAAAACATTGGGTGTATAAATAAAGATTTCTACGATTGGGAAATGAACATGCGCACGCAACTGCTGGAGCATGATGTAGAGCTGCTGAGTGAGCATTTTGGGGCTGAGAAAAGAAAGAATGAGTCTTTTTATTTCAAGATGGAGGCAGATTCTAGTGGAAGGCTGACTAATTTGTTTTGGGCAGATTCAACATCTAGACGAGCTTATAAATTCTATGGAGATGTGATTGTGTTTAATACAACATATAGCACGAATCGTTACGGATTGGTATTTTCGCCGTTAATAGGGGTGAGTAATCATGGGCAGACTATTATCCTTGCATGTGCTTTCTTAAGTAAAGAAACCACCGAATCTTTTGTGTGGTTATTTGATCAATTTAAGAATGCCATGCCCGGTCCACCACCCAAAATGATCATTACGGATTATGATGCAGCCATGACAAAGGCGATTGTGCAAGCTCTCCCAACTACATACCATAGATTATGCGTATGGCATATTTTGAACAAATTTTCTGAAAAGGTAAATCCCCCAACACTCAGAGACAGATTCTCAAATTTAAATGCTTGCATATGGGAGATAGACACAACAATAGAATTTGAATCAAAATGGCTTACCTTGATTACAGAAAATGGATTAAATGATCATCCTTGGTTGAGTTCAATATATGATTTGCGTGATAAGTGGGTTCCAGCCTATGTGAAACATGTTTTCTCTGCTGGAATGTCGAGTAGTAAGCAACCTGAAAGCTCACATGCTTTCTTCAAGCCATATGTTTCACGAAAGAATTCGTTGATGGATTTCGTAGTACGATTTGAACGAGGCCTTGCTAAGCAGCGGCATGAGGAGTTATATGCTGATCATGTTGACCGTAATGAAAAACCTGCAAGCCTTTTGGAGACGTCAATGGAAACCCAGGTGGCAGGCTTGTATACAAAGGCGCTGTATCAAAAGTTTCAGATTGAAGAATTGAAGAGCCTTAAATGTTTTCTTCAATGTACAACGTCGGATGATAGACAAAGGGTTTATAAAGTAACTGAGAGGATAAAACCTGGGGTTTCTAAAGTCAAAGAAGTTGTGTATGATGTATCCGCTGATCTAGCTTCTTGCAGTTGCAAACACTTGGAATTTTGTGGAATTCCATGCAGGCATGTATTGGCTTTTCTAAAACATGAGCAAGTCGAATATTTGCCAGATAAGTATTTATTAAAAAGGTGGATGCAACGAGCGAAGTCTGCATTGGTGTTTGATTGCGATGCCATTAAAATTAAAGATCACGTTGACAGGTGTGTTTTAATGAGGAGATCTACATTGTCTAAACTAGCCATTACTCTAATTGATTCTGCATCAATGTCCGAGGAAGCTGGGAAGTTACTGTTAGAAACTTTACAGGGTGTGCAGGAAAAAATAGAGTCTATGGGGCAGGCAATTGGGCATGCACAAGGAAGTGGTAAAGCCGTGGCGAGCGATTCTCAAACAGTTACTTTAATGGATCCACTTCGAGTGAGAGTGAAAGGCAAAGAGAAGGCAATGGGCAAATTGAAACGATGGTGTACTGAGTGTAGGTCGGTTGATCATGATAGACGCAATTGTCCTACATTGATTAACTAGTCCGAAATGCAAATTAATATTTTTTATCAATCTTCCACATGAGTGCTTTCATAGTAAGTTCTCATTCTGTGTTGTAATGATGCAGTTCTTTCCCTGGAAACAATGACGACACAACTCAGAGCATGCCGAACACACAATCTAGTCCGATCCTGTCCTTGATGGATGAATTTGACATTTATGCAACTGCCAGCTCTCATCCCGTTTTGTAGTTGGCTGATTGTGTCAATAAATTTGATGTATTGTCCATGTATGTTTTTCATCATTGAACTGGTTTTCTTTGTTTAGGGTTGCAGGTTTTGTAGTATTGTTCGTGTGTGTATCCGAACTGATTGACCATTGTTCTTGTAACCTGTGTAAGGAAATTGCATTATGGATACCAGATTTTCTTCCTCTCATGACAACATTCCACTTACAGATTCATTCATATTCTACCATCATGACAGCGAAAGATGATCACAAATCTTTCAGAAAACATCCCAAACAGATTCACAAACCACTTATAAGATGTTTCACAAGTATGTGCCTATAAGATTCCAGCAGAGAAAACATCCCAAATGATCATCCTTCTTTTGTTAATACAAAAGTTTATTATTTTTATTTTTTCAATTGCAAAACATGGGTGCTCTCCTTTAACAAGGAAGCAACTTTTGTTAATACAAAAGTTTATTATTTTTATTTTTTCAATTGCAAAACATGGGTGCTCTCCTTTAACAAGGAAGCAATTTGCTATGTCATGGGCCGAGTAGTTTGTGGCATTACAACTTAAAAGTGCGACCCCTAAGAGCATTTCCACCACACCCCCTTAGTCCGGGCAAGAGGGGGCCTAGGACCCCTAAGAGCATTTCCACCACACCCCCTTAGTCCGGGCAAGAGGGGGCCTAGGCCCGTGAAGTCGTTTTCAGCAGTACAAAACAGCCCAGGCAAGGCGGGGCTCCACCAAGCCCTGGCAGGCCCGAAGACAAGAACATCCCGAGTTGTTGTCTAAGGACTGTGACGTCGGTGATGGCATCAGCAAATAAAAAAAAATCTGAAAAAATACCAACATTTTCATAATTTTTATTTATTTATAAATATCTAGCCATATTCTTCACTTCCCACACTAAAACTCTATAAAAATTATTCTCCTCATATCTCATGTGAATAGTGGTTGCCATGGCAATAGGTGGAAAACCAACAAAAAATTTACTAGGGCAGGCACTATTCATGTGAATAGTAACAACATTTGCCTCCGTTTGCCTTTTGTCATGGCAAATGAGTGAAAATGCTGTAACACTATGATATGGATTGAAGGAAAATACTTGGAATAACAATATGAAATTTGGGCTTATGAAGCAACCCTTGACCTCTTTAAGTGGGGTTTTTGGAACTCAAAGTTATCTGGTTAATAACTACATTCAGTTGTACAACTTTATATATGTGTATCCTACGGAAGAGCAAAAGCTCTACAGCCAGCCACTACCAACAATACTAACTACAAAATAAGAACAACTATATCCTATAAAACCCACTACTTGTCCCATCTTAAAACACCAAGCAGAGTCCTAAACTACAACAGGAAATATAATATTACGTAACACGCTACTGCAAAGCAAAGGGAATGGCGTCGTCTTCTTCGGCTCTCTCAAGACTCTCTAATCTCCGCGGACACTTACATCCCTCGCACTCAAATAAGGTACCTAACACTCCAATCATACCTTCCCCTCTTTTTCTTTCGTTTAATCATTTGGTTTCCTTTTTCTTTTTGACATTGTCTACCAAATTTCACATTTTTAGAATTTTTATTTTCCATTTTCTTTTTTAAGGGTGGTGTGGGGTTTATCAAGATTTCTCCAGAGGTTTCTGAAGCTTTGTCAAATGGCCATGCTGTTGTTGCTCTTGAATCCACCATTATTTCCCATGGTAATTCTCTCTCTCTCTCTCTCTCTCTCTCTCTCTCTCTCTCTCTCTCTCTCTCTCTCTCTCTCTCTCTCTCTCTCTCTCTCTCTCTCTCTCTCTCTCTCTCTCTCTCTCTCTCTCTCTCTCTCTCTCTCTCTCTCTCTCTCTCTCTCTCTCTCTCTCTCTCTCTCTCTCTCTCTCTCTCTCTCTCTCTCTCTCTCTCTCTCTCTCTCTCTCTCTCTCTCTCTCTCTCTCTCTCTCTCTCTCTCTCTCTCTCTCTCTCTCTCTCTCTCTCTCTCTCTCTCTCTCTCTCTCTCTCTCTCTCTCTCTCTCTCTCTCTCTCTCTCTCTCTCTCTCTCTCTCTCTCTCTCTCTCTCTCTCTCTCTCTCTCTCTCTCTCTCTCTCTCTCTCTCTCTCTCTCTCTCTCTCTCTCTCTCTCTCTCTCTCTCTCTCTCTCTCTCTCTCTCTCTCTCTCTCTCTCTCTCTCTCTCTCTCTCTCTCTCTCTCTCTCTCTCTCTCTCTCTCTCTCTCTCTCTCTCTCTCTCTCTCTCTCTCATTATGTAATTTGTTGTATTTTCAGTTGTTTTCCTTTTCCTTTTCTCCCATGATTTTCCCTTTTGAGTTAATTGAATGAAACCCAATTTGGATTTTGTATGCTATCATAATTCATTTGATTTTGATACATTATACATAGCGCTTTGACACAATGGTTTGAGTTACTTCGAATGACATGGTTGCGGGTTTGATTCGTGGAAAGAGGAGTATGGCTCCGTACTGATAGCTGATTATGTGTGAATAGGTTCATGGACAGTGCTTATGTGTATGTGAGGAACTGCACTTTTTGACTTTCTTGCTGAATTTTGTTTTTCCTTATGTTCAGGGATGCCCTATCCTAAGAACTTGGAAACCGCAAGGCAAGTTGAGGCAGTTGTGAGGGAAAATGGAGCTGTTCCTGCCACGATTGCTATTTTGGATGGCATACCTTGTGTAGGTGTTTATATTTAACTTTGTTCTTCTGTTTTCTTGATGAATATTTACGCTTAGAGGTAGCTTTTGTTAAATTCTAATATATGTCTTCTTATGATTGTGCTATGATTTGCCCCACTGGTTACAAAGCGAAATTTGTCCCACCGAATTACAAACTAGTGGGATAAAATTACTTAGCGATTTCAGAAAATACTATACAGTATTCTTATGGAATGGTATCATTTGCTAAGAGAATTTTTGTCACAAATTAAATTATTACTCTGGAGGGTGCTTGATGACATGATTCTTTTCTTTTTGTTTTTCCTTTTTGTTGCCTAATTATTTCTTTGTGTAGGTCTGAGTATGGAAGAACTGGAGAAGCTTGCCAATCTCGGACCCAGAGCTCAGAAGACAGCTCGAAGAGACATCGCACATGTTGTGAGTAACTGATGCTTTGCACTTATTCTATCTGATATCCAATATGATCAATGGAACATGCTGAACTCTTAGTTTTATATTCTGTGTTGTGCTGCTAGCCATATATGGTGATAGCAGAAGACGTGCCAAGAAGTTGACAAGTTTAGACCCACATAATTTTTGAAAGCCAAGGATTAAAATATCGGCCATGCAAATAATATCGGGCCTCCAATTTACGGATATTTCGGGGGATATATCGTTATCGTTTTAGGTATCAGAAAAAAATCAACAAAAATGACAGATATAGGCATTGAAACACATAATTTTAGTGTAAAACTTTCATAGATGTTATGTACATTATCAATGAATGTATTGAACAAATAAAACTCAAAATTTACTAATAATAAGATAATACATATGATGAAATATAAGTGGTATGTAATGCGCATTAATGAAAACTTTGAAAATAAAATGTTGATTAGAATGGATAAACCATGCATAAATCCATAGTTTGTTTAAACATTGGATTACAATTTAGATAAGTGTCCATCTACATAAATGAAGAGCTTCTATGAGGTTCAAACAATGAGGAACAACCATATAGATTCATACAATAGTCATAACAAGTCATGTAACCCGAGCAGTTTGTAAGCCATGTTTGAACATAGTGCACATAGGTCTCTCTTGTGCTCCCTACTGTCCTCCCATGTATGGGATAGTTAGGATTAACCCAACTAGTAGATCCATAATCTGTTTCATCATCTTGAGCTCCATAACTAGTTCCACTATAATTAGACATGACATAACTATAGCCATCATAAGATTCATTTGAGTTAGTACTAGATCTAGTTCTTATGCTCATAGATCCAAAACTGATCGCCATGTCCTCTTCAGATGGATTGGAGGTATGTGGGCAGTGGACTGTGCATTGATTCTTCATATTAATAATTTATAGGGTTCTGAGCAAGGATTAGCTATTTTTAGGTTTCAATTTGCTTCAATTGCCTTCAAAACTTCCGAATTTTTTTTGGGTTCTGTTATGGGTATCGGGAAATATCAGGGATATCGGCAAAATATCGGGGATATCGCACTTATCGAGGATATATCGTCGATATAGGGGAAGATATGGCCTTACCCCCCAGTATCAGTGTTGACAGTTGAAAATACCGACATATTGGCCGATATATCGGTGTATCGGCTGATATTTCAATCCTTGGTGAAAGCACACCTCAATACTTGTACCACCATAAAATGATTATTTTGTTGGCTTCAATCAGTGGCATTGAACTTACATGTTCAAAATCATCTGCTACCTATACTTCTGTTTTTATTAGCATGCTGGTTTCTACATAAAATAACCTTCATAGCCACATAGTTATGAGGTTCCCTACTCTGTTATGATGTATGCTCAAGAAATTTCTGACAAATGGAATTCCTGAATCGTCGCTATAATTTCTCCACGGTCATTTCTGATGCTAAATTTACAAGATGACGAGCTGACTCTTGTTTAGGTGGCAACCAGAGGGAATGGAGCAACTACTGTTTCTGCAACCATGTTTTTTGCTTCTATGGTAACCAATCTATGATCAGCTTTCCCGGAGGACTTATTTTCGTGTTTACTTTATACAAAGATAAAGAAAGCTATTTCTGTCATTATATTAATGAATGTTTTTCTAATACTTAATACTGCATATTCTTGCAGGTTGGCATACCATTGTTTGTTACTGGAGGGATTGGAGGAGTACATAGACATGGCGAGCATAGTGAGTTCAATGCTACATATATATTGGTGTTATTTATTACAAACAGTCCATAAAAGAAACCGACTTTGTTCATGTCTCCACCCATGCTTTTGGATATCAAAAGTCAAAGAGTCATGACTTCATATGGCCATATTCCTAATATCTTCATTGTTGATGTTTCTCCTAATCCAAGCCAATTCATATGGCTTCTGTGTTACTTGAGTCTATGGCTCACCAAATGGTCTATATTGGAGTACAGATAAGCAACATAGTAGACAAAGGACTCTAATGTAGGACAGATTAGGAACCCTTCTATGTCGGCTTGTATCCTTGGCCTTCTTTTGGAGTAGATTAGGTTCTAGATATTATGTAGATGGCAGAACAGGTTTAGGGTTTTTTATATCACATTCTGGCTGGGGAATTTAATAGGCAAACAGGGGATGACTTTCTAGAAATCCGGATGTATGGCTTTTCTAGGAAGCAGCAGATTATGGGTTTTGAGGATTTTTAAAAGTTTACTTGAGGGTTTTGGTATTCAGGTTTAAATTGGGAATAAAAAAAATGGCTGGGAAATTTAGTAGGCAGATAGGTCCTGCTCTCTGGAAATCTAGGTGCAGGGCTGTTCAGGGAAGCAGCTGATATATGGTTTTTCAGGGCTGTTTAAAATGGTTATTTGAGGTTTAGAACTTTTGGTTTAATCGGGTAAGAAAAATATCTACTGATGATGCTGCAAAGAAGTCAGAAAAAGAGGGATTTTGGGACCCCTCTAGGGATGTGAACACTAACTTATGAACTGTTACAAATACATATGCATACGCAGACTCCATTAACACATTCTGCACACTCAAAATAGTGAATATCCCATTGCCCAATGCTAAGTTAAGGACTAGAATCATTAGGGTTTAGGGTTAACTGAGACTGTTCAGAACATAATTTTTGAAACCATATAAGATCCATTGTCATCTGTTGTCACATATTGGCCCTATAGAGATGAAATAATTCTTGGACAACTTAACATGCACAAACATGTTGTAACCATTGCTTTCAAAAAAGTTATCCATTGAATTCTGTGAAAAGAAATAGAAACCAACAGCAGTCTACAGTATCTTTCTTACCAAAATGTATGTGAAACTTTAACTTGTGGATAATTACTGCTCATATATAAAGGCCCCTAGATTTCTATAGCTGGAGATTATCATTGTAAGTCCTTTTGCCCATTGTTGCATAACTTCGTCTGTGGCTCTTATGTGCATGCTGCAACTCAACCAGATAAGACTCGCATGTTTATCTTGCCTCATATGGTTCATATAAAGAAATTGATATTTATTTGAAACTCTACACCTTGGGCCCAAAAAATGTTTGCAGACTTCCGTTCAGATGTTAAAGGAGTGTGTTATGGTGCGATATTAATGTTACAAAATTTTATTTTCCTTTTGCAGCAATGGACATATCCTCTGATCTTACTGAGCTTGGAAGGACACCAGTAGCTGTCATCTCTGCTGGTGTAAAATCAATATTGGATATCCCAAGGACCCTTGAATATTTGGTCTGCACTAAACTATCTCATGTATATGATTGCAAGTAATAGAGCGCAGATTGTCAACTATAAATAACTGTTTTGTTTTTTTTATTGAAAAAAAAAAAAAAAGGAAACTCAGGGAGTTTGTGTTGCTGCTTATAGGACCAATGAATTTCCAGCATTTTTCTCTGAAACAAGTGGTTGCAAGGTATTGATGGTCAACTCTCTTTCAAAATGCTACATTTCTCCATCTAACAACAATAGTTTGATCAATGTTGTTCTATCCTCAATCAAATTCGAGTTTAAAAATGGCGTTTAACCACAATTTTGCCGTACGTGCTTGTGTTTTCCGTTTCCGCTTTTACCATATTTTCTATGGAATAAAACCCATCCACGTGAAGTTGAGTTCACTTGATCATCTTGATGGCTAGAAAATGATCAGCGAAACCTCTTTAGAGGTTAGTAGGAAGAAAAACTGTCCCTGATTGTGCGTCTGGAGCAGACTGAATGTTAGCCTCTCTCTCATTGCGATATGTTGGCCCAACTGCTAGGCTCATGAGCCTTAGCACAATTGGCATGGGAGAGGTGGGGTGGGGATAAAGACCCTAGGTTCAACTGCTATGTTCAGTTCTCAAGTAACTGGTCAACTGAGGATCACCGTTTTCTTTGGTTACAGTGGAGCACCATTTTGTTATTGCTGAACTGGGACAGAATCAAAGAAACACATGTCTCTCTGTTCAGAGAAATGCTAAGTGTGAAATTTAGAAAACTTTATGGTGATAATACATGGAAGGAAAGAAGACTGTGCTCAGCTTATATGCAAATGCAGAAAACTTTATGTTGGACCAATTATGCCCACATGTTTAACATAATTTGTTTCAAATATATATCTGACTGATGGCTTTTGTTCAATCATGACTTGAAAATCTAGGTGCCTTGCCGTGTAGATACCCCAGAAGACTGTGCTCAGCTTATAGGCAAGTTACAAAAGTGAATTCATTTATTTTTCTAGAAGAAATTATATGCAAAATTTAAAGTAATACCCCTGTTGTGAATGTTCTTATTTTATTTTTTGTTTTATAGATGCGAACCTGAAACTTGAGCTTGGAACTGGAATTTTGATTGCCGTTCCAATTCCTAAAGAGCACGCAGCTTCTGGAAGGTTAATTGAGTCTGCAATAAAGAGAGCTCTTGAAGAAGCTAGGTAAACTGATTTTCCTCTCATCAATAATCTACTGTCACCTGTTTCTGTTAATAATATTTTTTACTCATCTTTTTAAATATACTGAAAATGAATTTGCTTTGTCAGGGATAAGAACATAATTGGAAATGCTGCAACTCCATTTTTGCTTGCAAGAGTGAATGAATTAACTGGAGGAGCTTCTCTGGCTTCAAGTATCCTTTATCTATTATTCTTTGCACAATAATATTGATATGTTCATTTTCTGTGTCCTAACATATGGTGGTGACTTTTCCAAGTCTAAGATGTATTGGAGGCTGTCTTGGAAAGCATTTCTTAGGCATTGCAGTATGAAGAATAATGCACTTGTTGATGTTGTTTGATTTATCAACTCAGTTTCTTAACCAACAATTAGACATTGCACTGGTGAAGAACAATGCACTTGTTGGTGCTAAAATTTCCGTAGCACTTGTGCAGATTAAAGAACGTGAAAATAAAGGTGGGCAATTCTTGTTTATTTGCCATTATAATGACAAGAAAAATCATGTGTGTATTATCAAAGAAAAATATTTCTTTAGGTATGTAAGTAATGAATTGATTCATGACGTCACATAATAATTGGGAAGGGAAGCCACCAAGCAGTACTGAGTGGCTGGAGAATGGTTGAAAGGACAACGCATCCTGTTAATGCCTGTCACTGGAGGAATGTTATCATCTGTGGACATTGTCCTATCAGATTTTTGTAGGGAGGTGAAGTTGATGGCAGATTTTTAAAATGCTTTGCATGAGGCTGTGCTGAGGGGCGGATGGAGAGGATGAAGTTGGATGCAGCTTTGCAATCGTAAGCAGTTGCATGTTAACATCTTTCTATGTGGCTGTACTGGAGGGTCCACTTTAGTTTTCCTAGCATTGCAATTTAGAAAGCAAATGCAACACCATAGGTGGAATCTTTTGTATGGACAGCCACCCGAGAGAAGGTTTACCTATTGCGGATATGATTGTTAGAGGAAGGGTTTGCGAGTAGATGAATATGCAAGAAGGTTGAAGAAATGGTGTTTCATTTAGTTAATTCATTGCCTAGTTATTTGGAAATTTGGTGCTATATTTTGAATTTATGGTATTTTTGGTCCAGATAAGGTAAAGACAAGATAACATGGTAGACTGTTTTAAAACAAGAATAATGATTGAATAGAACTAAAAAGAATTGAAGTGAACCTCCTTGTGCATCTTACGGTGTTATGTTTAGGAAGAAACAGTACAGCTTTCCCTTTATGAGGTGGAACATTCCAGCTTGGACATAAAAATTATTCTTTGATTGGTTGAAGAAGGTTCATTCTTTATCGTTTCCTTCTTTTTAGATTTGTCTTTCCTATTTTCTGTTTAAGTTATTGCATCATGTACACTGTTGGCATGGCATCCCCTTGGCAACTTTTTAGATTTGATTGCCAAGGATTGAAGTATATCATCTAATGGAATGCTACCATCACTCTGATTATCATATTGGTGTACTCTTTGAGAGGATGCTTAGTTACTGGTATTCTAAAAACCATCAAATTATGCATGATTTTACTGATACAACTAAGATTCCTTGTAGCGTGCACGATCTTACTTGATTTCACTAGTGCAAGTAAGCTGCCTATTCACTTATGAAAACTGGATTGATTTTCGACAGGTGGTGTGAAGACGACGCTATAGGCCTCAAAATGTTTCAACCCAGATCTGGTAACCAGTCACTTGACAAGCTCAGTAATTTTTGTTTTGTTCATGGTCATTTGAGTTTATAACTTTCAGTACGTGATAAATGCAGTGACGATGAAATGGCCAATGTGTGAGTTTCTCATCCGAAAATGTACATTTAGTTGCTCTCGTCAGAAAATGTACATTAGTTGCCATGATACCCATTTAAGCTATGGTACAAGTATTCTTCGCTGAACACTGCATCTTCCTACCCAAGAAAAATAATTACACTCAAAATTGTGTTGGTTGGATGGTTTATATGCATTTCTGATTTTAATAAAAAAAAAAATTTGTGAACATGCATTTCTGAAATGTCCCTTCATATTTTGTCAAGAAGAAAAAAAAGGGCAATTTGATCCTCTCAATTTCATTGCTCTTTAATTTGTGTACTCATTTTCTTGGCACTTTGTCACTTCCTCGAAGGCAATTTAAAGCATTTTGCCGCTACTATGGGAATCGCTTTACTTTGTGGACAAAATACTCATTAGAGGTCTCTCAAACGTCAGTGTACACTTGTAGGAGATGTAACATGTTAAAATTGAGAGCATTTTTGCTCACCACCAATTAAGGGTGGTAAGCATTACCGCAACGTCAATTTCCGTTTGATAAGTGTGATTTAATCTATTTGTTACACGAATTTTAAAAGTTAAACTCATCCAACCACCATTAGGTTAAACTCATCACAGCCAAGTAAAAATGTTGTCGTTAACATTAATCACAAATTTGAAGGTTTCATTCCTAAATCGCATGTTCTTATTCTCTAATAAACTACAATTTGGCTGATTTCATCATAAATTTCTACACCAGAGGGAATTTGAGAGGTGAATACAAAATTATCTTTCTATGTTCGGCATTATTGAGGCCATTATCATTGAAAATATGTAAATTTACGAAACTTTCATCTTCCTACCGGATAAATGACTATAGGATTCGCAATTTGATAATATGAAATGCAGGATAAACGACAATAGAGCAATATATTAGATGTTTCATAATGAAACTGCCAAACAAAGAATTTTTTAAGGTTAAAAGTCACTTTTGGTCCCTGTAATTTGGCACTTCAACCACTTTTGACCATGTAGTTTCAATTTCGTCAATTTTGATCTTGTAGTTTCGTATTTATAGCAATTCAAGGACAAGTTAGTATTCCTGTCAATTTCTTTGATGATGCAAGGGGCAATTTCGTCAACCCAAAATCCTTGAGCATAAAAGCTCTTCTGAAACTCCCCTAATTTCATATTAGGGCTTGAAATTGGTCATTTGGGTTTAGGGTTCTTCAAAAATTGGGATTAGTGGTTGAATTTCGAGCCCTAAAAGAAATATAAACATTCAGTCTTTTAATTAGTGCAAATATGTGCACAAAGTTATGTATTTCTTGGTTTTATTTCTTTTCTTTTCTTATCATTTTCATGTGCATTGATATTCGGAATAGGCTTAATTGTTTTGTTTCATTTTGCAATATGTTGTATATTATGGTGGACCACATATTATGAAAAATAAAGGAGTATTTAACATGTTTGAAAATGAGATGTCTCTTGTTGGTTGTCTTGTTGTCATTGGTCGAGACATGATCCATATGTTGGCTTCTGAAAAAGATAAGCGCCGGTATTCTCGATATCTTCTAGGTCTTATAGAGAAAACATCAAGGAGATATATGTGGCTTTTGATTATAATATATGTAGCATTAATCATCTATCAATTCTTTTGGGCTACGCATTAAGATGGTAAAAATTGTAGTCGGGCAATTTTCTGGTTGGGTTGATTAGAATCAAGTCCCAACAATTATTCACTTTTTGAGGTATTAAGTCAACAAGCCTTCTTAGAGCATCTCCAAGGGAGATGTCAAATACCAAACATCAAATTTTATTTTGATGGCTGATGTGGCAATTTGACATCTTACACAGCTTTACACTCCACCCGATATGTCAAATTAAATTATTATTTTATTACATTTTAGTGTTGATTTATTTTTAATTAAAAAGAATAGAAAAGAAAAAATAATAAAATATTCATTTGACATCTTGCTTTTGGGATGTCAAAAATAACATCTCAATCTTCAGCCTTCATTCCACATCAGCTTTGACACATCGGTTGGAGTGTGTGAGATGTTATTTCTAGCTGTTAAATTTCTATGTGGCACTTTTGACATATCGGTTGGAGATGCTCTAAGTCCAAAAAAACACATTAAAAAATTTGAAGTATGTTGATTAAGTAGTAATGGTATGAAATTCTTCTCAACATGGGAAGTGTATACTATGAGTTAAGTATTTCATTTTCAATGAAACTCTCTCCTACATGGGAAGTATATACCCATGAGTTAGGTATTGCATTTCCAACCGATTTGCTAAAATGCCAGGTGGAGTTTTAACGGTAAAATTTGACATCGTAAAATGCACCAACAGGAGTTAATGTTGACAAGGATTTGAAGGCTGGCATTTGAACGTTATTGACAGCAACCAAAGTGAGGCGTCATTTCTTATTTTAATAATTTTTTTTACTCGAGGGTTTCATCTCACTATGAAAACAAGAGTTGTTCTCTTTTGTCTTTAATTGAATTTTTTACTCTTTCACATTAATGTGTGGCTCCAATTTCAATAAAATAATAAAATTGACATATTAGTTGGAATAGGATACTGGATGTCAGATGCAACATCAACAGTCAAAATCAAATTTAACATTTTGAATTTTACATTTTCCTTGAAAATGCTCTGAGAGCAAGTCCAGCGGCACAATTTGTTGGGGGGAGTTCAACCTGAGTTCAAGCCCGAGTTTGTTGACATTAGTAGCAAAAAAAAATTAAAAAAAATCTAAAAAAATACAAAAAAATTCAAATTTTTTAAAAAATAAATACTTAGTCATATTTTTCACTTCCCACACCAAAATTATATACAAATTTATCTTCTCATATCTCATGTGAATAGTTGTTGCCATGACAATTGATGGAAACACCACAACCTTTTGCAAGGGCAGCCACTATTCACACGAATTGTAGTTGCCTTAGCCCCCACTTGCCATGGCAAAGGGCAAACTGCTGGAAGTGCTCTTAGTATAGATAGGCCCACAAATTATTTATAAAAAAAATTAGAAGTAAAAAAAAAATGTCCATCTTTCTCTCTCATGCCTCCTCTCTTTTTTCTAATTACCCAAGCAAAAATAAAAAAGACAACAAATTAATCAAATTCTAAAAAAAAAGGGATCAAACCCATAAAAAAACTTGGTAACTTTAAAATAGTAAGTGAAAATCACCGAAATTTTTTTAATTTTTTTAATTTTTGGTCTGAACCGAAAATTTTATTTAAAATGAACAAAAGCGATTTCTTTTAACAAAAGTTGACCCTAGTGGTGCTAAACCGGGCCTTGCGGCCCGGGCAGACGAAGGGATTCGGAGTAGCGTTCAAGTTCGAATCTGCTCCCATATAAAACCCTGGTGGCGCTCTCTCTCTCTCTCCCCCTCTCCCTCTCCCTCTCTTGCTGAAGCTTAGTTCCCTTCTTCAGTTGCTACCAGTCTCTCTTCCATTTGTCTAAAGAAATCGCTCTTTTTCTCTGTCTCTGTGAGAGAAGAAGAGAATATGAGCAGTTGGAAGAGTCTTCTTCTTCGAATTGGCGAGAAATCTCCCGACTATGGCACCTCCTCCGACCCCAAAGAACACATTGTTCGTACCACCTCTCTCTCTCTCTCTCTCTCTCTCTCTCTCTCTCTCTCTCTATGTATATGCGTTTATTAAGAGTTTCAAAACCCTACTTCCCTTCATGTTCTCAACCTTTTTCATTTCTATGTAGTTTGGTTTGTTGATTATTGTCTTGGATGTGCAGGAAACTTGCTTTGGCGTGCTTCGCCGAGAACTGGAGCACTCTCCCAACGAAGTTTCGCAAGTAATGCTAATTTTCTTTTGTTATCTTTCCATTCCTACATCCATTTGTAAATGCACACATACATTGTACAAGCTCCAGCTCCCTGCATTTAGGTTATAATAATTTCTTTTATTGATCGTAATTATGTAGAGAAATGTTGATGAAAAAGAAAAGAAATATGGAGTCTTCAAGTTTTCGTATGAGTTTGTGAAAATAAAAAATCAGAGCTAGGATATAGGTTGGGTGGAGGTTTTT
Source organism: Prunus avium (assembly GCF_002207925.1). The sequence continues at coordinate 195,640 of NW_018921914.1, forward strand.
AGCTTTTGCTGGTTTTGATTTTAATATAAAATCTAAACATCTCCGACGAAAAAAGTAAAAAAAAAAAAAAAATTTATTCTTTCGCAAAACAAATAGGTCAGTTGATATGGTGTTCCGTTTACCACCAGAGATGAAAGAAGGGAAGAATTTAAACTTCTCACGTCTTCCACCATTTCCACTTATGAGAATGGAATGGAAAAGAAAGAAAGAGTAGAGAGAACAGCTTGCTATTCTTTTTTCTGGAGAGAACTTCATATTTTCCATTCAAACCCAACACAATTGTCTCTTTAATATAGAAATTGGAGAAAGAATAACATACTCATAGATAGTTGTTGTTTTTGCATCATAAGTGCTTCTGCTGTTATACACATTAACTTTGTCTTTTGCTCCTGACAGTTCCTTCTCCAGTGTGCCGAACAATTACCTCACAAAACTTCTCTTTATGGGACAGTGGTACGGTGTATAATTCTAATTCTTCATTTCTGCTGGTGTTTTTCCTTTCGTCGCCATAGCATGCAAATGCATGTACATAAATATTTACATTTGCAATGGTTTTTGTTTTTCACTTAAGAATGGTTTGTTTGGCTTCCTCATTATGTATACATATGCATAAATGTTTCTTTAGTAGTAAACATGTTAAATTTAAAAGATAAACTTTTTCTTAGACAACAAGTTTGAACTTTGAATGTTATTAAATAAGCCTTGAGACTGACTTTGACTAAATTAGAAGGTTCCATTTCTGATTACATGAGGATCAACATATATAGTCACTGTAAGTATTTATCTAGGGCACCATAAGGGTTCTACGCAGTTGTCAGATCATGAACTATATTAGCACAATCACATTGTTAGCATATACTACAGAAAAAAAGCATACAGAAGAGTGCTTTGGACTTTGGTGATGCAATGTTTGGAATTACTGGTTGCTGAAGAACAACTTTACTATTAGTTCTTGAATCAGCCATCATTAATTTGGAAATGTAGGGGTTTAAAAAAATATATTTTGAAGAACTTTTTGATTAATTGCGTTGTATTCAGTGATCTTTTTGACTAAAAGTAAAGGTTAATAATAACATGTGGATGCACAAATCTAAATGAAGGGTTTTAGCTCCACCAGAGTGATCTTCGTTGCATGGTGCATGTTGCACCATACATGGTGGATTCCTATACTGTGAAAATACAACAAAAAATCGAAGAGAATACAACAAAAACTACAGTGCGCACTGGTTTAATGTAATGTCTATTAGGAGTGTCCTATTCTGTACCACATGTGTATAGTATGTTGTATTTTCTATTATTAGTTATCTCAGAGTCTACTGTATGCATGTCTATAAAACATATAACTTACAATATGCGTGTTCTTGTATTTTTGTTTCTTCTAATTTCTTGAGCTATAGTTGTTTCTTAAAATAACCATCTGTTTAGTTTAATGCCTCAGGTTCTTTATTCAGTCACTTACTCTCTCTCACTCTCTCTGCCCCCCTCCAGATTGGCTTGTTAAACTTGGAGAATGAGGAATTTGTTAGGAAAGTAGTGGAGAACACTCAAAGTAATTTTCAGGTGAGTGAGTGCATGGTTAAAATGATCTGCATATATGTTTCCTTACAATAATTTTATCTCTGGCATTTCAGAAATTTACCAAATGTTGCTTGGTTTTAATGATCGATCTTTGACCTGATATATGTCATATTACATCTATTTTCTTTAATTGACGCTGTACATCATAGAATGCATACACCTTGCATATTTTTCCTGTGCTGTTTTGTCTTCATTTTTCTTTTATTATTGCTGCTGCTGTTGTTGATGATTACAGAATGCTTGAATCTTCTGTCTGTGAAAGGACTGCCAAAAGAGTTTAATTACTTTGAGTTTGGATTTGTCTTTGACTGTGATAAAAAAAAAAGGGTCAGGCCTGCCACTGATAGATTAAATGGAAGTGCCCTCTTAGTTGATGACTGTGATCTTGAATTAACCTGAGTTTGCATTATGCATTTTCTGTAATCTAATAACATATACCTGGAAATAAGAACATGATATGTTCTGTAGGACAGTACCTCTATAACCTTCTGAAGAGACAGGAGTCCAAACCTGGTGGATGAATCATGACCCGTGTATCAGAGTGTGATTAACAATGGTATGAGTATTAGTTTGGATTATTTCTCATGGAAAGGTCAATACTGGTGATATGGTTTAGAAGAGAAGATCTTTGTTTGCCGTTCTGTCCTTTGATTTACTATGCGTAAAATTCAGGGGGAATGTGTGCATAACTTAGTTTTGCATTGCCCAGTAGTTCCAGTATTGTGTTCTGCCTCTTCTTTGCTAGAGAGGCACGAGGTTTTGGGTGCTGGGAAGAGGGGTGATGTGGACTGATGGCTGCATTTTGGGTAGTTTAGTGGGAAAAGAATTGTAAGGTATTTGACAGATCTATGGGTGAAGACTGAGGCAGTAGTAGTGTTATTGGATATAGTTTGTTTTGTGCATCTTTACGGGATTTTGTTCATACTGAATTATGGGAAATTTGGTTCTTTGCAATCTTTTCAGACTGGAAAGCTGCTTTTGTTTAGGAATTATAGCTGTGATTGTATTATTTGGTTTCATCGTTTGATACTTATATGCTCCGTCCTTAGGGGATATCTTATCCTCCAAGGTTTGTAATAATGCAATTTGAGCTGCCCATTTATGTTGGTTCCTTATTTATAAACAAAAGGAAAGAGATAAGATCGAGTGAATTGAAATAGTGGGATAAAACAAGTGAACATCTTGTCCTATTAAGTTGTACTTTGGTTTCTTATTGAAAAGAGAGATACGAATGAGTGAATTGCAATAGTGGGGTTTGAGCTGCCCATTTACTGATTAGGTTAATGAGATTATTTTATTTGTGTATGATGCTATATTTGAAAATAAAAAACTGTTAGATGGTTATTTTCATCTTCTTTTGATGTATCCTTCATTGTTTTTATTGATGAATTTTTAAAAAATGATCTCATCTTTTTTGTTCTTTGTGTTTGATTTCCAGGATGCCTTAGATTCTGGAAATTGCAACAGGATTCGTCTTTTGATGAGGTTCCTGACTGTTATGGTATGTATCATGTTGCTACTGGTCTCTGATATGAAATTCAGGAAGAGATTGAGAGCACAAGAATAAAACCACATTTTATCTCATTTGTCATAGGCCTTAGTTCTTTCTTCACTTACTCGGGAAATCTTTCAATTGATCGAAATGTGATGGTTGTCATTCATATGCTGTCAACTTAAACTTAGGGACATTTCTTTCCACGTTTGGCTCTTCATTTAGATACAGTTGTATCTTGGCAGCAGTTTCTAGAAGTTCTTTATTAAAAAAAGGTGTGAAAGAAAGCAATTTTTAAGTTTGTTATTGAGATCGTGTACAAGGTACAGAATTCTAAAGCTTCATCTCCTACTCCCTTTTGTTCAATTTTCTGTTTTCCATTGTTTTTGCTTCCGCTAAACTACCTAAATACTCCATTCACCCATATCCTACATCAATGAATAGAATAGGACATATAAATGAAGTGTTAGCTTTTATATTTACCGATGATAACATTGAACTTCTACCCAGGTTAATACTCAACAACTACTACTACTACTACCCACATTATTTTAACCAAAACACTATCATATCTTTCCCAATTATCTCCACCAATATTAAGTTTTGGTTTTCCCCTCCCCCTAGTACCACTTGATAATTTTTGCTCTTTAGAATCTCTTCCCCCTACTACCACTTTTCCTCATCCTGAATGGCTATTCTCAATTCATCCTTCTGCCAAGGTATGATGTTCTCTTGGCAGACATAGGTGGCCAAATCGTGATTTGGACTTTACATCCTGACAAAAATCAACCTGATCAATGTTTCAGATTCAGAGTCTGGCAAGCTAGGAAGCACGGATACGCTGGTTGAGGTGCGTATCCCGTGTCCGATACGCTGGGGGATATGATACGCTGTGGACACGTACGGATACGCAATGGATACGTATCCGAATCAACGGATACGGTCAACAACAAAAAGATACGCGTATCTGACATTACAGATACGAGTATCCGATGTTTAGGATACGCGTATCAGAAAACGTCTCCACTTCTTCTTCTTTCAGATCTTCCTTCTTCTTCTATCTAAATAAGAAGCCCAGATCTTTCTTCTTCTTCTTCATCCGGCGGTGCCCCCACTCATCAATTCTTCTTCTTCATCCTTAAGAAGCCCAGATCTTCCTTTTTCTTCTTCATCCAGTGGCGCCCCCACTCATTAGATTCTTCTTCTTCATTCTTCATTGTCGGCGCCGTCGGGTTCTCTTCTCTATTTTTATTTTGTTTTCTCACGCGTGCTTCTCTGTTCTGATTGCTGGTCTTATCCTTTGGACAAAAGGATTTTGTTTGTTTAATACTCACAGTTTCACCCACACCCCACGTGATCGCTGATCTTATCGTTTTAACAAAAGGATTTTGTTTTGTTTGTCTTATTAAAAGTAATGATATTATAACCAAGTGGAAGTATGTTAAAAGTAATAATATTATCATTTTTATGTTATTTAAAATATGTTTTAAATTATATATATTGTTATTTTTATGTTTTTTATATACACATGTATTCCTGCATGAGTGCCTTACTAAAGATATAATGTTTTCCTTTATGGTAACTTTCTTCTTGATCTATAGATGTGCAGTAAAGTTATCCATCCCAGTTCTCTGGTGGTTGTCTTTGAGACATTATTATCATCAGCTGCAACAACAGTTGATGAGGAGAAAGGGAATCCCTCCTGGCAATCGAGAGCTGACTTTTACATAACATGTATTTTATCATGTCTCTCTTGGGGAGGAGCAGATCTCATTGAGGTACTGTTATAATGGTGCTTGATTAACAGAAAAAAAAAAGTTGCTCATAGGTAGCATGTTGGCAATGTATTTCTCACAATACAAAGCTTATGTGCCTCCATTTAATTTTTAATTTTCGAAATATTCCTATATTTTATGTCTGCTTATGGACCTCATAAATTGTTAAGGTTTTGGTCTGTCGCTAGAAGTATGATTTATTGGGAACTTATTAGAGTAAAGATATAATTTGTTGCCTTCTTACTATAAATTTTTATTGTAAAATACTCTAATAGAAAGTAATTTAGAGCATTAAAAATTACAGTAAATATTTACGAATTCTTCTCCCTCTCTGTTTTCTTTTTTCTTTTCCTTTTGGTCTGTCTGTCTGTCTGTATCTGTCTCCCTCAGTTGGCCATAACAGAAACGATAAAAAAGTTGAGTCTTTACAAATTATGTGTCTTATTTTCATTCCAGCCACGTACTTTTAAAATGGAATAATTGACTGTGTTCTTAAGTGGTGTCTCTGTGATGTTTTTGTGCTCGATCTGAACCTGAAAAGTTGATTTTTTTTATTCTGGCACGTAAGGATGTACACTGTCACATGTTGTAGGTATGTCAGAGGGCTTTCTGTTTCTCAAGCACATCTGACACAGTGGCCCTTTAGTCATGGTCAAGCTTCATAGGTGGCAAGGCTATAGTTGTTTTACTCTTTGGTTCAACATTAGGCTTGCATTTTCTATTGTCCGTTTCATTATTAATTTAAATATATCAATCATGATTTGTTATTGTCTCTCTGCAGCAAGTCCCTGAGGAAATTGAGAGAGTTATGGTCGGTGTTGAAGCTTATTTGAGCAAAAGAAAGCGTGTTTCTGACACCGGGTTGTCTGCTTTTGAGGATGATGATGAGAACGTGAGAGAACCTAATGATAAGGTATAGCTTATTAAATTTGACATCATATTCCCTTTTCTCTGTAAACTTAAAATATCATTTGGTGATTCATTTTTGAATGTATCCCAGTATCCTGGAAAATGTTGGCCTTTTAGTTTCTTAGCTTCTAGTCTGCAGGAATGGACTGTGATTATGCACTCTGAAGTTGAAATTGTGTTAGAGATGGCCTAGTGATGCTTGTGTGGAACTTCCCTTTTAATCTATTTTGTATTCCTTTCATCAAAAGGATATTAGTAACATGTTTCCGTTTTCCCCATCCTGTTTGAACTTTATTAATCGTTGTTTTGCATTATTGATCTTCAATATTGAAGATAATTTATTTGAGTAATTTTTTGCTAATGAGTAGTTATTAACGTATTTCTTTTTAATTTTCTATATGTTAATTGAACCTTCCCTCCACATGCATCAAAATCTAGTTTTGTTATTATTTAGTTCAAATAACTTTATTATAATTAATTGGAACTCATTTTCTTTGTAGGGCCCACTTAAAGCATATTCTTGATCCTCTATCATAGGCTTTGTTTTCTAAGTTATTGAATATCATATCCTTCATTAATTTTCTTTGTTATATGACCTTTTCCCATACTTTCATAACGCGACTCATCAAATTAATTCCTCTATAATTTCCACATTTGGTCACTCTCTCTCTCTCTCTCTCTCTCTCTCACACACACACACACACACACACACACAAATAAATTGGTACTATGTTCCCTTTCCTTCACTCATTCGGCATTGTACCGTGATTTAAAATTTTATTAAAATTTTTGTTTGCCACTCAAATCTTACATTTCCAAGAGTTCTCCACGCCACCATAGCTATTTTACGTGGTCCTTGAACTTTAATTTTCCTTGTCTTTCAATACATTTAACATGCTCCACATTGCTAGTCAACCTGTCTCTTTTTCATTGTTTTACCATGTAATGTAATTTTATCCCAATCGCTCTTTTCTTAATCTTTTCTGGTAGGATTTCTTGGAAGATTTGTGGGGCCGAATACAAGTTTTATCTAGCAATGGATGGAAACTTGATAGTGGTAATGATCAAATTTCCCACAAATTTCATTTAAAGTAAAACTTCATTGTTTGATCGACATTTGTTTTTATCTTATGTTTTGTCATGATTTTTATTTCACTGTTTGATCAAATTCTATGTTATCACTTGGTAGTTCCGAGACCTCACCTTTCATTTGAAGCACAGCTAGTTGATGGAAAGTCTCATGAGTTTGGACCCATCAGCTGTCCTGACCAACCTGATCCGCCTTCAACAATTTCTAGTATAACGTGTGGTAAACAAAAGCATGATGCAGAGTTAATATATCCTCAAAGGATACGAAGGCTGAATATATTTCCTGCAAGTAAAACTGAGGTACTTTGCAATCTAAGAACTTAATTCTCTTCTGTGTAAACCAGTATTTTCAAATGCATGCAAGTAAAAGAAATTTCTTCTTGCAACAGCTCTTGGATGATTTATAGTGTAATGCTCCTGTTCAAACTATTGAGTGTTTCTAAAACTATTTTGTAATCCATTTACATGATGCATACTTGAAGAAATTTGTTCCTAGTGTTTATTACCATTGTTAGATCTGTTTAGTATGTAGTCTAATTATCTGAGGAAGTTTTTAAATAGTGTCACGGTTTAGATAAGGGCGATAAATTAAGATGTATGACAACAGAGCTGAGAATTTGGTGGCATCTGGTACTGGTACAGTTGAGTTCCTGACTTTAATATAAGTTTTAAATGGAAATACTATCTGACATAATTGTCATTTCTACGTTATTATTTATTTGACCGACTTGGAGTTACTAACTTATATGATATCCACTGCATTCTTGTGTTTCTGCTTCTTTAAGTGCACTCTTGAAATTAATTGTGACTTACTTTCTCATTATAATTTTGCGTAGAATTTTAATTTGGTGATTGACTGTCACCGAAATCTTAAGAATGTACATAAATATTTACATTTGCAATGGGGTTTTTTTTTTTTCACTTAAGAATGGTTTGTTTGGCTTCATTGTTATGTAGATGGAGCAGGAAGAGGATGACTTTGATGATGAGCAGGAAGAGGAAGAAGAATCAGAAGATGAAGAGGAAGAAGAAGAAGAAGATGGAGAAGAGGAAGAGGAAAATGGTGACGGTCAAGATGATAATAAAGATGCTGAGATGGAAGAACTTGAGAAAGAATACGTGAGTCTTCGTCATCAGGAGCAGTAAGTTTGTTATGCTTTTTGTTTTTGTTTTTACGTTTTAAGTTTGTTATGCTTAATTAGAATTAAGACATATACTCTATTGGTATGTGTGAGTATATGCTACTGTTGATTACATTGACGTTCTGCATCAAAGTTTCAAACTATTTTAACGCTATAATATTGCATAAAATTGCATTTTCATTGAGCACCTAAATAATATGAAAGTTGGGGGGACACGATGAGGAAATTTAGTATTAGGTTGAAGTAGTCATTAAATAAATTACATAATTCGTGCCCATATCTACGGAAATTGAATACTAGGCTAAGTTTTAGTAACTTTTCAATTTAGTTATTGTAAAAGGACAAACCAACAGGAACATGCATACATAAGCAAATCCTAGTAAAAAATGTATTTAGGCCTGTATCCGGGTTATATTTAGTTGTATGTGTATGCAAGTTGTCGATTCTTGATAAACAACAGAAGAATACATACCGAGACATATTTTGAAGTTAATTTTTGAACTAAATTATATATATATATATATATATATATATTAATCTCAGCTGAAATATGAAGTTAATTTTGTTCTTCATTTTTTCTTTCTTTCTTTCATTCTTTCCTTCCATGCAGAGATATTTTAAAGAATCTAAAGCATCATAAGGATGAAGATCTTCTTAAAGGTCAAGCAGTGAAGAACCAAAAGGTGTGTTCTTTGCAAACAATGGCTCTTTTAATATCCACAAAATATGTTTTATTTGTCAATGTGAAATTATTGTTCCTCATTTAATACTTCTTTTTATGTGTCACCTTAAAGTTGACAAAAGGATTTATATAGCGAATTATAATCTGATTGTTCTTCATTCTTACCCTTGTTTCTATGTTTTTTTTTTTTTTTTTTTACTTTGTCGGAAGGCTCTTTGGGACAAGACTCTTGAGTTCCGATTCTTGCTTCAGAAAGCATTCTCAAGTTCAAATAGATTACCACAGGTCTGTTTCAGCAGTTTTCCTTTCCCGTTTTCCTAGCTTTTTGTCATGTTAAAATATTATGTTCATACTTGAGAGGTTATCTGCAGGAGCCAGTTAGGTCTTTATTTTGTGATTCACATGAGGGTGTCAATGCAGCATATTCGGATCTAGTTAACTCATCAAAGAGAACTTTGGATTCTCTAGTGGAACTAGAAGAGGTATGACTGTTATACAAATTTATAATGTCTACCTGGTATTACTTGGTGGTTACCTTCATAGCTTGTAGTAATATGTTTAGTAATTTATACATTATTATGGTTTGCTAATATTGGCATCTGTGTATACTAACATTTATCACATCATGTTACTTTTCTTGTTACAGGCTTTACTTGAAAAGAACCCATCCATTGTTCAAGCAACAGATAGTATGTATAAACTACATTCATCTTACTTTTGTATTTATTTTGTAATGCAAATTGGCCCTCTACATCAGTGTGGATAAACTACCATTTTCTGTTAACAATTGCCAATATGTGAAAGGTTTTGCTATGCTTAGTGTATTCTGTTTTCTGCGTTTGAAGTTTTTAATAGCCATTTTGTTCCTCGTAAAGAGTGTTTAACTTATAAACAAACAATTAGCTAAGATAGAGTTAGATCTGATCAAATCGAACTTTAAGGAAATGCTTCAAGTTTCCTCCCTTTTATATGATTGTGGTGTTCCACAAATTTGAGAACTTCCCCTGCAATAGTTATTCACTACAATTCAGAGTATAATTAGTCATATTATGTTGGTACTAAGTTAGTTACTACTAAGGATGTCAGGGTGTCAATTGAGAGGAATGCTATAGCCCACAATACAATTGGTAGTTTAACGGATAGCTATAGGTCACGATCAAAGTATACTACCAGTCGTCTAAGTACAGGTGGAATAGCTCATTGTGGAGAAATCTAATACAATTGTTCTGCTGGGAGTGCTTATTCAACTTAATTGATTGCAGGGGGGAAAAGACAGAGAAATGATAGGGAACCGTAGCCAAGTGGTTGGAGTGGGCTCAGCCATTTCCCAAGCTCAGTCCAAAATGCAGAGCATTGAGCTTGAGCTCGAACCAGCTCAATTTTCAAATCTAAATCTTTGCCCTTCAGCTTTGGGTCAGCTGAACTGGAGTGATGTTTGCGCTGAGTTCTGATCGAGTTCGAGTCAGCCCAGTAGCTGATGGTTTTAGAGCCTATTAGGTGTGAAATTTAGTGTGGTCCTGTTGGTATGAAAAAATAGTTGTCTTTAACAAATTTTAGACACTTTGTGATTTGATTACAGCCTTCAAGGTAACTTCACTTTAGTCACCACTCCAGGGGCAGGTATTTGTTACAATGGTCAAAATTATAGGCATAGAAACCAAATCAGATTGGGCCATGTTTTGGTTGATATGAGGGTAGACCAAGATCAGCCTGAATTTCAAATCTGGCCTAAAAAGTCAGCCCAAAATCCTTCCAGCTTTATCATATAAAGCTTAGTCCGATTAAGCCAAACAAATCTGACTTTTGGGCTACCTTAGTCTAATTGACTGTCCTAGTTTGTGCTATTTTCACTTTCATCAACTTCATACTGCCGTGTACATTTATTGCTTGTCCTAATATGTTTCCTGTTCTTAAGGTGAATCTGCTCGGTCAAAGCATTCAGAATCATCTAATAACGTTGATGCTGATGGTGATGAGGATTGGTCATGGATTTCTCAGTTGCTTTCAAGGTACTCGGATAATATTCTAGATAATTTGAGAAGAAGGATCATACTCTGCATATGCTCTTGTTTTATTGAACTCGATCTGAACTTGTGTAAAACTGAATATATTAAATTTTGAGTTCATGCAATACCTTGCTGATCCATTTAGAGCAGCAAAAAGAAACTTGAAATTCTTATCCTTGTTTTCTTTTGGAATTTCTATTAAATGGTAGATTCAAGTATCTTAGTATTTTTCTCTCTAACTCAATACTATAGTGTATATAATTTTTATATTTTTTTATTAGGTAGTTGACAATTAATACCTCATTATATAATGTTATGAAGCTTTTCTTAACTGTTACAGATGAGATGTACCAAACAATAGTATTTAAAGTCGGTTGATATTTTGAATTCAACTTATGGAAGTGAAGTATATTAGTATGTTTGCTAAAGGGGCCGGCAAAAGACCAAGAAATGCATTTATCTTCCTTAAAAATTCTACGGTGACATGTATACACTGAGATGTAATTATACTCGTGGGAAATTCTACTGTCAAAAATCTTATACTAGCAGTCATGCTGCGACAACTTCCTTTGCATGATTTATGGCATTTTGTTCCACTATGTTGTTCAACATTTCATTATTTTGTGCATTAAAAGATTTTAATGCAATTCATTCTATAAGGGTAACTTTGTCTAACTAAGACCTTTCATGTTGTATCTTGTAGCATAGCTACTTTTAGAAACAAATCAATAGACAAATGGCAGAGGAAGACACAGGTGACCACAGGTGCTGCTGCTATTAAAAGCCAGCTGCATGCTTTTAATCAGGTTTGGCCCTATGATCGAACTTTGTAATCGACCCATGAGTGGACTTATAGCCATGCTTAGCCAGATATTCAACAGGAATGAATTTTCCTTTCCAATTGCAGAATATCAGTGAACAAGTTGCTTCTTATATGAGAGATCCAAGCAGAATGGTTAAGCAGATGCAGATGAGGCGATCGGCAGTTGGTGTATTTGGCATTGTAAGATACTAAATCTTCCCTCTAAATTGAGTTCCCAAGGTTGCATGGGCATGCTCAGACAGAATTGTGCTTCATTTATAACATCATAACAAGATAGGTTTTTCTTAATTTTGTACATCTAGTAATTAATACCTGACATATGGATGGGCAGGTTCCTGAGGGGGAGAATACTCCAAAGGGAGAGGTAATCCTACTCTTCTGAATATAATTGGCTTCACTAATGCTTGCTAATTTGAGGACCAATCTGTAGATTACATCACAATTTAATGCCCCATGGATTTTAAAGTTTTCCCATGTTGCAAATGAACATCTATTGTGTTGGATGGGTGCCAGTTTATAAAATGCTTGAACAATTTTTGGGTTGTTTGGGGTGTTTTCTTCAATTTTCTTCACATGGCACCAGTGCTACTTCATGAGTTTGTTCCTTTGACTGCTATATACGAATGAACCATGCCATCTGTGTGTGTGAGGGCTGTTAGTTTTTTTAATACTCATCATGCGTCATTAGCCTTAATTGTATCTTTTAATTAATATTTTGCTTTGTTTGCCACTTTGATGTGCTTGTGAGGTTTGCATCAATTTCCTCCTTGATATGTCATGAAAGTGCACAAATTGATTAATTTTATTCCTTTACTCTGTTAGGAGACACAATGTGATGTTGGTGCACAAGCTGATGGCGACCCAGAACTTTTAGACGACTCCGAGTTTTACCAGCAATTACTGAAAGAATTTTTTGAGACAATTGACCCAACATCTTCTGGTAAAACTATTGGGGCATCCCATACTTCATACATGAATCTTTTAAATGTGCGCTTATATGGTTATACTCAATCTTTAAGAGTTCCTGTAGTTCAAAACAACAAATGCAATCAAATTGCATTGAAAAATTCTTGCATTTTCAATTGTTTATTATTGTATCTCCCCAAGTGGTCAAAGTCAATAATTTCACTGCATTTTCTCCATTATGGTGGGTTTGGAGCTTAGTCGATCCTCAACTCTATTATTCAAGTCGCTAGAACGTTCAAAATAGAGCGGTCTGACATAGTTGCTTCCTGTTATTGCCAGCATATTATTTAATGATTCTGATTTTCCACTATTTGGTTTTCCACAGAGACGGCCTTTTATTCTCTGAAAAAGTTGCATACTAAGAAGAGGAAGATTGTGGACAGACGAGCCTCTAAGAGTCGCAAGATAAGGTATCAGCAGTATAGGTTAATTCTTTGCTTCCCTATGTAGACCTGCTATGATTTGTTTTGGAAATTAATAAATATGCTTTTGCAGGTATAATGTTCACGAGAAGATAGTAAATTTCCTGGCTCCGGAGCGTATGACCCTTCCCACTATGGTTCCAGACCTCAATAATTTGTTTGGGTTGAAGAACCAGAAACGAGCTTCTGTAGTATAGCGTATAGGTCTTTGGATCCAAGCTCTGAAATTTTGTTTGTTATTTAAATGATTCCCTGGAGCGTTCTCATCCATGGCTAGATTAACAAATCTGCAAATAAATTCGCACAATATTGCAATTAAACCTGCAAACTAAACCCAGAACCACCACCTCCAAACCCACGAACCCAAAATCCTATTTTTATTTTTATTTTTATTTTTATAATTTAGTTTATTTTGGAAATAGTTGGAGTAAAATCATCAAATGCGTCAATAAACAAGTATGGTCCATGGATCAACAGGACACAAACTGGATCCTCAACTCCTTTGCGTGATAGCAATGTTCCATACGTACTGAAACAACAACTTGATCGCCAACTTCTAAGTGCTCATCCTTAAACATCCAGTGGCTTAACCATATCATGTGTCTTCTCCTTCACCTGGGGGTTGTGGTACCACTTCAGACCCTTGCTCTTATTTCTGACTCTAGTAATATTATCGAAAAGAAAACCAGAGCCAGAACTCGCATAGACAGCACAGACGATCAAGCCTTTAATTTTGTGATCATTTGAGAGAGAGAGAGAGAGAGAGAGAGAGAGGCGCACCTGGACGAGACTCCAATCACCCTTTACTGAAATAAAAGCTGGTTTGTGCATCCGAATGGGTGCCATGGATTCCAACAAGTTGCACAATCCCAAGAGGTTGATCATTTCTTCATCAACACTACCAATGGTTTGTAACTTGTACATGTACTGCCACTCAACTAGGTTGTAGTTGCGATCAAGTGCGTATGATGACACTGACGAAAACGATTTATATGTTATTTTCTCCAATTATATGCAATCTCTGATATCCAAGTGGGATAGTTTTGGTAACCCTAGAAGCGATTTGAGAATCGTACACTCATTTAAAAAGAGTGCACAGCCTTGTTAATCCTTTGATACAATTTGGTAGGCTACCAATTGGATTATTCCCTGGATTTAGTCTCTACAATGAGGAAAAATGACTAAAATCCATAGGAAATGCATCATCCTAAAGATTGCACCCCCAAAGACTTAATTCCACCAAAGAGCATGGTAAAGAACCCAAGATACTCGAACTTCTAACCATAATTCACTTATCGGAATTCCATCTGTCTCAACCACTTTTAACGAGCCCATGTTCCTCAACATCTCAATTGAAAACTCATTAAGATTTGAGCAACCAGATATAATAAATGTTTCAAGTGATTTTAGCATACAAATGTTCTTGGGAAGCATCCTGATCTTTTTGCAATCTTTCATATTCAAGTAAATAAGTCTCTCTAGGTTTCCAATGGATCCATGGACATAAATCAGGCTTGTGCAGTCTACTAGAACCAACTTCTCTAGATTTGGGCAATATGAGAAGTCAATGGTTTTTGTAAGGGAATGAGAAGTTTGACATAAATCAGTCAATGGTCCTTGAACAAAATAAATGTGAAACTTCATAGAAAGCAAAAGAAGCGAAGGCATGTTACATTGTCCTTGTTCTTTAAAATATTACAACAATTAAAGGGATAACCAATCTCTAATTACCTTTTGCCTTTTACCTTTCACATATATGCTTGCTATTTTCTTCTTGGTATTTTTCAACAACTTTGATACACCAAACTTATGATATCCCATCATCTTTAAGGTCATAAAAACTGATGACACGCTCTTTAACGTGCATTGTCAACATGGCACTTCATGATTGGAGTTATGTACATGTATTTGAGTACTTGGCACACACTCAAGGACATGACATGGTATGTTTCAATTCAAATATTAAATCATCACTACTTTTACTTTTAACATAACTAGTAAAATAAAGGACTGGTTTAAAATACCTTCGTGAAAAACAAAAAATAAAAAGGAAACAACGAAAAACTCACCTATACTATTTGATGTTGTTTACTTTTATTTGTAATATATTTTCACAATACGTGTATCTATATATATAAAGCAAAAGTCTTTAATAATATGCGAAAAGTTCTTGTATTAAAAGTAATAAATATATACGTACGTAATCGAGAAATGTACGGAAATAATGATATTAAGTTCTTATGTACACAAGTGCAGGTCTAAAAATTTCAGCATGTTTTCTCGGCAAGCAAATATGGTTGCAGATGCTCTGACTATCAATCTCCAATACAACGATTTAGTTCTCTAATCTTCCCTTCTCTGTTTCTAAAAAAGTCAATTTTAATATTCGGAATGTAGGGATCTGAGAATTGAACAACCTAAAACTTTAAGTACAAAGATAAACGCTCAACCACTTGAATTACAATCCCCTTACGAAATATTTTCAACAATGTTAAAATCAAAATAAATTGGAAGTGTCTAGGAGTCATCCAGATGTGCCACCCCGGGAGTCCCCAAGTAGGGATAAACTTATCATGAACTTTTGGTCTGTTGCCTAACCTCCTTGTCTCTTTGTCTTAATATAAAGGAGGGTAATACCAAGTGTATGGTCATGGCCATTTGGGAAAAAAACAAAATGGGGTTTTGGAAGCACATTGGGAGCTTTCTTGCAATTCCCACACTTACCCCACTAGGAAACAAAACTTGGGGCCTTGTTTGTCTTTGTTAGGGCATGTTTGGATCCATGCAACCTTTGGGAATATTAACAAGTCTTTGGGCCAGCTTTGATTCCTTATCCACCTTAGGTAAAGACAAAAAACAAATAAAGTGGGGGAGGTTTGGGAGAGAGAAAGTGAGGGTGAGAGAGAAAATAAGACAGGTTTTAGAGAGAGAAATGAAAATGAAATGATAAAAGAAATTAAAAAAAACTGCTACAGAAGGCTCATCCTCTCACAAATTCCATGTTCTACTTTGGACTGCAGGACAACAAAACAATAACGACAAAAGGACTCTCCCACGCATTGTCGACAACGTTGCCATGAAGTCCTGTCCTCCAAAGCTCACAGCTTTTAATTAAGATCAATTGAGCTAATAAAAACAGAGGAAACCCAGAAGAAGCCCGCATCAGCTCTGTGCATAACGAGGGATTGAAGAGGATCTCCTTTGAATTCTCATGGGATTCTTCATGGGTTTTTGATCAATTACAAAACCCAGTAAGGATTTGGCTCATCTTCCTTCGCTTGGTTAGTTCTGGTACTAGTTTGTTCAGCTGCTTTTGTTGGTTTTCTCTATTCTCTTCGTAACTGCTTAGCCCTTAGGTGACATCTTTTGTGAATTTTATCTCACTTGATCAAAGATTTCTTAGCCAGGTTAGCTTGTCTAGCTTTTGGTTCAGAATAAATTGCTGATAATTTTCTTTGATAACGGATTCCCTCTTACTGATAAATTCGAAACCCCCTTTCCGATAGTTTGGTCTGTTCTTTGCATATTTATTGTGAATTTGTGATACATTCTTTAAATTCTTAGCCTTTTAGGTGCTTTTATAGAAAAGTGCTCTGGTTCTAAATTACTTTTATTACCTATTGTGAATGCCTCGTTGAGAGTAAGCATTTTTCTGAAATTATGTATTCATGCAAATTTGTTTCCTGCATGAGCAGTAGAATATTTCCTTAGAACTCTTGGACTTATCTTATCACTTACCAGTTCCATTGTGAAGTGATATTGATCTTTCTCTTTCTGTTGACACTCATCTAATTTTGTTCCCCAATTACCAAATCCTTCTTGTTTGTTATATGACACCAATGTTTCAAGACGAAGGGTCATCATCTGCAACTTCATCTCCTCTCCAATTCTTTTCCATGATGTCGCTTTCACCTAGTTTAGGATCACCATACCCATGGCTTAAAGAGCTAAAATCCGAGGAGCGGGGTTTGTATTTGATCCACTTGTTGCTCACTTGTGCAAATCATGTTGCCACGGGAAGCCTTGAAAATGCAAATGTTGCCCTTGAGCAAATTTCCCAACTCGCCTCTGCTGATGGTGATACCATGCAGCGGATTGCTGCATACTTCACTGAGGCTCTTGCTGATCGAATCCTCAAAGCTTGGCCTGGTCTTCACAGGGCCCTTAATTCCACTAAAATATCTTTGGTTTCTGAAGAATTTCTAGTTCGGAAAGTGTTTTTTGAGATGTTGCCATTCCTAAAGGTGGCTTTTGTGCTTGCAAACCAAGCTATTACTGAAGCCATGGAAGGGGAAAAGATGGTCCATGTAATTGATCTCAATGCAGCTGAACCTGCACAATGGATTGCTCTTCTTCAAGTTTTAAGTGCAAGGCCTGAAGGTCCACCTCATTTGAGAATTACTGGTGTTCATCAACAGAAAGAGGTGCTAGATCAAATGGCTCATAGGTTGACCGAGGAAGCAGAAAAACTGGATATCCCTTTTCAGTTCTGTCCCATAGTCAGCAAATTGGAAAATCTTGATATGGAAAAACTTCGCATCAAAACTGGTGAGGCTCTAGCTATCAGCTCAGTTCTTCAGTTGCACTCCCTTTTGGCGTCTGATGATGAACTCTTGAAAAAGAAATCCCCGTTAGCATCAAAGAGTTCAAGTGGAATTCCCATGCCAAGAGTATTGCAAATGAACCAAGGCACCCTGGGTGAGTTGCTAGAGAAAGAGATGGGCAACGGGTATAGTGCGAGTCCTGACTCAACCTCATCATCGCCACTATCTTTGACTGCTTCGGTGAAGTTGGATAGCTTTCTTAATGCATTTTGGAGCTTGACACCAAAGGTGATGGTAATAACCGAACAAGATTCTAACCATAATGGCTCCACTCTAATGGAGAGGCTATTGGAAGCTCTGTACTCATATGCTGCATTGTTTGATTGCTTGGAGTCTACAATGGCGAGAAATTCAATAGAGAGACTGAAGGTGGAGAAGATGCTCTTTGGGGAGGAAATAAAAAACATTATAGCTTGTGAGGGATGTGAGAGGAAGGAAAGACATGAAAAGCTTGAGAAGTGGATTCAAAGGCTTGATTTAGCTGGGTTTGGAAATGTACCTTTGAGCTATTATGGAATGCTGCAGGCAAAGAGGTTGTTGCAGGGCTATGGTTGCGATGGTTATAGAATGAGGGAAGAGAATGGTTGTGTGTTGATTTCCTGGCAAGATCGACCCCTATTTTCTGTCGCAGCTTGGAGGTGCAGGAAGTAGAATATGGAACATTGTCATGGATCTCATGGTGTTTGAGTTTCTCGTCTAATTACGAAGAATTTTGTTCATCTGCAAGTGAATACTGCTAGGAGTGATACAAAGGCCCTCGTCTTACCCAAAAGAAAGGAAAAGAATGCTGGCCCTCTTGTTTATGTGTTTACATTTCATTTGTTTAATCTTCTTTTTTTCATTTTAATTCTAATTGAACTAATACTGACCTTTGGTCTTTGTGTCTATATGCCTAAGTTGCTAATGGAGTTTGTTGTGTTATGATATACTTTTTTCTCTCTTCTGTCTAATAGAAGTACTTCAGTTATTTGAGAAGTATTTGTATAACCTCATGTTTAGCTTATCTCTGTGTGTGTCCAAGTGGTGCCTGCAATTTCAAGTAGCATGGTCTTAGACTGAATGCCTTTTAACATTTTATCGATCCAGTTATTCTGGTTTCGGCTATATCATGTAGCATTGTTAATGTAATTGTTCTCCAGGGGAGCCTCATAAGCAATTGGTGTGTGTCCATTTGGTCCCTGCAACTTCATCAAAGCAACTTTCTGGTGTGGATTTTTAAGTCATACGCACGATGAGAGTGAAATTTTTTTTGTTTCTCCTTTTCAAACAACACAACCAACTCTCGACGACGATGAGATTTGAATTCAAAGTTTCATTCAATTAAGTGAAGACTAAATGTCACTAGGCCAAATGGTTGTTGTGGGGGAGAGAGAGAGCACAGGAGGTGATTAAAAAGGATTGTTGGATTTAGTGCCTTATCTTTTGCTTGGTTAAAATTTAGAGTGGTGATTTCCCCACTCCAATTTTGTCCACTTACACTCCATTTTATAACTGAAAAAGGAGTGTAAGTGGTCAAAATGGGAGTGCGGAAATCATTACCCTAAAATTTATTGCCTCATACGGAAATTTGAAGAAAAATTTTCTACTTCAAAATATTTGGCCTCTTGCAAGCGTGGACCAATCGAAAAGAGCCTGTTGTGATTGAGAATATTTACATTACCAAATTTTACATCAACATATATGCAGTAATAACGGCATCAATGTACCAAGATAGGAAATAAACATTGTAAAAACCTTTTAAGAATAAACCCCATATTGATTTTGCAACAAGTGCACTTGTAAAAACGAAAAAAAAAAACTTTTTAAGTCGCACGAAGCGCATGTGATAAAAAAATTTTAAAAAAAAAATCTGCCACGCATGAGAAGCGCGTGTGAAGACGCTAGTTATTATAATTTAATCTGGTTATATTCATCCATATTTTGTAACTGTCGGAACAAGTGACTTTTTCTTTGGTTTTCTACGCTGCCTTTGCAGGAGGAATTTGGTAAGAGGCTTCGAGTATTACCCTAAAGGCATTTTGCATGGACGCCTTCAATTTGTGAGAATCTATGAAGCCTTTTTCAGCTCCGAATGCAACCCTCAGCTTTCCCATATAACTAAGTGCCGTTATAGTAAGACACTGCATGGATAAAACACCATCAAATAAAACATCATGAGTGTAAATTAATAAAATTGAAATTATATCTAGGGGGTGTTTGAACCGGCCTAGCTCAAAATTGCAATATTAAACATAATCTATCAAAAGAAGAAGAAGAAAAAAAAAGAGAGGCTTGTGAATTGTAAAGGGGTCAGCATTTGAACCGGCCTAGGTTTAAAAACCAAACCAGTTGGATCAGTTCTAGTCCCGGTTCTTGTCTTCAAAAAATCGGTATAAATCGAACTAGACTGGTTATGTCAAGTTTACCTATTCATTTATATCCAAAATTATTAGTAAGCCTAATCAATATTTAAATAACATTACTAACTCCAAGTAATATCTATATATTTTAGTTCTAATTTATACCAATATAATTAACTACTCTAGCTGAATTTCTTTTTCTTTTCAGTGAATCATATCCGTTTTTGTTGCACTTCCGTCTTTCTCCCTTTTCCACATATTTCTTTTTATTTCTCTTTCTATTTCTCTTCCTTTTTATCTCTTCACATTTTTCTCTCTTAATTTATCCGTTGTACATATTTTTCTCTTCTTTCTATTTTTCTATACATCCTATTTCTCTCTTCTTCACATCTTTATATTTTTATCTTTTCAAACTGAAAATTGGGCCGAATTGAATCGAAACCACATAACGGTTTAATTAGGTTCTTCTAGACACTTTCTATAAAAAAAAACTGAACCAAATCAGATCATGTGTAAGTTCTGATTTTAGTTTCAATTCGAGCGGAAAATCGGACTATGCCTACCCCTAATGTCTTGTCATATCATTCTAATTTTATTTGGTGGTGGATGCTCATATCTAAGGTATTAAATATAATTGTTTTTCACGAATTAATTATAAGAACTAAAGTAACTGCATAATTATATTTCAAAAAATAAAAAGTAACTGCATAATTAAGTACCTGAGGTGGACCGACCACCATATAGTAGAAGCCACAAACGGGCTGATTGGCCAAAGCCATTTTTTCAACTGGCCCAATCATATTTGAGATTGTCATGCTCGAGTTCTTGAGTGTGCCATGGATGTATCTAGCTGCTTCCTGCAAACACAACACCTTATAAAACACTCTAAAGTTTCTTTTCTTTTCTTTTTATTTTTCGAAAGGAATATTCTGAAGTTCTAAGAGAGACTAATAGATTTTTGGTATATTAACGGGCCGCGGAGATTCAAATTTAGGATCTCTTTCACGTTAAAACGATAGTTTATTAAAAGTTAGTTTGTTAATAAGTACATTTAAAGTGTTTTGAATGGATTACGCAAACTTGACTTATGAGGTCTTCATGCCCAAATTATATTTCCTACAAAACATTCTATATCGTACTTACATTTTAGTATGAAATGAGATTTTAGCAACGTAACATATTAGATATCTAACGCTAATACTCATAAAAAAAGGAAATTGAGAAGATGGTAATTAGGACATGGAAAAGAGCATATATAATAAAGAGTACTGATTTTCCAACTTCTTTTTTTATTCACTTACACTCTATTTTTCTAAACAAAAAGGAATGTAGGTGGATAAAAGGGATTACGTACCTCAGGGCCTCTAAATTTCTTCAAAACGTCCAACAGCCAGCTAGTGAGGTAGCCAGCGGCAGAACTTCTCTTTTTCTTGATTATTTTTTGTGCTTCCCAAACAAAGTCGAGTGGGTTTGAGATTTCAGTCGACTTGGGCACTGACACGTGCAAGAAGCCAAATTGGTTTCCCCATGACATCTCATCACTATTGGGTTCGATCATCTCCTTGATTGGCATGTAACCCTCGATGTTTCTGGTGTTGAGCAGCACCAACGCCGTACAACGTTCATTGCTTGATTTTTGGGTAACCTCTTGCATGTATATTCTGGTGCCCAAGAAGATGATTCCGGCAATCACATCATTTGTCGTCTGCAATTGTTCATGCCAATTTCATTCAAATAATATAATCACTATTAAAAAGAAACTAAGAAAAGAAAGGGTTTGTACAGGAGTTATAATCCTAATCAAATGTTTGATGTTCTAAAAACACTACATGGATCGGAATTTTGAATTTATGCCAGGACACAACTGGAAAGCTCAATTGTGTGTGGAAATAAATGTTTTGAACGCAAATATGACAATCCAATTTTGATCAGAATAGCAAATTTCACTAGAAAAAGTTCTTACAGGGGACAACCAACACGTCTACAAAACAACCAAAGCACAAAAGGGGAACAAAGTCCATCCGCCAAAAGATGCAAAATTAAGTAGATGAAAACTGGACAAACAGGCAGAGTCCACATCACTAAAATTAAGCTCACAAAATTACCCAAAATAACGAAAACCCTAATATAACACATAAGCCTAATGAGCTATAGATCATGTAACGTATGAAAATCCTAATATACTACTGTACTGCGTATTTGTGTATTTCCCGGTAGCTGCCTGTTACATTGACAAATCAATGTCAACATTAACTATTAGTACAGTACGTAGTTTTTGCCAAAGTTAGAAAGTGGAAAGGAGGAAACTCACACACACAGTACGATGGGGACTTGAAACTCACCAAAGGCTTGGGCACTTGTGAAAGTTTATTATCTGAGGTACTCTCCAAAATTTAATGAATGCACCAACATTTTTTTGCAGTGCCAACTCTCCAAAATTTAATGAATGCACCAACTTTTCTTAGTTTATACTGCAGCAATTTAATTGTCTGTCTTTAACATTTTATGTGTACTCCTATATTTTTTTGGGGACTTTTAACATTACTATCACTGGAACAACATTAGAGTGCCCATCCTTGACCATCTAATGCTTTGCCGCTAATTAATTAGGTTGGAAACATCTTTTCCCGATCAATTTTTTTTTTTGTCGTAGATATATGTTAATGTTCAATAAAAACAGAAATCATTAAAAGAAAAAAAAAATGGTACATAATCTTACCACTCCAAGTTTGTTCTTGATCAGTTTGATTTCATCAATGGAGAACGTCAAGGTTGATAGTTTTATTGGTCGAAACTCAACTCCATCTTCCCCAGACCTAATCGGAGTTCGATCATCTTCGACGAAATTGCTCTTCAAAATGCTCCAACTGAAATCCGATACAGTTTGGAAAACTGAAGAGAAAAACTGTGACACAGTTTTAGTCTTGTGAGTGGTTTGTGGTCCTGAGCTCTTCAGGGAAGGAAATGTTAGAGGAACAGAAGGGTTTTGAGCACTTTGCAGACAAGAAAGAAGAGCACCCATTAGAGAGTAGCCATCACCTAGGGCATGGTGAAGCTTGAAAATCAGGGTACCAGCTGCGTGGCTTGTTGGGTACTTGAGAATGTGAATTTCCCATAACGGCCTGTTTTGTGGGAATTTTTCTGCTGCTATATTTGATATGTAGTCATCAAAATACTCATCATAGGATTCTGGTGACATTTTAGAAGGAAAAATGGGGACATGAACATGGTCTTCAAGCTTCACTTCAACCCTCTTCCATTGTCTCTTTTGATCTACGTTGTCACTTACCTGTTTAATAATTTCAGATAATTCATATCAAATCTTTAGTCTTTCTTCTTTTTCTTTTTTCCGCAATAAGCCGGTGGTTTTCACACTCCCATTTTATCCGATTGCAGTATTTGAGTAAATCAAATGCTAATGAGTAAAAAGAAGAGGAGACTAGTGAAAATTGAACAAAATAGGAGTGCGAAAATCGCTTCCGTTTCCAATAAAATGACAAGAGAGAGGAAGAGATCGAGAGAGAGAGAGAAGACAAACCATGATAGAAGAGAAGCGAGGGTTGATGGGGAGGAAGACATCTTGAAGCAAAGAGAGAGCTTGGGAATCATTGATTGGAAGCTCAAATTCTAAAACAGCAAGAATTGCAACAGATAAGATAGAACTGTTGAAGTATTGGCCAGTGGGGCTCACTGGCTCTACTTCTCCTTCCTCCCTAAACTCCATTATTGTGCTTCACTCTGCCTCCAATGAACTTTGATTTCTCCAGTTACTCTTCACCAAAACAGAGAGTAGATATTAATAAACTGAGTATTTGCTGCTTCTAATTAATGTGTGCAAAAACTAGGTAGGAAAGTCGACACTCATTTATTATTGAATAGAGCTTCTCATCACAACAATTTATACAAGAGCGATGGTAGACATACCACATTATTTAATTACGAGTTTTAATATGAAACTCACATAAATATCGATTTTTAATGTTTTAGTAAAAACATGGGAAATAAGAAAAGAAGAATAAATTAGAATAATTCCAATACACATTCGTAATAAATAAACACTACAGGTCTCTCGGTTGGTTCGCAATCACCACATCACACAATATGTGATGGGTAAATGTGAGAGAAAACGGCATGAATCACGATAATGGATAATTGCTCCTTACACAACATGTGATGCATAAATGCTAGAGAGGCAAGTGCAATGCCAAAGTTTTTCTTTTGTCTTTTATTTTTGAATTCAGAACCTTATGAAGATTAAATTGCACAAGATCAAATAGTCATTGACTAAAATTGTATATTTTAACATTTATATACAAGCCTATTGCTATTGGCCACCTAACCTCCGTTTAGCGCAGTTTTAGTGATCCAACTTCAATGTGAAGGCTTTTTGTACTAAATAGAAGAACCGAATTTCCACAAGCCTATTGCTGTTGGCCGCCTAACCTCCCTCTATTAAATGACGTAGGTGAATTAGGTAGGTCCCTGGAGCAGGGTTGACTATAAAAAAGATGACAGTTGATCCCACATTGTACGGCAGTGTAGGGTAGGTCATCAATTGGACGGAGAGATTAGGGCAGCAGGAAAAGAACAAGTCATATGAAATAATTATCTTTAAATTAGGAGAAAAATTTAGTTGCAACGCTATTTTTGGCCAATAATACTCTGTTACATGCAAGTGTTATTATGCGTGTCATAACGTAATTGGCTGAGATAGCAAAATAGTGATATCCCCATTTCATGGAAGTCTTTGTACTAACAATCAGGGGCGGTCCTACGCCAAGGCAGAGTAGGCTGCCGCCTACTCCAAATTTTCCCAAATAAATAATTACCCATATACAATCATGTGGGGCCCACTTTAGAAGTACATTGCCGCCTACTCTATTATTAAGATATATGATTTATACCCCACTTCAAAAGTACAATCATGTGGCTCCTAGACTAAACAAGTGGGAAAGAAAAAATAAAGAAAAGAAAAACATAGCCCCCAAGGTTTATACCTATTATTATTATGTATGACCTTTTGACATAAATTGTTAAAAATTATCCTTTGTTTTTCTCTTTTCTTGGCATAGACATGTATCACACTTTTTTACTACTTGTGAGTTTTTCTCTCAAACTCCATATCAAATTTACTTTGTTTAATTTATTTAATTACAGTTTGTTAATCTTTCTCTTGTTTTCTCTCTAACTATGTTCTTTTTAGTCTGTGAAATTTTGATTTCTTCTTTCTATTGATTTTATTGGGCTTTTAGAGATATTTGCTAATCGCTTTCAACTCTAAGTATGTACTTGTCTATTCCTTATAAAATTTCTTGCTTAGTATGTAATTGTATGTCCCTTTGTTGCACTTGTGAACTTGTGTTGGTGAATTTTAATTTTATTTTATGATTTCAAAATATGAAAATTAGTCGAGGACAATTATGATTGTAATGAATAGATAATATGGTTTTTTTTGGGTTTTTTTATGTCTTGTGAGAATTTGAATTTTTATTGTTTATATGTTGTGAGAAGCCCCCACACATATTAAAACTTTGTTTCGTATAGAGATGCATATTTGAGGGTAAGGCTTAGTATGTCACTCATGTCTAGTTAGGTGTATATTTTTATGTGTATTAATGAAATTCACTCGTACCGTCGAGTTTTTAACATAAGCTTCGCCTATATACTGACTTTTGAATTCTGGATCCCCCATTGAATTCACGATAAGTAAAAAATTTAAAACTAACTGGACTTGACTTTTGAATCCTGGATCCGCCACTCAAGTGTTTAACAAATAATCAATTATTACTACATCCTTCACAAATGTCAAGTTGTTCAATGAACACATTCAATATTTTTTCTAATTTTTTTTTTATAAATATTTTCTGCTTAATTCTCGCATTAATCTTGTAATTGGTTCAACAACAGGCTAATTTACATGTGTAGGTGTTGAGACTACATCTATTGGCAATTGGTTTTTTTAGAAGAGAAAACGATATTTCATTAATATAAACTCAATTCATGTTACAACCATTGACACTGAGGATAAGAAAACGCATGAATCACCCTTAGGCCAACACTACGTTGCTGCAAATTGAATGATTCATCAACATCAACCTTATGACAACTTTCAGTAGGCAAGGATACCATGCTCTCTCCACTAAAGCAGTTGGTACCAGTAAAACTAAAGTCAATGTAACAAGTCGTAAGTACCGTACATATGAAAGGACTCGACCCAAATTTTACTTTGGAATTCGTGTCGAACCCTGTACATGTCCAACACCTGACAAGTGCCGGGCATGAAAGACCAAAATACCCTTTTTTCCCTATTCCAAAAACTGCTTTAGGATTTGACTTCTACTGAAAAAATCGGCAGAGTCTTCCTTGAAAAAGGCTCGAAACCCAGAAATCTACCTACACAGCAAACTCAAATAATTTCCCAAGCGTTCAACAAATCCAACTTAACAAAATCGAACATAAAAAACCAATAAACTTGTGGCTGTTCCTAAGTTAGCCTAGGTTGCCTACGTACCCTTACTGAGGGATCAAGCCACACGTAGTTCTTTCTATCATGAATCACAATTAAGATAGTACATATAATAATAAAAATCAAACCAACGATGAAATCTTAGAATCACTCTTTACCTTGATTTCAACTAGTTATATAATTGAATATCATGCCATGAAATTATGTACTTAACTGTTCAATTAGTATATCATTGTACGTCCAAATACTTACATAACCAAACATTTTACCAAAAAGTCATACATGCAATCATTTACGTAGTGCATATATCTTGTAATCACCCACCAAGGGATATATGGGAACACTATCAAATCTGAAGGCAACAGGGGAAAGGGGAAAGGGGAAAGGGGAAACTAGCTAACCACCTGTGTAAACACGTCGAGCAGGTGGCTAGGGATCCAGCGCCAACCCTGTGTAGATAATATGATCAGGGTGGTGAAGAGTATCCTGTAACTTTACCACACGTTGGTACTGCACTATTCTCCACGTAAATGTACCTCAAACATAATCCATCAATTCCAATAATATACCGTCATTTCCCCTCGCACCACACATGTGGCCACATGTGTGATACATCCTCGCAGAACTTGGGGGACACGAGGTCGACCCGAGACGCAATCCTCGCAGAACTCAGAGGATACATGGTCAGCCTGAGACTACATTCCTCGCAGAACTCAAGGGACACATGATCAGCTTGAGACCGCATTCCTTGCACCACACGGTTCGGCGTCCCCGCAACTCGTGGCCACATTGTCATACACACGTAGGCAAACTCAAAAACAACCATATGTCTGAAGACAATCCAAAGGCAACCATATGTCCGAAGACATTCCGAAGGCTACTGTATGTCCGTAGACATCAATATTTCCGAAGGCAACCAATATTTCCGAAGACATCAATATCTCCGAAGGCAACCAGTATTTCTGAAGACAACACAATCCAATTATTAATCCATTTTAACACATATATAAAAATAAACATAGATAAATCATGCTCAGAAAGTAAAAGTGATAAAAGAACAATTCATAACCAGTTAATAAAACTCTCAAAGGAAAAATACCGTTTTAAAAACAAACAACCAAACCATAAACACCTCCCAACCAAAAGAGTCTTGATCGGGCCAACGAGGCCCACCATCTAGGTCAATTAGGCCTGTGGGGCTCATAACCTTTGATTTCCACTCCGAAAGTTCCTATACGTCCAACAAGGTTTACTAAACAATTCCCGAAAGTTTGATCTCGATCGAGCGGTCAGATCTAAGCCAATCACACGATTCGACGACGATCGATTTGCCTAAACTTAGAATCATTGACTCGGAGTATCCGGGACTCTGATTCTTGATCAACAAGTTCCTACACGATCCTAGAAGTACAGAGAACAACATATTTGAAATTGGGACCGATTGAACAGTCTGAACCTATCGAATTTGGATATCGCATAACAGGTGCAATATCCGTTCGACTATCAAACGATAACCAAATCCAAATCCGAGCATATCATCGTGCTTAGGATTACAAGAGGATCAATTTAGAACTTAGTGGACCGCTCAATGACTAGTGACTAGTCAATAATTTATTCTTACTAAAAGGAAAAAAGAAAGAGAATTTCCACTAAATTTTTTTTTTTATACTAAATGAAAATGGCGAAAACCCATTTATGAAAGTCTTTGTTTTTTTTTTGTTTTTTGTTTTTCCTGGGAGGCAGGCTAAAGCTTTGAGGTAGTTTGCACTAAGGAAAATCTAGCTATTAGTAATAGACAAGTTGGTACCAGTAAAACTAAAGTCAATGTAACAAGCCGTAAGTATTGTACATATGAAAGGACTCGACTCAAATTCCACTTTGGAATCCATGTCGAACCCTGTACGTGTCCAACACCTGGTAGGGGTCGGGCACAAAAGACCAAAATACCCTTCTTGCCCTAATCTAAAAACTACTTTAGGGTTTGACTTCTACTGGAAAACTTGCAGAGTCTTCCTTGAAAAAGGCTTGAAACCCAAAAATCTACTTGCACAGCAAACTCAAATAATTTCCCAAGCGTTCAACAAATTCAATTTAACAAAATCAAACATAACAAACCAATCTTAAACTTGCGGCTATATCTAGGTTAGCCTAGGTTGCCTACGTACCCTTACTAAGGGATCAAGCCACACGTAGTTCTTTCTATCATGAATCACAATTAAGATAGTATAGATAATAATAAAAATCAAACCAACGATGAAATCCTAGAATCACTCTTTACCTTGATTTCAACAAGTTATATAATTGAATATCATGCCATGAAATTATGTACTTAATTGTTCAATTAGTACATCATTGTACATCTAAATACTTACATAACCAAACATTTTACCAGAAAGTCATACTTGCAATCATTCGTGTAGTGCATATGTCCTGTAATCACCCACTAAGGGGTATATGGAAACACTATCAAATCCGAAGGCAACATGGGAAAGGGGAAACTAGCTAACCACCTATGTAGACAAGTTGGGCAGGTGGCTAAGGATCCAGGCCAAACCCTACGCAGATAATATGAGTAAGGTGGTGAAAAGTATCCTGTAAATTGTACCACATGTTGGTACTGCACTATTCTCCATATAGATGTATCTCAAAAATAATCTATCAATTCCAATAATATACCGTCAATTCCCCTCACACCACATATGTGGCCATATGTGTGATACATCCTCATAGAACTCGGGGGACACGAGGTCGACCCGAGACACAATCCTCACAGAACTTAGAGGACATATGATCAGCCTGAGACCGCATTCCTCGCAGAACTTAGGGGACACATGGTTAGATTGAGACCGCATTCCTCGTACCACACGGTTCAGGCGTCCCCGCAACTCGTGGGCACATTGTCATACGCGCGTAGACAAATCCGAAAACAACCATATGTCTGAAGACAATCCGAAGGCAACTGTATGTCCATAAACATCAATATTTCCGAAGGCATCCAGGATGTCCAAAGACATCAATATTTCTGAAGGCAACCTGAATGTCCGAAGGCAACTAATATTTCCGAAGGCAACACAATCCAATTATTAATCCATTTTAACACATATATAAAAATAAACATAGATATATCATGCTCAAAAAGTAAAAGAGATAAAAGAACAATTTATAACCAGTTAATAAAACTCTAAAAGGAAAAATACCGTTTTAAAAACAAACAATGAAACCACAAACACCTCCCAACCAAAAGAGTCTCGATCGGGCCAACGAGGCCCACCATTTATGTCAATTAGGCATGTGGGGCCCACAAACCTCTAATTTTTGCTCCGAAAGTTCCTATAGGTCAACAAGGTTTACTAAACTATTCTTGAAAGTTTGATCTCGATCGAGCGGTCGAATCTAAGCCAATCACACGATCGGACGACGATCGCTTCGCCTAAACGTAAAATCATTGACTCAGAGTATTCGGGACACCGATTCCTGATCAACAAGTTCCTACACGATCCTAGAGGTACAGAGAACAATATATTTGAAATTGGGACAGATCGAACTGTCTGAATCTATCAAACTGGGATATTGCATAATAGGTGCAATATCCATTCGACTATACGATAACCAAATTCAAATCCGAGCATACCGTCATGCTTAGGACGACAAGGGGGACAATTTAGAACTCAGTGGACCGCCACACAGTGTACCACACTCCGCCACCCGCCGTGGGCAGCGGTGGGTGTCTTGAGACGGAAAATCTCCAAACCACCAGCCAATACCTATACCAACAGATTCAGACTAACTATGGGATCAACTTTTGTTCTTGGACCACGGCCAAAAACTGACCTGAACTAGCCGGATCGAAGCTGAAATCGTCGACTAAAAATGGGTATATAAATCAATCTCCAAAACTCCAAAATAACCTAAACTAACTACATAAACAGGTAGAGCATGATGAGGGGATGAATTTCCATACCTCACTCGACGGAAACAGCTGCCGAAATCGCCGGAAATGGCACGAACACCACCGGCGACGAAAAGAGGGTTTCGCTTGGTTCTAGTCCAAAATCACAACTAAACTTGGAGTTTCAAATGTGTAATGGGCATGGACGTGTAGAGGAGGAAGAGACGAATGTTTTGTGGGCCGTGGTGTCGCCAGCCATGGCCGAACGGAGGAGAAAATGCAAGCCAAATAGGCCGATCTGTTTCGCAAAGGAGGAGAGGATCGCCCGAGCCAGCCGAGAGAGAGATGTTCCAGCTTTATAAAATTTAGAAAATTAGTAAAATACCCATTCCTAGACATAAAACTATAAATATACCATATACTATTTCATGTATATAAACACACCCAAAATAAACCCAAAAATTGACAGCTGTGGATTTTTTTAAATTTAATAGCAATGTTGAATTATTGTTTTGCCCTTTTGCCCAAAATAAACCCAGCTCTGAGGCTCAATTAAGATAATCGACGATTGCTCCTTCAAAATCTCAGAGCTGGTCTGTGAGAAATCGACGAGTGCCCGATTTTACTAACCTCACCATCGGAGCCGAAGCTCTAATTTTCATTGCTTTCTGGATCTCTCACTCGCTTTCTCACAAATCTTGCAACTATTTCCAGATCTCATAGCTTAATCTCTCGCATCTCAGTCACAGGCAAGGTCGTTTTATAACTCAGGAGGTGGACTCGGGTCCTGATCCATGAGGCCGACTCTTTCCTCCACCGACAATGATGCATTGGGGAGGCCTTTTCTCCGTTTGGTGCAATCATCGAATCGAAGATCATCAACGACCGTGAGACCGAGAGGTCCAGGGTCTTCAGCTTCGTCATCTTCAACAACGAGAAGGTCATGAGGGACGCGGAGGATATGGCGGCGTTGTCTACGGAGGTGGCGGTCATCATGAAGGCGGTGGGGACAGCGTCTCGATGACGATTCGGTTTAGGCCACTTAGGTAATTTGTATTGATATTCATTTGAGTTTTGAATTGTGATTTTAATTTCTTTTTGTTTATAATTTGGATTGATTTCAGATTCGGTTTGGTTGTGAATTTGATCTTGTGTTTTGGTTTGAGCTGTGGTTAAAAATCTGTGATATTGGATTCGGTTTTTGATATTAATTGAGGTATCCTTTTTCAGTTGAATCTGAGTATATTCATGCTGGAATGGTGTTATTACATTGCTTAGCTCAGCAGCTCTTCTGTTTCAACCATCAGTCAATAGTCCTCATTCCTTCCTAGTTCCCAGTTCCCAGTTCCTAGTTCCTAGTCATAATTGAGATACTACTGCCTTGCCTTGTTTTGCCCTTGCTCCTTACTTTATTGATGATGGTTGATGTTGTCACATTAGCTTTCCAAATTAACTATTACATTTCATGCTCTTTGCTTTCCAAATTTCTAATGAATATGCATCCTGGTTGATGATAGTCTTTAGATTGCTCAATATTTATTAAAAAATACTGTCATTTTCCCCATTTTGGCTATGCTTTTTGTTTCTCTTTTGCCTTGCCTTTTTCATATGAGAAGGAAGAGATTGCTCGCCGATGGTGATTCAAACTAAGAATATATATTGGTAGAAAACTTTATATTGAATAGATTCTGCCTGCAGCAACTTATTTTAAACATTAGCTGATTTGACCAAGCAATCTGTTTTAATGAGTTATGCAAGCATGACATGACAAGTTGCTTGTGAGTTTGTTTCTTCACTTCAAGTGCGTATTAATTTGTGTGGAAGGAAGGCTTCAATTTTTCACATTGTAGTGTACAATTGCATTCCTACTCACCACCATTGTCACTCCTTAGGATCTTGATCTTTCTTCTGGTTAGATTCTCCACTTCCACCTTCCACTCTTTGAATTTGGGGAAGACCTCAGATTTCTCCTTCATGAAGTAGACCCAAACCTTCCTGGAAAAATCATCCAAGAAAGTCACAAAATAGCGAGCTCCACCTTTTGATTTAACCGGTGATGGACCTCATACATCCGTGTGAATATAATCTAGCACACCCGTGCTTCCCTCCTCTTTGTTTCGTTGCTTGAAAGCTACCTTTGATTGCTTTCCCATGGTACATGATTTGCAGAACTCAAGCTTGCAACTTTGAACACCTTTCAACAACTTTCTGTTGTGTAGTTCCAGCATGCCCCTTTCACTCATGTGCCCTAGCCTCAAATGCCAAAGCTAAGTTTCATCCTCCGAGTCCTTGCTTGTGGATACAGCTGCTCCACCTGTAATTGTTGTACCACACAATCTATATAGACAATTAGGTTGAACTTCTCCCTTCATAACCACAAGTGAACCTTTTGAGATTATGAGTTTCCCTCCATTAGCTCTAAATGAATAACCGTTCTTATCAAGAGTTCCAAGGGAAATGAGATTCTTACGCAACTTTGGAATGTGTCTTACCATTCCGAGCGTCCTAACAGCCGCATCATGCATCTTCCCCTTGATTGTACCGGTGCCTTTGACTCCACAAATTGAGCCATCCCCCATCATAACTTCACCACCTTCTTCTTTCTCATTTGTGTCAAACCACTCCTTGTTTGAGCACATATGATATGAGCATCCGGAATCCAAAATCCAATCGGAAGAGGAACACCTTGAAGAATTAGCAAATGCATTAGTTTTAACATTGTTATTAACACATAAAAGCTCACCATCACTTTCTGTGACTTCCTTAGCTGTGTTTGCTGCATTCTTCCCTTTGTTCTTCTTCTCCTTCCAAATGGGGCAATTCTTTTTCCAATGCTCTTTTGACCCACACTCGAAACAACCTTCTTTTGCCTTGGATTTGGACCTTCCTCTGTTGCCTTTCTTGCCTTCACGCTTCTTTGAACGGCCTTTCTCTCTGGTCTTTGCAACTAGACCTTCACCTTGAGAGTTTTCTCCTGAACATTGAGCCATCCTATGGTGTGTCATGATGTCTTGCATCACGGGCTCAAAATCTAGAGTAACCTTCCCGAACATAAGAGTGGTTCGAAAGTGCTTATAGGACAGAGGTAAGGATGTCAACAACATAAGAGCCTTATCCTCTGTACTATAATTAACTTCCATTCTCTACAAGTCAGCAACACATCTATTGAAACTACTTAAATGTTCCATTAGATTACCTCCCTCCTCCATTTTCAGATTTAGTTCTTTCTTTCTTGAGGAAGAGTTTGTTGGACAACGACTTCCCTGCAAACATCTCTTCGAGCTTCTCCCATGTTTGCTTCGCTGTATCCTTCATCACGTTGATGAGCACCTCATCGGAGAGGTAGTTTTCGATGGCTCCTCTAGCTAACTCGTCAAGTACACTCCACTCATCATCAGTCATGCTTGTTGGCTTCTTTTCCTTGCCAACCAACACAACATGGAGATTTTGTTGTGTAAGGGCTGACTTCATCCTTCGTTGCCAAAGTGTGAAGTTCTCCTTGTCTGTGAAAGGCTTTAACTCCACCTTCATGCTTGTTGCCTGTGGTTGTTTCAGCTGCTGTGAACTGCCACCACTCTCAACTTTCTTGTCACTTGCCATCTTCAACACACTAACACTCCAAAAGAAGAACTAGCACATCTGCCAACACAGCTCTGATTCCACTTGTTGTGAATTAGGAACTAACTTACTCCCCTTTAGACCTTTTTGTTGATGGACTTTGGACAAACTCAATGATGGATGAGTCTTACACACACACACAGAGAAAATTAACCAAGCACAAATGACACAAGTGTTTATAGAGGTTCAACAATATGCCTACATCCTCTTTGGTGATCACCTTGAGAAATTTCACTAATGAAGATAGGTTACAACTTTGGTTTACACAGAAACCCTCTTAGAACACTACCCTCACAATCTGTTTCTCTCTCACCCTTTGCTCAACACCTTGATACAATAGAGAACTCTCTCCTCCCCTGGTTTTCACTTGACTCACTAGTTTCCAGCTACTTCAACTCTCTCACTTCTATCTTGCTTCTTCTTCCCTTTTAATAGACAAGCCTTTGGACTTGAGAAAAGACTCCTTCTTTCCTCCCACGTTCTGCCCTTGGTTACCTGACTTGGACCACACTTGGGCAGACCAAAAGCTATACAATATAGGCTGCATGTTCAGCCACCCTATATAGAACCATAAGGTAGGTACTCTTCGAAACAAGTCAACAACTATCCTTTAATTGCTCCCTCAACTTCCCAGCAGCTTGCCCCCTTTCATTTAAGTTTGGAGTGACCTAAAATGACCTTGCAAGTAGGTAGGAAGCGATAGCACCCGGACAGAGGAGTTGAGATTTCCCAAAAAACGAAACAGTACGACCAGGGCGACCGGTCGCATTTTGGCAGAGTCGTAAGCGACCGGTCGCATAAAGCTGGCGACCGGTCGCCATAAGATTTTGCTCCAAACTTCGAATCTGCCTGAAGCGACCGGTCGCTTTTAGGCAGAGTCTCCTGCGACCAGTCGCTTCCTGTTCTGTCTCCGAGGCTTGTATCCTTTATGCAAGCCAATTTTCACAACAAAGCTTACTTTCAGAAGTTATGAAGCTGTGCTATAGTGAGGTAGCTGGTTTACGAACATGGGGTTTTTGCAGTTGTACATTTTTACCGTACCTATTATGCAAAGGAAATGATGTAGTTGTTAACTTCTAATAAGTGGTATGAACTGTTCATATCCTGCAACTGAGTTGATTTCTATAACATAGTATTAACAGTGTACTTCTATAATATTAACAGATTTTTCAGTAACAAAGCATGCTCTATATTTTTCTCTATATATAGCTGTGCACTTGATGTTTATGATATGCAGAATGTGATTTTTACTAGAAACATAGTTCTATGACATAGTATTAACAGTGTACTTCTATGACATAGTATTAACAGTGTACTTCTATAAAATAGTATTAACAATGTACTTTTTTTTTTCTTGCAGAGGTATTTCCTTTTGCCTTTGCGATTGTTTTTGGTGAAACTATGGACAATTGGAGGTGGTTTCTACAAAGGATATTGGATGTCTTGCTGGGTTTTTTTTTGAGTTTTTTGTATGAAATGGTATTAACAATGTTTTCTATTGAATTGTATTAACAATGTACTTCTATGAAATGGTATTAACAATGTACTTCTATGAAATGGTTTGCGGAGGTTCGGTGGAGAAGGAAGAGTTGTAGGGACATGCCCTTGGTTTTTGTGATTTTTTTTTTAAAGTTTGGATTTAAAAAAAAAAAAAATCTGGGCTAGGCTTGTTTTGGGTTTTTTTGTGTCTTTTGTATTGGTTTTGTTTTAAGTTAATCAATGGCAGAGATGTAATTTATAGGAAGTTCAACACTTTAGGTGTTTTTTGGGTATGTTTATAAAGTGAATTCCATATTTTGGGCTTTTTTATAAAATTGGGCTGGGGTTATTTTGGGTGCTTTTTGATTTTTTTTTTCTGTTGGGCTTGATAGTGGCAGTGCTGTAATTTATTGGAACTTCATCACTAATTTGTTATTTAATAAATGGGTTTTGGGTGTGTTTGTAAAGTGTTTTCTATGTGGGTTTTTTTTATTTATAATTTCAGCCCCTATTTTGGGTATATTAGTGAAGCTCCCTATAAAATTTGACTTTGCAAAAATTATGGTTGTGCCACTTCACTTCCGTAGATCATAATTTCTTCGTTTTAACTGCGAATTGAACATGCCTGTTTACGAACGCGTATTCATCGAGCTCTATACAATGGTGCTACTCAATTCCCCAAATTCCTTTCCGAACAAAAAGTGCCCTTACACCCAAGGGCAAAAATGTAATTTCAAAATAATCAATTGAACAGTGATTTTTGAGATGTGATGTTACAACATACATACATTTTTTTATTTTGTGTACTTATAATTTTTATTTCATATATATATATATATATATATATATATTTTTACAAGTCTGTAGTACATACATACCATAAAATCTACCATATTATACTTGGTTGCTCAATGACTCGTCAATAATTTATTCTTACTAAAAGGAAAAAAGAAAGAGAATTTTCACTAATTTTTTTTTTTATACTAAATGAAAATGGCGAAAACCCATTTCTGAAAGTCTCTATTATTATTATTAATTTTTTTTTTTCTGGGAGGCAGGCTGAAGCATTGAGGTAGTTTGCACTACGGAAAATCTAGCTATTAGTAATAGACAAGTTGCACTAACCAACAACATGCCTCTCTCATGCATAGGCTCTCCAGTCTTCAGGCCTTGGGAACGATATAAAGTTAACCTGGCCCAAATACATTAAAGGAAACATTATTAAATCTTTGTAGAAGTATAAATTAATGGACACAACAAATATTTTAAAAAAGAAGGGTGAACTCACTTCCACATTTGGTTAATGGTGCTACTTTCTTGTTGTTGGCGAGATATATCCTATTCTATTAGGGTTTTATTTATTTTTTCCTTTTGTATAGATATTTTGTAATTAGGATTTCACTTATTTCCTAATTCAACCCTACTAGGGTTTGTAATCTTGTATTATAAATACCTCCTTTCGGAGAATGAAATGAGATCTGAAAATATTCTACCATATTGTTTGACTTGGCATCAGAGCCGACTTTCTGGTGACCTGTGTGTTGTGCCCACCCGTGTTCTACTGTGTGCCCTAATTTCTTTCAGGGTTCTTGTACCTGTACCTGTGCTGTGTTTGTGCTTCGTGTTGTGTTTGTTTCCGCTGCTATCATGGGTGATGATTCCAAGGTTGTGGTTGGTACTAGTGTGTCTACACTGAACGAGGCACGTCCATCGCGTGATTACTCTACCCCGATTACTTATGACAAATTGGATGGCTCCAATTATGCCTCTTGGTCTCGTGGTGCGCGTATTACGATTACTAGTCGTCGTATGGCAAGTTGGATCAATGGGAAGAAGCCTGCTCCGTCTCTAGATTCCGATGCCTATGCCGAATGGGAAGAAGATAATTGTCTGGTGCAGTCATGGCTTCTCAATTCCATGACTAAACCAGTTCGTGCCTTGTTTGAACATGGTGATACTGCTTTTGATATATGGGAGGCTGCTCGAAAGACCTATACTGTGACTCAGAATAGTTCTCGTTTGTTTCAACTCCGACGGCAGTTCATACTTATAGGTCAGAATGGTGAATCTGTGAAAGTGTTCTATGAAAAACTCCATGCTATCTGGCAAGAGATTGATTGTTTGCGTCCGCATGAGTTTAGCTGGTCTACTGATGGGGCACGTCGTTTGAAAGAAATTGAAGCTGATCGAGTTTATGATTTTCTTGGCGGACTTGATCCATCATATGATGGTGTCCGTAGCCGTATTCTTGCTCTTAGTCCTGTCCCGCCTCCTCTCGAAGCCTATGCTGTGGTTATGGAGGAAGACACCCGTCAGTCCGCTATGCTTGGAGGAGGATCGCTCAAGGTTGACCCAGCTCGTCAACGCTCGGTCGCCCAGCACGACGCGACCGGTCGCTCTCCGTCCAGAAAATTTGGTTCTTCTACTGGGTCTCGTCCTTCTGGCTCTACTCCTAGATTTCTTGAAGGTCCGCCTAAATGTCGCCATTGTAATGAGAATCATTACTATGAGAAGTGTTTTAAGGAGCATGGTTACCCTGATTGGTTTGCTGACTACAAAGCTCGTATGTATGGCCCCAAGGCCACTTACACTGTGACTCCTGATAAGGCTCGTCCTCCGGCTCCATCTGCAAATCTGTGTGCTTCCGATACTATGCCAGGTATGGGTTCTACTCCTTGGATAATTGACACTGGTGCTTCTGATCATATGACTTATAATGATAATATGTTTGATGAGTTGTTGCATAACCCTCGTGACCCCTATATTACTAGTGCTAATGGTTTACCTTCCCCAGTTACCGGTGAAGGTACCATCCATCTCACTCCTTATTTACCTCTGTCTTATGCACTCTTGGTTCCCAATATTCATTGCAATTGGTTATCTGTTGGGCGTTTACTTGATACACTTAACGCGTCTGCTACCTTCTATTCTACCCATTGTTTTTTCCAGGATCTCAGGACTCACGAGAAGATTGGGCATGGTAAACGGATAGGGGGGTTGTATTACTTACAGTTGCCGGCTGCAGCAGTTCGTGGTTGTGT
>NW_018921914.1:233972-256415 GCF_002207925.1 Prunus avium
GAGTGGCAGTGTCAAAGACAAGCAACAACTTTGGTTATGGAATCGTCGCTTAGGACATCCGTCGTTTGGTTATCTTAGACATTTGTTTCCTTCGTTATTTAGTTCGTGTGATGAGTCTTATTTCAAATGTGAGACTTGTGTAATGGCCAAGAGCCACCGTACTGTTTTTCCCTTAAGTAATAATAAAGCTGCTTTGCCTTTTGAGTTAGTACATTTTGATGTCTGGGGTCCTGCTCGTGTGACTTCTCATGGTTTCCGTTGGTTTGTTATGTTTATTGATGACTGCACTCACTTAACATAGGTGTATTTGATGAAGAATAAACATGATGTTGCCTCTATTCTTCCTGACTTTTGTGCCATGGTGTCTACTCAGTTTCATGATCGTGTTAAAGTATTTCGGACTGATAATGGTGGTGAATATGTGAATCATACCTTGACCCAGTTCTTTCATGATCAAGGTATCATTCACCAAACTACCACTCCATTCACACCTCAATAGAATGGTGTGTCTGAAAGGAAAAAATCATCAATTACTTGAAGTTGCTCGCTCTCTGATGTTGGATATGTCTGTTCCCCATCATCTTTGGGGACATGGTGTCTTGGTCATCGCCTACTTGATTAATCGTACTCCTAGTCGGGTTCTTGATTTCAAGACCCCACTTGATTTGTTGTGTGCTCATACTCCTCCGGTTTCGGTCTCTAAGTTACCTCCGAAGGTGTTTGGGTGTGTTGCGTATGTTCATGTCTACTCCCATCAACGGAGTAAACTTGATCCTTGTGCTCTCCGTTGCATCTTCATTGGTTATTCTACTACTCATAAGGGTTATAAGTGTTATCACCTGCCTACTCAGAAGGTACATGTCACTTTGGATGTCACATTTCATGAAGAAGTACCCAATTATGTTTCTCCCTCCTCTTCAATTCAGGGGGAGAGGGGGAGTGAATTGAAGAGTTTCGGAGTGAAACATATGGAAGATCTTGGACCTGAAGAAGGAATTTCTGGCGAACAGGAAGCGCCCTCCTCTTCAATTCAGGGGGAGAGGGGGAGTGAATTGAAGAGTTTCGGAGTGGAAAATATGGAAGATCTTGGACCTTAAGAAGGAATTTCTGGCGAACAGGAAGCGACTGGTCGCAAGGATGAAACGACCGGTCGCGAACGAATCTGTTTGGATACGACCGGTCGTGTAGAAGTAAGCGACCGGTCACGAATGGATTTTCTTGGAAACGACCGGTCGCACATAGAAAGCGACCGGTCGCCTGCCTCGACGAGCGACAATAGTACGATACGAGTGACGCGACCGGTCGCCAGGAATGT
Source organism: Prunus avium (assembly GCF_002207925.1). The sequence goes on from NW_018921914.1 coordinate 235,288, forward strand.
CACAACCGTTCGCCAGATGATATTCTTGGATTTTTCGAGCCTCTCTCAGAAGGACATAACAGTGATACTAGCGACTCTCGTATAGACGAAATTAATACAAGACCCCCCTCAGCCCTGCCATTGCCTCAATCAAGTCGTGATAATGAGGTACTTTCTAGTGATGTGCCTACCTATTCTTTGCCCCCACGTACTACCCGTGGAAACCTAAAGTACAATATTCTCCTGATATACATGCCAAGTCTAAATATCCCATTAACCATTATATGTCAACTCATCGTTTATCTAAGTCATATGCATCATATTTGTGTCAATTATCTAGTGTATGTGTTCCAACTAAGTTGCAGGATGCTCTATCTGATCAAAACTGGGTAGATGCAATGCATGTTGAGATGGAAGCCTTGAACAATAATGCTACTTGGGAGTTAGTTCATTTACCAAAAGGAAAAAGGGCAACTGTGCAGATGGGTGTTTACTTTGAAGCATAAGGCTGATGGTTCCACTGACCGTTACAAGGCAAAATTGGTAGCAAAAGGGTATATTCAGACATATGGAGTGGATTACACGGAGACTTTTGCTATAGTAGCTAAGCTCAACACTGTACACGTACTCTTATCCTTAGCTGCTAATCATGATTGGCCGCTGTTACAATTTGATGTCAAGAATGCGTTCCTCCATGGTGACCTCAAAGAAGAAATATACATGGATCCTCCACCAGGTATCCTTGTGACCTCTAAAGAGGGTATGGTGTGCAAGCTACTGAAATCATTGTATGGATTAAAGCAGTCTCCAAGAGCTTAGTTCGGGAGGTTTGCTGCATCTATGAGGAAGTCTGGGTATGTACAAAGTAATGCGGATCATACTTTGTTTCTGAAACGTCGCATAGGTAAATTGACAGCTTTAATAATTTATGTTGATGATATGATTGTAACTGGAGATGATCAGGTAGAAATACAGAATCTTCAGAAATATCTTGCGTCTGAATTTGAGATGAAATCATTAGGTGACTTGAAATAATTTCTTGGGATTGAAGTTGCCAGATCTAAGCATGGAATTTTTCTGTCCCAAAGAAAATATGTTTTGGACTTGCTTGCAGAAACTGGAATGTTGGATTGTAAACCCATTGATACTCCTAGTGAACAGAATCACAAGTTGGGGTTGTATCCTGACCAAGCTCCTACTGATAAGGAGCGCTATCAACGGCTTGTGGGAAAATTAATTTTTTTGGCTCATACACGTCCATATATTGCATATGCAGTGAGTGTAGTGAGTCAGTTTATGCACTCACCTAGTGAATATCATATGGGTGCCGTGACACGTATTTTGAGATACCTCAAATAGGCTCATGGCAAGGGGTTAATGTTTTCCAAGTACGGTAATACAGATGTGGAAGGGTACACAGATGCTGATTGGGCAGGTTCAGCTACAGATAGGCGCTCAACATCTAGGTATTTTATGTTTGTTGGAGGAAATCTTGTTACGTGGAGGAGCAAGAAACAAAAGGTGGTGTCTCGATCTAGTGTTGAGGCAGAGTATCGGGGAATGGCTCATGGTGTATCTGAGTTACTATGGTTGAGGAGATTTTTGAGAGACCTTGGTTTTGGGCCTAAGAAACCTATGGATTTATATTGTGACAATACGGCTGCGATTGCAATTGCTCATAACTCGGTTCAACATGATCGTACAAAGCATGTGGAGGTTGATCGAAATTTCATTAAAGAAAAGTTGGATGAGGAGATTGTTTCCTTTCCGTTCATCCGCTCAGAGTATCAGTTAGCCGATGTTCTTACGAAAGCTGTTTCTACAAGTATCTTTCGCAACTCGCTTGATAAGTTGGACATGCGTGACGTCTTTGCTCCAACTTGAGGGGGAGTGTTGGCGAGATATATCCTATTCTATTAGGGTTTTATTTATTTTTTCCTTTTGTGTAGATATTATGTAATTAGGATTCCACTTATTTCCTAATTCAACTCTACTAGGGTTTGTAACCTTGTATTATAAATACCTCCTTTCGAAGAATGAAATGAGATATGAAAATATTCTACCATATTTGTCACAGGAGCGAGCCACAAAGCCCACCTTCCCCATGTCAATAAGATCTTCTATCTCCTTTTGCTACACCGAGACATTGTCTTCGAGGGACGAAATCTACACTTAAGGACAGTGACTACACGCTTCAACCCAAAACTATTATTCTACTCAAATATCAATGGAGACCAACTTCTACATCCCAAAAGATAAGTATTTTGCTGTAATTTCATTGGTTTGATTTAATATACTCTATCAATGTATATAATATTGAAACAAGTGTATTAATAGTTTTGGGTAGCATCTTCAACCAAATTTTCCAACAAAAAGGTCAATGAAGAATTTTACTTAACTTACAACAGCCTCAAATATAAAAAGGGTAAACAAAACCCTAACCAAGAACTCTAGCTGCCGCGGCCATTGGGGATCAAGATTCGTTCACCCTCGTATTTTTCAATTATTGAAACAAGTGGCTTTTTCTTTGGTTTTCTATGCTGCCTTTGCAGGAGGAATTTGGTTGGAGGCTTCGAGTATTACTCCAAAGGCATTTTGCATGGACGCCTTCAATTTGTGGGAATCTATGAAGCCTTTTTCAGCTCCTAAGGCAATCCTCAGCTTTCCCATATAACTAAGTGCAGTCACAGTAAGACACTGCATGTATAAAACACCATCAAATAAACACCATCTCATTATCTTATTATATATATATATGGGGATTCGTGGCACTATGTTTTCGACATAAATTTTGATATAAATTTCATTTTTATTTATTAGTTATGATAATTCTGAAAATCACTCAATTATCTTTCCCCCTTTTGTTTTCTTATCACTTTCTCTCTTCTCAATTAATATTCTGCGAAACCTCACCATTACCTTCCCCTTGCCATTGTCATCTATACCAACCGAGCATTCTCCCACGACATAAAAAATCTGTCTCAAGCTACCAATATTGAAGAGAAAATAGGATATTACTATTTAACCAAAAAAGAAAAAGCCCAGATTTGTTGCAATATTTCTTCTCTACAGTTTGGTTGGTCTAACTCTGTGTTGCGCTCTCTCTCTCTCTGTGTCTCTTTCTTTCTCTCTGTGTGTTTTTTTCTAACATCTTAATTTCTTACAAGATTTAGCTTTTATTCATTATGCTTAATAATAACATTAAAAAATATATGGCAAAGACAGTTTGCTTGCAGTTCATTGTGTGTGTGTGGGTGGGGTGTTATCCCCAAGCCTTTTTTTCAAGAGTCATAATCCATGGATAACTGTAACAACCAAAAAAATAAGCAGTAAAAAAAAGCAAAAAACAAAGTTGGGGATGGAGAAGAAAAAGAATCAGAAACCTGTAAAGCTTAATTCTTTAACTGAAGAATTCTAGAGGATAGAGAACGATGAAATAGGGAGATTGATAAACATTGACTGAGGATAGAGAAATAAGAAAGAAAAAGTCATAATAATTATTTTCAATATATATTTTTCTTAAAAAATATATAATTAGTTTAGTTAATCTTAGCCATTCATTCCATTTCAATATAATAGTTGAAAACTTGTGTAAAAAATATAGTGCCACGGATCCGACCCCTAAATCCGACCCCATATATATATATAAATTAATAGGAAAAAAAAAGGCCACATAGTTTTAATATTTATAACAAGAACCACCAAAATGTACTCCAAGACAGAATATAACTATAGGCAATGAAAAGAGTATTAATCCATATATATAAAGGAAAAGGCAGAGAATGGTAAAACATTCAAAATACCAGAAAATGTCATTGGTTACTGCAAATATTAAGGATTGAAATTATTAATTAAATGTGGATAATATGGTAAATTCACACTTTTTCATATTAAAAAAAAGGGTCTAACCAAAATAGACCCATACAACTAAAATACTCTAGACAATAACCCATATATTTTATTACATTTAAATAAAAACCAATTTTGAATTGGATGCCAAAGTGTACATAAATTATGACATATTTACAAATCATGCCATCAACCCCTCTTTGTTGCTGAATATTTTTCTTCTTAAAAAAATCCCTTAAAGTTAGGATTTCAATAATGTTTTTAACTAGGCATTCAACGTGGTTTCTATTTTTTTTAATCCATCAATTTCCTCTAGAGTCACAATTTGAACCCGTGCATTAATTAGGGTTGACTATTTCTCTTTTTTCTATTGGGGAGTTTGTTAGCATAAATATATATTGGTCTCTTTGATAGTTGTGTAACAATTTTTGTATACTTAATATATCTAACATATCTAGGTACACTATAATTTTCCAATATACGTAGATAGGTACATTATTTAATATACAAAAATATAGGTATATTATTTATATATAAAAAAAAATAGGTTCATTATTGAATATGGTCCATTATAAGCAAATATACGTAAATATAGGTACATTATTTATAAGAAAAAATAGTTATACAAAATATTTGTAGGTAAATTAATGTTCCTAAAACAAATTAATTTCTAATCCATAACAATTATTAAATTTGAAATTTTGATATAAATAAAAGGAAATAACTAACCAATTAATATGAAATTGAAACAAAATATGGTCAGGTTGTCGGATTTGGAAAAACAGACCAAGTTTTAATTATATATTTTGTTTACAAAATATAACCAATCATAATTAAAAAAAAAACATAATAGGTATATTAGAACCAATCAATTTCAAAAACATACGACACTAATTACACACCAAGTTTTAATTATATATAAAATAAATAAATAAAACTGACCCACAAAACTTATGCAAAATTGAAACACCATTATGACATTGAATAGCAAACAATTTGTTGGAAAAAAAAAATTAAAATGCAATTAGGGTAATTTAGGAATTGAAAAAATATAACATTTAATATGTTAAGCTGGATTAGGTAACTTGCTTAGGTGGATCCTAGTCATTGGGTTTTACTTATAAAAATTGGGTTTAATTTATAGAAAAATAAAAGGATGGGCTGTAGGTAAGGAAAAATGAATTTAAAGGGGAAAACCCAAATTTACTATAAAAAGAATAAAAATAAAAGAAAAATAAGATAATGGATCCTAGTTCAACTACCCATTATCTTTTTTAATTTAATTTTTTTTTTTTTTACAAAAGCCTCTCACAGGCACGGAAGCGCGTGCGAAGAGGCTAGTATCGTTTAAAAGTAATATTAAAAGGGTTTTATTAGCACTCCGAAAAGTTATTATACAATTTTCAATAATAATATAAAGAAGAAAATTGCAAAATAACAATTTTCAATATTAAATATAACCTATCAAAATTAAAAGTTTTAACTAAACAAAATAAATTTCTATTAATTGTAAACAACAATCTCTTGTCATATAATTCTAATTTTGTTTGGTGGTGGAGGCTCATATCATATGTAAGGTATTAAATATAATTATCTTCCACAAAGTAATTATAAGAAATAAAGTAACTTCATAATTAAGTACCCGAGGTCTCAATATATAAATAAATAAATAAAGTACCTGAGGTGCACCAACCGCCGTAAAGTATAAGCCACAAACGGCCTGATTGTCCAAAGCCATTTTTTCCACTGGCCCAATTATATTCGAGATTGTCAAGCTCGAGTTCTTGAGCGTGCCATGAATGTATCTGGCTGCTCCCTGCAAACACAACACCTTCTAAAACACTCTAAAGTTTTTCTTTTTCTTTTTCTTTTTCGAAAAAAATATTCTAGAGTTCTACGAAAGACTAACAGATTTTAGTATATTAACGGGTTAGATTCGAATTTAGAAATTAGGATTTCTTTCGACGTTAAAAAGATAGATACCAATTTACTAAGAGCCAATGTCTGCTCTTGAAGAAAATCCCTAGACCATTCATTCTCATTAGGCGAAGACAAATTGCGGTAAATAATGATGAATTTTGTAGTTTATATTTTGATAGCTTGATTGAATTAAATTTTTGGGCTTTTTGTGGTTTTGTGAGAATCAATCTATAATTAAGTGACTTCTTCTCATGACAACATTCATTGACACTAAACCAACCCAACATTGACCAATAGGGTGTTAGTTGGATGGCCAAGACCTTTTGTGTGCTCCCAAGTGGTCCTGAGTTCAAACTTCCGTGGTACCCGTGTGTGTGAGTTTCCCCCCTCCCCTTTTTTAACTTTGGCAAAGAACAAAAAACCAATTCAACATTGGCAAGATTCATGTTAGACCATATTTTTGTATATTACTATCTTTTGGTGAGTTTTAGTTGTAAACTTTCTATCAATATGTATGATCTAATTTTCAATATTTTTGTTCAAAACTTTGTTTTAGAGACCCTGCTGCTCATTTAGCACATAGCCCCTAAAAGTTCAAAGCCGCCCTGCTAAGAGCTAGTTTGTTGATAAGTACATTTAAAGTGTTTTGACTGGATTACACAAACTTGACTTATGAGGTCATCATGCCTAAATTATATTTCCTACAAAACATTCTATGTCATGTGAGAGTACTTACGTTTTAGTATAAAATGAGATTTTAGTAATATAACATATTAGATATTTGACACTAATACTTATAAAAAAGGAGAAGTTGGTAAATTCCTACATTTTATAGAATTTAAGTGGTTAATAATAAAAATTATGTTTATGTCAAATTTCCTTGTTAATTACGTACCTCAGGGCCTCTAAATTTCTTCAAAACATCCAAGAGCCAGCTAGTGAGGTAGCTAGCTGCAGAACTCCTCTTTTTCTTGATCATTTTTTGTGCTTCCCAAACAAAGTCGAGTGGGTTTGAGATTTCAGTTGACTTGGGCACTGGCAAGTGTAAGAAGGCAAATTGGTTTCCCCATGACGTCGTCTTAGCATTATTGGGTTCGATCATCTCTTTGATTGACGTATAACCCCCAATGTTTCTAGTTCTGAACAGCACCAATGCCGTACAATGTTCATTGCTTGATTTTTGGGTAATCTCTTGCATGTATATTCTGGTGCCCAAGAAGATTATTCCAACAATCACATCATTTATCGTCTGCAATTGTTCATGCCAATTTCATTCAAATAATATAATAACAATTAAAAAGAAAGGTTAATTTTAGTTTGGTACCCTAAAGTTGTATTCTTAAGGCATATTTGTTCTCGCATTCTCAATTTTAACAATTACATACCCAGGGACGGACTTAGGATTTCAAAATAGGGTGGGTTAGTTTACCTTACTGGACTATTAGAGTTTAGGCTCGGCTAAACCCTTATAAGGAGGCTGATGTAATTGATCATAAATATATAAATTTAATTTAAGAATATATCAATTTATTTTATTCATTAGGTTTATTTGACACCAATAATGCCAACAACAATTGATTATATATGCTTAGCATTAACACTAACTATACGAAAAGAATAAAACTCACCTGGGCTATAGCCCAAGTTGTACATGCTATAGGTCCCTTCATGTACATAACCTTATTTTGTAAAATTTTTGCAATGTGAATCTACAGTTACATTGGCTGTTAGAAAATCTGTTAAGTGATGACATGGCACATGTAGAGCCCATATTATTTTCTTAAATTGAATATAATAAATTTTTTAAAACACATTGAATAAAATATTAATAAACAATTAAAAAATAAACAAAAACCTTTTCTTTTGTGTCTCTCTAAACCTCTTTCTCCCTTCTTCCCAATCAAACCCAAGCCTCCTTTCTCTTCCCTAACCACCATTCTCAGCCGCACCCCCCATCACAACACAAAAAACATATATATGGAGCTGCGATGGTGGGCTTGGAGCGCCGCCGCACCACCACCCATACGGGGTAGGGAGGAGGCTGGTGGGTTGTGGTCTCTCAACAACAAAGGGAAATCGGGGGGAAGGGGTCTAGGTGGTTGCTGGGTTGGGGTTTTGGGTTCGTTGGGGGAGAGTTTATGGATGATTTTTTTTCTTTCTATTTTATGTAGTTGCGGGCTGGGGTGGAGGGTGGGGGCCACTGGGGTTCTGGGTTCATGGGGGTTGTGGTTGTGGGCTAGGGGTGACTGTGGGGTGGGTTTGGGGGTTGGTGCGTGTGGGTGGTGGTCATTGGGGGAGAAGAAATCGGTGGGGGGAGAGGGGAGGGAAAGAGAGAGAGTTTTATTTTTAATTTTTTTTTCTTATTTTGTTTGGGTTTTAATATTTTATTCATATTTTAATCAATTTAAATTTAAAAAAAGAGAAAATGTAGGCAAATAATAGAGAGACTAACGGAAACCGTAACGGCGGAACCACATTGTAACAAATTTAAAAGATCTGGGGTATGTGACTGTTAAAATTGAGAATATGGGGACTAACATGTCTTAAGGGTGTAACCACATGGTACTAAACTGTAATTAACCCTAAAAAGAAACTAAGAAAAGAAAGGGCTTGAATAGGACTTGTTATAAACCTAGGCAAATGTTTGTTGTTCTAAAAAAAACATTTGGATTGGATTATGTCTAATCCTATTAGGCCCAAATAGTGGGATCATGAATGACATCGAAAGGGTGGGTGGAAATTTTCAACACGACCTGATACATGATTCGATACCCGCACGGAAAATTAGCGGGTCAACCTACACGATTAAATTTTCAGCTCATTTTCGGGTCAACCCATTATGACCCATTTAATAAACAGGTTGATTTAAAGTCAAACCACCAACTCGCACAAATACCTATGTAACCTGTTTAACAAAACGGGTCATGGTGGGTCAACCCGCCAACCCACTATACCTATGTAATCCCGCCAACCCGCTAAAATACCCGTGTGACCTGCCAACCTGCTAACCAGTTTCTTTGTTTATTCTTAATTTTTGTAATTTTTTTTTTATGTCTTTTAGTTGCTACCACTTAGCATGTCAACCTGATACATGTCTCGAAATTCGCACGGAAAATTAGCGTGTCAACCCGACATGACACATTTATTAAATGAGTCGGGTTTGGGTTGAACATTCTTGACACGTATATGATATTGACTAGACACGAATCTGACACGATACGACCTATTACTAGCCCATGAAATTAAGTTGGATGTGATTAATTATGTTTAATTTTTGCCCCAAAAAAGACTTATTTTATTTAAAAATTAATAATAAATGTGTAGGGAATTTTGAATTTATGCTAGAGCACAATTGGAAAGCTCGATTGGGTGTGGAAATAAATGTTTTGAATGCAAATAATAATCCAATTTTTATCAGAAAGATCAAATTTCATTAGAAAAATTCTGACAGGGCAACCCATGTCTACCAAAGGGCAACAAAGTCCACCGCCCCAAACATCCAAAATTAAATGGACGAAAAGCCGCACAAAAAGAAATAGTCCACATTATCAAAATTAAGCTTGATCTTAAGTCAAATTTACAAAATTACCCAAAATAATTGAAATCCTAATATAACACATTAGCCTAACCTAATGAGCGTTACGACCACAACCTAAGGGGAGAGCTTCTTTCCTTTTCATAATAATCCAATTTTGAAACTTCTTTTTATATATATATCATGTAATTAAGTTATGAACTTTTTAGTTATTTGTATTGCGTATTTGGGTAATCCTTGTTTTTGGTAAATAATTTCATATTTCATAGCAGTTTTTTTGTCGTAGTATGTTCAACAGAAACAGAAATCATTATAATAAATAAATAAAAATTGGTACATAATCTTACCACTCCAAGTTTGTTCTTGATCAGTTTGATTTCATCAATGGAGAACGTCAAGGTTGATAGTGTTATTGGCCGAAACTCAACTCCATCTTCCCCAGACCTAATCGGAGTTCGATCATCTTCAACGAAATTGCTCTTCAAAATGCTCCAACTGAAATCCGATACAGTTTGGAAAACTGAAGAGAAAAACTGAGGCACAATTTTAGTCTTGTGAGTAGTTTTTGGTCCTGAGCTCTTCAGGGAAGGAAATGTTAGAGGAACAGAAGGGTTTTCAGCACTTTGCAGACAAGAAAGAAGAGCACCCATTAGAGAGTAGCCATCACCTAGGGCATGGTGAAGCTTGAAAATCAGGGTACCGGCTGCATGGCTTGTTGGGTACTTGAAAATGTGAATTTCCCATAATGGCCTGTTTTGTGGGAGTTTTTCTGCTGCTATATTTGATATGTAGTCATCAAAATACTCATCATAGGATTGTGGTGACATTTTAGAAGGGAAAATGGGGACATGAACATGGTCTTCAAGCTTCACTTCAACCCTCTGCCATTGTTTCTTTTGATCTGCATTGTCACTTACCTGTTCAATAATTTCGGATAATTAATACCAAATCTTTAGTTTTTAGTTTTTTTCAGTAAGCCGGCTGTTTTCACACTCTCATTTTATCCGTCTGCGAGTATTTGAGTATATCAAATGGTTATGAGAGTATAAAAACAAGAAGTGAAAAATTAATGAACAAAATAGGAGTGAAAATCACGTATGTTTCTAATAAAATGACAAGAGAGAGAAATGAAGAGATCTAGAGAGAGAGAGAGAGAGAGAGAGAGGACAAACCATGATAGAAGAGAAGCGAGGGTTGATGGGGAGGAAGACATCTTGAATCAAAGAGAGAGCTTGGGAATCATTGATTGGAACCTCAAATTCCAAAACTGCAAAAATTGCAACAGATAAGATAGAACTGTTGAAGTATTGGCCAGTGGGGCTCACTGGCTCTCCTTCTCCTTCCTCCCTAAACTCCATTTTGCTTCACTCTGCCTCCAATAACTTTGATTTCTCTAGTTACGTTTCACCAAAACAAGGAGTACATTATGTTGGCCCTCTTATGAATCCTCTCTTCGTTTTTAGGTCCTTAAATTTGTTATTCCTATCTCTACGAGCCAAACTCTAGTTAATTAATGTGTGCCAAACTCTAGTTAAGAAAGTCGACACTCGTTTATTATTGAATAGAGCTCCTCTCACAACAATTTCTGCAAGAGTGATGGTAGACATACCTAATTATTTTGACTTTGTATTACGTCTTTAAAAGAGTAAGGGCTACCATAATAAGTAAGTTCCCCTCCAATGTCTTTCAAAGGTTAGTTTCCCTCCAATGTCTCTACCATTCAAAATTAGGGTCCATAGGTACATTTAATTTTTCAGACTAGTAGCAAAGAGAAGACACTGATTGCGAACAATTCCGGCGCCAATGTCTTTAACTTTGAGTGGTATGCCCTGCATAACACAGGTAATTTATGTGTTATTGTCTCCGTTCTTATCAGCTTTTCATATATCCCAAATTATGCATTTTCATCTACCCCAAATCATACGTTCTTATCAGTACCATTCATTATCTAGATTGGTATAAAATTGAGTAGCACTCGGTTTCATTTTTTTTTCCAGTTATATTTTCATTTTCACACAGTGCTAAATGTTGTTTTCTATCTTGCATAGTCTGTTGTTTTTCTAGCAAAAAGTTGGGTATGTTTTAAGTTGCACACATCACGAGTTTGACGAAATTCCAATATGAGCTATGAGCGCACAAGTGAATTTTGATGTTGTTTTTCTGTACTTTGCCCTTTGAGGTATGATGGCAAAGAATATAAATATGGGAGATTCTGTTGTAAAACTAGGGAATTTGTAGGGAGAAATAAGAGGAAGAAAGAGAGAGTATAATTTGCTAAAAATCAACTTGTGTTTCATTCATATTTGATGCCACTCTTTATAGGGGTAGAGAGACCTAAATCATTTACCACCCATAATTAGTAGGTAACAAATATATTGATAGGTTACAAATATATAATGATGGATATTATGATAGGTTAATAGAGGCTATTATTGTGGGCATCCATAACCTATAAACCCATAACGTATGGATTTATAACACTCCCCTTTGGATGTCCACCATACAATGACATCATGTTGGATGTGCTCAATGTTGCCTCGTTAAAAACCTTGTTAGGAAAAACCACATGGGATAAAAACCTGATCGAAGGAAAAAAGAGTACATTGCACATACATCCAATGTAGTAAAACTGAGGAGTTTCCGCAATTGATGTCTCCCCTTGATCTTCAACAATCTGATTGCTTGTAAGGTCGTCGCATTCCTATACCATCCATATACCAACTTCTGAAATATGGACTTCGGAAGAGTTTTGGTGAAGAGGTCTGCCAGGTTATCTTGGGAACGAATTTGTTTGACTTCAATCTCTTGATTTTTCTTAAGCTTATGAGGGTAGAAGAACTTTGGGAGTATATGTTTGGTTCTGTCACCCTTGATAAACCCTTCTTTAATTTGAGCTATACAAGCAACATTGTCTTCATACATGATTGTCGGGGCTTTTGTTGTTGAAGAAAGATCACATGTTTTCCGAATATGATGAACTAGGGATCTTAACCAAACACATTCTCTACTGGCCTCATGGAGCGCAAGAATTTCTATATGATTAGGAGAGGTAACAACCAAAGTTTGTTTTGTAGATCGCCATGAGATTGATGTATTTCCACAAGTAAACACATAACTAGTTTGGGAGCGACCCTTATGTGGATCGGAGAGATACCCAGAATCCGCGTATCCAACAAGATTTGGACCGTTGGAAGGTTCATTCGAATAAAACAGGCCCATATCAGTTGTTCCACGAAGGTAGCGCAATATATGCTTTATACCATTCCAGTGTCTACGTGTTGGAGCCGACTTATACCTGGCTAATAAATTTACTGGAAATGCAATATCTGGCTTAGTATATTGGGCTAAATATAATAAAGCACCTATTGCACTAAGATATGGAACTTCTGGACCAAGTATCATTTCCTCATCCTCTTTAGGACAGAATGGATCTTTATTTGTGTCTAATGGACGAACTATCTGTTCATCCCTTTTTGTGTTTAGTACCTGTGAAATTGCAAGGTAAAATTCCCCATTAATCCAAAGACCATGGTTGGTCAATAAATTAACTTTCTTTGTGTGTCGAGCGTGCCACTGTTAGCAATTTTTCAATTCTAACAGACTTGAGAGTAAAAATAACTTGCACCCCAAGCTATTGACTTTGAACAAATAATTGTGAATTTGGGTGAGGAATATCTCCCAAATAAGTTCTTTTCTATGCCTTAGACTGGTAAGGACTTCATAATTTATCTAAATAAAACTGGGAAGTAAAGCAAAAATACAAGTGTTTGAAAATAAATAAATAAAACAAGTTCAAGAAGAACTGTTTGAAATATAGTAAATGAAAGGAACTGCTAAGTCCAGAAATACATCAAAATATTGGACTTCGAATTCTGCCTGAAATGCCATTTCTGAGACTATTTTAGTCAAGCTGGACTGCACTGGATTGTGTGGCTGGACTGGACTGGACTGTCAGGCTGGACTGAATTGGCTGCACCTTCAACTAATAAATATTTGCTGGAAATCGATACCAATGTTGAAATTGGCAGAGCTATAATCAAGTTGAGTTGTGAGTGGCTGGGAATTCTGAGCAGAATCTCAAGCATAGTTTTGAAGGTCCTTGGTACCTTTGTTGGCTTTGCTTCTATTGAAGGCTAGAATGATCAGTGAACTGATTGTTTCTTTTGTATTTGTTTTGTTGATTGTGGGTCGTCGTTTTTCAGTTCTCATCCCTTGTATTTATAGGAATTTTGGTTCCTAAAAATATCTGGAAAATGTCTCCTGGAAAATATCAGTTGTGATGAATATCTTTTCCTTGTAACTTGTGAAGAAAATATCCCTCTTTTGAAGGCAAATGGATGTTTTGCAGAGATACTCAGCATGCTTTCTCTAAGAATTCCTTTTGAATACCTTCTGGCCATTTTTGTAACTTCTGCTTCAAAATATCTTAACTGATGAGACCACACGGGTCTATAGTTCCTGAGACTTAAATGGCTATAGGAGATAACTTTTGCTTTTACCTTTCTGTTGATCTGGTCTTAAGTTTAATGAAGGTCAGACCTCAAGTTTCGAAATATGTAATCTGGAAACTTGGGAAAGCTATTTTGGCTTATTTTATCTCTTGGAATGATATGGGCTTCTTTTCCAATTTTTGGCAAGTGGAGCTCGAATAGCCAGTTGGGCTGATGAGTAAGAAATAAGTCCAAATGTATTTTGGCTAGAATGGAGAGTTTGGCCAAAAAGTGCAAATTTTGGTATAAACACTATCATTGGAGTGCTCAACGGGTGGGCATTATCCATATAAAATCAGTTCAAAAAAATTTCAGTGTAAGCTGATTAATGGACAAGAATACCATTGGGATGATGCTTGATCTGCAAGCCCAGACAATATTTAGTTTTTCCAAGGTCTTTCATCTCAAATTCACCCTTTAAATATTCAACAGTTTTAATTATCTCTTGAGGAGTTCCAATTAAGGTCATGCCGTCGACATACACTGCTACAATTGCAAATCCAAAATTTAATTTCTTTATAAAAACACAAGGGCATATGGGATCATTGATGTAGCCTTCCTTAATCAAATATTCACTAAGACGGTTATACCACATTCGTCCGGATTGTTTCAACCCATATAGTGAATGTCTCAACTTAATGGAGTACATGTTCTGTGATTTAGTATTTGATTCTGCCAACTTGAGTCCTTCTGGGACTTTCATATAAATATTAGCGTCTAACTCCCCATACAAGTATGCAGTAACAACGTCCATAAGACGCATGTCAAGTTTTTCTGAAACTGCAAGACTTATTAAATAACATAACGTAATTGCATCCATAATAGGAGAATATGTTTCTTCATAATCAATCCCAGGCCTTTGAGAAAAACCTTGCGCAACGAGTCGTGCCTTATACCTTGCAATCTCATTTTTCTCATTTCACTTTCTTGTGAACACCCATTTATATCCCACAGGTTTTACACCTTGTGGTGTTTGAACCACAGGACCGAATACACCACGTTTTTCCAAGGAATTTAACTCAACTTGGATTGCGTTTTTCCACTTTGGCCAATCAGGCCTCCCTTTACATTCATCAACAGATCGTGGTTCAATATCTTCATGACCTTTTATAATTTCAGCAGCTACTGCGAAAGAGAAAATATCATCGATAACCATTTCACTACGGTCCCATAATTCATCATTGCATGCGAAATTTACAGAAACTTCTGTATTAGGTATCTTTTCCTCTTCAGTGGCTTGTGTCTTTTCAATGACACTTTCATTCTCCGGATGAATTGTAGATTCAAGGGGAATCTCTTTCCCAATAATATCTTCATGAGCATTTTCATTGGGATTGGAATATGTTTTCGATTTTTGCTTTCTAGGAGTTGAGTCCTTGGAACCAATGGGTCTACCTCGCTTCAAGAGTGCAGTAGATGATTCATTTGCTACAACATTGGTTAATCCAATTGGGATATCAATCCTTGCTGGTGTATTTGCTGCAGGTATATGTGATTTTGTCACTTTTCCTGTATCAGTGAATGCATCTAGCATTTGATTAGCAATTTGTTGAACGTGGACAATTTTTCGTACTTCATTTTCATTTTGAGTTGTACGAGGGTCAAGATGAGACATAATGGATATGTTCCAACCATATTCCCGCCGTTCTTCAGGAACGGTATTTTCTCCCCCTAACGGCGGGAAGAAAGTCTCATCATAGTGACAGTCCGCAAAACGTGCTGTAAAAGTATCTCTTGTCATAGGTTCGAGATAGCGGATGACAGTTGGTGAATCAAAACCAATGTAAATTCCCAATCGACGTTGAGGACCCATTTTAGTGCATTGTGGGGTTGCAATTGGCACATAAACTGCACAACCGAAAACCCTTAAATTTGATATATTGGGTTGTCTCCCAAGGGCAAGTTGTAAAGGGGAGAATTGGTGGTGGGTAACGGGCCTCAAGAGCACTAAGAATGCTCCATGTAAAATTGCATGTCCCCAAGCAGAAATTGGAAACTTTGTCTTCAATAGCAAAGTGCGAGCAATAAGCTGGAGACGCTTAATAAAAGCTTCAGCTAATCCATTTTGAGTATGGACATGGGGAACTGGGTGCTCAACATCAATCCCAAGTGACATGCAATAGGCATCAAAAGTTTGGGAGGTAAACTCACCAACGTTATCAAGTCGAATTGACTTTATTGGATAATCAGGGAATTGTTCTCGTAATTTAATTATCTGAGCAAAGAGCCTAGCAAAAGCAACATTACGAGTTGACAATAGGCAAACGTGTGACCATCTTGTAGATGTATCGATTAAAACCATAAAATAACGAAATGGTCCACAAGATGGGTGAATTGGCCCACAAATATCCCCTTGAATTCTTTGTAAGAAAGATGGACATTCAAAGTCAAGTTTTGACGGAGAAGGTCTGATGATCAATTTCCCTTGGGAGCAAGCTTTGCAAGACTGGTCATTGGACAAAGTACTATGGTAAGGTTTTAAAGGATGTCCATTTGAATTTGAAATAATCCTACACATCATTGTGGATCCAGGATGCCCAAGACGATCATGCCAAAGCATGAAGGTCGTTGGGTCAATGAACTTCTGGTTCATGATAGCATAGACTTCAACTGCTTTGATGGTTGTATAATACAACCCAGAAGAGAAAGCAGGAAGTGTTTCCAATATACGCCTCTGGCTGTTGATATTGGTGGTAATGCAAAGATACTCCACATTATGATCATTTCTAGTTTCAATATGGTACCCGTTCATTCGAATGTCTTTAAAGCTGAATAAATTTCTTTTCGACCTCAAAGAGTACAAAGCATTATCAATGGAGAATTGAGTCCCATTGGGTAACAAAATTTGAGCTCTTCTAGAGCCGTCAATTAGGTTTGCTGAACCTAGTATGGTAGTTACCTTTGCTTTTGATACATGTAAATTGTCGAAATATTTTTTATCTCGAAGAATTGTGTGCGTAGTTGCACTATCTGCAAGACAAATATCTTCGTCATTTCTCCCAAGACGAGAGGATCCATGATTGTTTTTCATGCCTTCAATTTTATAAGAAAATATATATGTATTAAAATGTTATTCGAAGAAAATATATATATATATAAGTAAATAAAAAAATTCAAATGAAGTCTTTTATTCGATTTTATTCAATGAAAAAGATCCAAACTAACATGTGAAAAGGAAAAAGAAAAAAAAACAGGAATTAAACTTAGCTCAAACAACATAAAGCGAAGAAAAAAAAATTACAACAAAATTAATTGGGGAGCATCCCATCACTAATCATAGGATCAAAAGATTTGCCATCAGAATCAACAAAGAAGTCTGAAACATCAAGGTGAGTTGCATCCACTGGTTCTAACTCTGTTGGATTAGCATCCATCCAATATGTCTCAACCTTTTTTCCTTTGCCCTTGATTGAGGCTTGGTAAAGATCAACCAAATGTTTTGGTGTGTGGCATACACGTGCCCAATGCCCATTTGTACCACACCTATGACTTGCTTCCTCAATCACCCTGTCAGCTAAAGGTTGGGAGCCATTTGCCTTGTCTTGTTTGTTCCACTTCTGGTGGTTATGAGATGCTTGGGTATTTCTTAGACCCAAGCGATGGCTATTACTATTTTGGACTTGACCATTACGGGTACCCATACCACGACCACATCCTCGACGACGGTCGCCATGTGATGAGGTAGCATATGCCTCATGAGATGGTGCCAAGGCAGCATTCACTTCATGGAAAGGTGCAGATCCAGTTGGACGGGACTGATGGTTCTGTATCAGAAGCTCATTATTCTGTTCAGGTAGAAGTAGACAGGATATGAGGTCTGAATACTTCTGGAAACCTCGCTCTCGATATTGTTGTTGCAAAACCACATTGGAGGCATGAAATGTGGGGAAAGTTTTCTCCAATAGGTCTGCGTCAGTTATATTCTCTCCACAAAGTCGTAACTTGGAGCTAATTCTGAACAAAGCAGAATTATAGTCAGCCACTGATTTGAAATCTTGTAGACGCAAGTGCATCCAGTCATGGCGAGCCTTAGGAAGAATAACTGTCCTCTGATGGTCACATCTTTCCTTGAGATTTCCCCAAAGGGCCAACGAATCCTTGACAGTAAGGTATTCACACTTCAATCCTTCATGGATGTGGCATCTGAGAAAAATCATTGCTTTCGCTCGATCCACAGAGGATGCCTCATTGCCTTCCTTAATGGTTTCCCCTAAGTTCATAGCCTCAAGTGAACCTCAGCATCATTGATCCATGAAAGGTAATTCTTTCCAGAGATGTCAAGTGCAACAAATTCGAGCTTTGCCAAGTTCGACATTTTCTATATAAAAGAAAATGGAATGTGTTAGAGCTCGAGAAAAAATTGTTGATATAGTAAACATAAATATATTCACCAAAACTTCTGGTTTGGGATGTTTAGACAATTAGATTGAGGAACTTCATGCCTTCAATTATTTTGAATCACAGAAACTTAGGTTATGATTTGATAAAAGAACTTCAAGTCCTTATCTATTATGAGGATCGAGGAACTTCAGGCCCTGATCTCTTGTTAATAAAAAAAAAAACTCATCATAAAATATTGTGTTTAAATAAGATAAAAATAAAAAGGAGAAAAGGAGAAAAGAAAGAAAGAAAAATAATAATAATAAAAAAAATTGCATACTACTCGTGTTATTAGCTACAACATGCATGCAAACAAGATGGTCATATAACAATAACAAGAAAAGAAAAAACTACATGTTCATGCATTCATTGGAGGCTACTCTCGGCAATTTAAATCATGTCAAAGACATGATTTCACAAAAAACAGCCATCATCGAGTTTTGTATATAAAAGAAAAAATATATATATATATATATATATATATGGATGAACTAAGCTATAGAGAAGAACATTACCAAGAGCTTTCGTGCTGATAACGTGTTGTAAAACTAGGGAATTTGTAGGGAGAAATAAGAGGAAAGGCGAGAGAGTATAATTTGCTAAAAATCAACTTGTGTTTCATTCATATTTGGTGCCACTATTTATAGAGGTAGAGAGACCTAAATCATTTACCACCCAAAATTAGTAGGTTACAAATATATTGGTAAGTTACAAATATATAATGATGGATATTATGATAGGTTAATAGCGGCTATTATTGTGGGCATCCATAACCTATAAACCCATAACGTATGGATTTATAGCAAATTCACTATTATACCCAATATAGGAGCCCAAATTATATATATAAAAAAAACCCCATATGAAATGGACTTTAAAAACACACCTAAAGTCTATTTACAACATAACAAAAAGACTTTTAACTTTTTTTAAATTACAAAACTGCCATTGATTTCTTAAAACAAACCCAATCCAAAAACCTCATAAAAAAGCTCAAAACAGTCAATATGGCATCAAAGTAATTTAATAATCAAAATTAAATTCAATAGGGCCAACTATCATTTTTTGGGTTTTTTTTGGGTTTGTTTATAGAAATTAAATGGTGTAGGGTTTATTTATAGTTTTAGTGCTAAAATGGGTATATGACTACATATCTCTATAAGTATTTGATAATATTCGGACAACTTTTATCCTATATGACATCCTATTCAAATTTTGGGTTTTGTTTAGACGAAGTTGAAAAATAGGTGAGGTTAATTATGTCTAGAATATTTGAGGAGTTGAAAGAGTATCTTGGCATGGAAATTTTTATCTAAAGTGCTTGGATTTTAGTAACAATTTTTGTCCAGTCAGGGGGCTTTGCTAACAAAAAAAAAAAACTAACAGAGAGAGAGAGCAGAGAGATGACATGTGATTGACGCCATATTTTCATCTGCTTATACACACATGGACTATCAAACTCCACATAGCTAACACTATTGTAGGCAGGCAGACATGTTCCATTTATTCACATGTTTGTGAGCCAACGAAATTTCAGAAATTTTTAATCGCCCAACAACACATTACACATTATCCAAGCATAATTAGCTACGTCAACCGTTAACTTAGGTTAAATACACACAAATTATTCACATGTTTGAGAAACATGATTGTTTTCACAGGATGAGGTTCTAATATTTTCTAGTTTGGAACCCAAAGAAGGTTCCCACTAGGCAAGAAATGGCAGATAGGGACAGTTGGCTTAATTTTGAGAAGCTGGAAAGCTAAAAGCCCCGCATTCTCAATTTTAACAATTACATACTTTTATTTTGTAAATTTTTTGCAATATGACTCTCTGCGGTTAGATTAGCTGTTAGAAAATTTGTTAAGTGATGACATGGCACATGTAGGCCCACATTATTTTCCTAAATTGAATAAAATAATTTTTTTTAAAACACATTGAATAAAATATTAATAAACGATTAAAAAACAAAAAATATTATTTTCCCAAGCCCCCCTTCTCTTCCTTACCCACCATTCTCAGCCACACCCACCATCATAGCACAAAAAACATATATATGGAACAACGATGGGAGTTCAATTTTCCTATTACCATTTTCTCTATGCCCACTTGTTTCCTCCTTATTCTTTTGTCATGTGTCCTTTCACTTATCAGACTCCCAAAGTTGTTAAGTCGACTAATTTTTATTAAAATTCAATAAAATAATTATTCAAAAGCTGGTTCGTTCATCTTCTCCACAACCACCCCCACCTCACCAGCAACCAGCTCTGCCCCCACCGCCCACGCCTCCCTTTGTCTCTCATAAAATTGCCAAACCAAATCAAGATTGTTGATCTCAGCCGAACCTAATCTCCACTTCAAGTGCATCTTCAACCGTGAACCTTGCTTTCCCTTCCTCACCAAATTGAAATTTTTTTCTCCAAACAACCACATGCTCTCCTCCTCGTTGACGCCGGAAAATCTTGAAAGGTGTTTTTTTTTTCCAGTCAAAATTTCAACCTTGGAGCCTTTGTTTCTTTGCCAAGTCTGTTTCCTTCCAAAACCATTACTTGATTCTCCTAAGATCATCTTCACTGTGTGTGTGTCTGAGAGAGAGAGAGAGAGAGAGAGAGAGAGAGAGAGAGAGAGAGGAAGGCATGTGGTGGAGACGGTGGGATGGCTGTGGTGGTCGGCTGCTGGAGTTGGGTGGGTGGGTGGTTGCTCGGGGCTGTTGGGTTTTTGCTTTGTTAATTTCAATGTTTTTTAATTCAAGGGTAAGTTAACAGAGTTTGGTTGATGATAAGTGAGAGGACAAGTGTCACAAAAATAAGAGAGAAACAGGGTGGCACAGAGAAAATGGTAACAGGAAAATTGAACTTGGTGATGGGCTTGGAGGACCGCTACACCACCACCCATAAGGGGTAGGGAGGAGGGTGGTTGGTTGTGGTCTCTAAATCAGGGGGAAGGGGCCTGGGTGGGAGAGGCTGGGGGGGGG
>NW_018921914.1:256437-278565 GCF_002207925.1 Prunus avium
GTGTGGAGGGGGGAGAGGGTGGTTGGTTGTTGGCTATGGGATGGGTTTGGGCGTTGGAGCTTGCGGGTGGTGGTCATGGGAGAATGGGGGGAGAAGAAATCGGTGGGGTAGAGGGAGAGCGTAGAGGGGAGAGAGAGATAAGGTGCTTTCATTTTCTGGTTATGTGGAATTAGTTTCGAAGAGGCGCTGGGTTTAATGAAATTTACAAACTTCCGAAAATACCCCAATCTATTTCACACAATCTCTTCTCTTCGCACGTTTTCTTCTTCACATCCTTTGCTTCTTCACGCCATCTCTTTCTCAGAGTTCTTATATCTTGAATCTCTTATATTCTTCCTATTATTTTTTCTTGTTAAATCAATTGAAGCACACTCTTGAGAAGCTACAAGACTCAGGTATGAGGCATATTATGTTTATTTCTTCTTAATTTCATTCTTCCCTCTTTCTCTTTAATTTCTAAGATTGTAACTATAAATTTCATTCTTCACTCTCTCTTTAATTTCTAGGGTTTTAACTTCAATAGTTGTTGTTGTTGTTTTTTTTTTCTTTCCTGTTCCTGTTTTTATTTCTTTGACAAAATATTTATTTTTAATGGAATATATTGGATTTTACTTGAAACGTTAGTTTAGAACATTTGGATACAAATACTTAATTTTCAACATAATACTTTATTTATTTTATAATTAAAAGAATTTTTAGGGTATGATGGAAACATATTTAATACAAAAAAATATATATACTTGAAAGTGAAAGTGCTTTCCCTTTAACCAAGGTGGTTGGTGTGAGTGGTTCGGCACTCTCAGTCATTAAGAGAGGTCAGGGGTTCGATCCCTGCTCTCGTACGGAGTCTCCACTTTGGCCAACACTTTACCCCTTACGGGCCGACCCGGTGTGAGTGGGGATTAGTCTGGGTTGTGGTTAAGGCTTAAAGGTGCCACCCATAGTTGGGGCCCATCCAGGACCACCTCATGGTTCAGACAAAAAAAAAAAAGTGCTTTCCCTTTTATCAAACACTTTAACAGAAAAGTCATTTCAACATAATGCCCTTTTTAGTCATTATACACAGCCCAAAGCAGTTTCACAAAAAAGTTTACCAAACACTTAGAAACTGAGTATTGTACCAACAACACTTTTAACAAAAAAGTTTACCAAACACCGAACTGCTTTCTCTCACAGCAAATCGGACAACGATTATTTTCACAGCACAACAATGCAACACTGATCCTAAAAAAACTACATGGATTGGATTATGTCTAATCCTATTAGGCCCAAATAGTAGGATCGTGAATGACATCGAAAGGGTGGGTAGAAATTTTCGACACGACTCGAAACCTGCACGGAAAATTAGCGGGTCAACTTGCACAATAAAATTTTTAGCTCATTTTCGGGTCAACCCGTCATGACTCATTTAATAAACAGGTAGGGTTTGGGTCAAATCGTCAACCCGCTAAAATACCTATGTAACCTGTTTAATAAAATGGTCAAATCGCCAACCCGCTATACCTATGAAACCACGCCAACCCGCTAAAATACTTGTGTGACCCGCCAACCAGCTAACCCATTTCTTTGTTTATTCTTTATTTTTCATTTTTTTATCTTTTAGTTTTTTTACATGATAATATTCACAAGTCAATACGTACATACCATAAAATCTAATATATTGTACACAATTTCTTTTGAATAATTTATTCTTAGTGAAAAGAAAAAAGAAAGGGAATTCCACTAAAATGTTGTAATACTTTAATACTAAATAAAAATGGTGAAAAGTCTCTGTTTTTTATTTTTAGTTTTTTTTTTCTGGGGAGAAAGAACATGAAAATATTTAGAATAAAAAGTTTGTAAAGAAGAACCAATCTTCCATGGTTTTTCACTGGTGGACATTGTCTTAAGTAGTGTCTTTGGTTTGTGAATAATGTTGTATGTTCCACGTGAATGGTGACTCAATGGATCACTAATTCGGGTTTGGGCCATTAATTGAAACTTGGCTTTAATGTGTTTGATTCGCCACATAATAAGAGATTCTATGAGTGGGCATGGTCGAGTTTAGATTCAATTCACGTCGAAATCCCTCATTCCTCGATTTGACTTATTTGGTTTGCACAATTCGACCTATTTGATACCCATTCTCACTATATCATCCTAATGTATTTTTGTAATAAAACTTTAAAGTATTAAGTTGCTCCAACATAAAAAGCATAAATTTACTGTTCTTTTGAGGTAAACGCAAGCTCACTTAATTTTTGGGATTATAGCTATACCTATTTGGGCTTATGTAACTTGTTTATGATATCCAACTTGATCTAGTTCAACCCAACCAAGTAAACCCGATTTGTGTCTCTCTTTTCCAAACAACGTGTTGAGGATAAATGTGAACCTCCCAACACAATTTCACCACCACTAATTAAATAATGGGGTTTTATTATTTTAGGTTCGACCCATTCGAGATGCAAGTCTCTTAATTACAATCCCTTGCTTCAAGGGAAAACCCTTTGATTCCATCATAAAGAAACAGAACGTGTGCGTTTGGTTTTGCGGCTGCCCCTAAGTCGAACCTCAGGGTGCCTACGTATCCCTTGCAAGAATCAAGCCACTCGTAGTTCAAAGAATTGCAATGAATGAATGACTCATTGCAAATGGAAAGATTTGTATCAATTTGATTGAGAAAGTGTTTGAGCGAATTTAGCTGAATAAACCAGGGATTCGATTTTGATGTGTTTGGGGTGAATTTGGTTAAGAATAAACCAGGGATTCGATTTGGATTTGAGATTTGGGCGGTTGCATCTAGATTGAATCTCTAGATTGCCTACGTACCCTTTCAAAGGGATCAAACCAACGTAGTTCGAAATTGATTTGGAAATTAATGGGTAAATGTGGCCCACTAATTAAGAATTTGTGTCTTTGAGACAGTTTGGAGATGTTGAAATTTTCATAGGTAGATGACCTATGAGAAAAATTGGAAATTAATGGGTAAGTGTAGCCCACTAATTGAGAATTTGTGTTTGAGAGATTTGGGATTAACCTCAACGAAATTTGCATGGGTAGATGACCCATGGGGAACTTGATGGTTTTGTACCATTTTTCTTATTGTCAATATCCAAGAAAAATAATGAGTAATTTTAATTATCCCATTGATTTTTCATAAAATTGACATTTGCACTTGGAAAAGTGTTTTGGCGAATTTGGTTAGGCTAAACCAGGGATTCAAATTTGGTTGTGGTTGCGTCTATTGGGATGTTAGACTGCCTACGTACCCTTGACAGAATCAAACCGACGTAGTTCCAAATTGATTAGAAATTAATGGGTAAGTGTGGCCCAATAATTTAGAATTTGTGTTTTGGAGATTTTCATAGGTAGATGACCTATGAGAAAAATTGAAAATTAATGGGTAAGTGAGGCCCATTAATTGAGAATTCGTGTCTTTAAGACAATTTGAAGATTTTCATAGGTAGATGACCCCATAAGAAAAATTGGAAATTAATGGGTAAGTGTGGCCTACTAATTGAGAATTTCTGTTTGAGAGATTTGAATATAATCTCATTGGAATTTCCATGGGTAGATGACCCATGGGGAAAATTGGATATTAATGGGTAAGTGTGGCCCACTAATTGAGAATTGGATTTGAAATTTTCATGGGTAGATGACCCATGAGGAAAAATTGGAAGTTAATGGGTAAGTGTGGCCCACTAATTGAGAATTTATGTTTGAGAGATTTGAATTTAATCTCCCATGAATTTTCATGGGTAGATGACCCATGGGGAATTGGATGGTTTTGTACCATTTTTCCTTATTATCAATGTCCAAGAAAAATAATGAGTAATTTTTATTATCCCATTAATTTTTCCTAAAATTGACATTTGCACTTGGGATTTGGTGTGGTTTTGTACCACTTGGGTCTTGGCGTGGTTTTGTACCACTTGAGTCTTCACTTGACCATTTGGGAATTAATGAGACTTCTTTTATTGGAGCCCATTAATCCATAATTTGTGAATTTGAGACTTTGCCCCAATCATTCACCAATTGGAATTTTCAATGAACAATCCGTTGAGCTTGAGACCATCGGGTTTTGAGATTTGAGACGAGCCCATTGGGTCTTGATATCCACCTTGACATTAGACCATTGGGTCCAGGGACGGTCCTATGACTTGTACAACCTGGGCTATAGCCCAGGTGAGTTTTATTTATTTATTTCTTATAGTTAGTGTTAATGTTAATCCCATTTATAGCATAAATATTAATTTGAACTAATTGGATAATTGTAGTGTTACCCTTAGTTGCCGTGTGTCTATCTGACTCTATCTTTGTGATGATAAATTTTCATTTTTGAATTTTCTTATGAATTTTCATTTCTTTGAATTCATTTTTGTTCATCATGGTAGACCTTAGTTGGCATTGTTGGTGTTAAATAGGTCTTTTAAACAAATAAAATAAAAATGATATGTTCTTACATTATATATTTTAATGAGAAGAACAGTTCAATAAGCCTAAAATCTAACAGTTCAATAAGGTAAATCTAGCCCACCCCATTTTAAAATTCTGGGTCCGTCCCTGATTGGGTCTTGAGATACATGCTCGTATTTGACAGTCCAATATATTTTAATGAGAAGAACTTGGCCCTTACACCTTAGGCTCTCAGACTTGTTGCGTGGTCTTTGTGACTTTGGGGAGCTTCTATAATGAGGAGACTATGTGAGGAGGTTATTTGAGGAGGCCCATCTCACCATCAAAAGGGGTGTGGACCCCCCAATGCACCCCCCCCCATGTCATTTGTTTTTAGTTGTTGATGGTGAGATTTCACTTCCTTAAATAATCTCCTCATTCTAGCCTTTCCGGTGACTTTGCACAGAAAGCCCAATTCTTCCATAACATTTCCGGTGACTTTGCACAGAAAGCCCAATTCTTCCATAACATTCACAGTGCTTCACCCTGCTGTTGTTGAGTTGATTTTGAATACGAGAACTCAACTACAACTGGACTTAGGATAAAGATGGTTACATGCCAATGGCCTTGGGAATCGCCTTGAATGCGTTTTGAATGTATGGGCCGTGAAATTCTGAAACTTCACTTTTGTATCAAAGAAGAAACCATTTGGAGTTTCACGTGGTGGGCTCACCAAAGGGGGCTTTCTCCCTTTTTATCTGCAACAACATTGCTCTTCATGCCTTCATGTGGTATGTTCACTTTTTTTTTTTTTTGTTTGCTGTAGGGAGCAAGACAAAGCAATTTGTCTTTAAATTGGTGCCTTGCAGGTGGCGTAAGACGAACAGGGATAAACTTCAACAGTGGCCCACCACCACACCCATTTTCATCTCGGAAAATCTAAAGTCAGAGGCAAACCCCTGCTCATGATTTCCTTGCAAAGACACCACATTTGATTTTGCTTTGTGATGATTGAAATCATCGTGACAATCCCCACGGATTGAACTTGTGTTTGAGATGCTTGAAGGAATAGTGGAGAGACCCAGCGGTCTTGCTTGCTGTTTGGAATGATGAAACCGTGAAGGAAAACTGATTGTGGCCCTGCTTTGCTCCAGTTGGTCCCTCATAGCTTGGTGCCATTAACAAGTGTCTTTTAATTTGATTAAGACACCCAAGGATAAAAGTCCTTTCCGAGTAAAATCTGAATTAACCTCCTTGTTGATTTGGAACCCCTGGATCTTCCAGGAAAGTAAGCCCCTTGTCCATATAGGATTGGGCTATGTGTATTTCTTTTATATAAAGAAAGACATATGCACCACAAGTTAAACAAAACGAATGCTTTTGATATTCTTTCTTTGTTTGCTTTTCCATACACTTGCACAAGCAAAACGAGGGCACTTGCACGTGGGATCAACCCCACTAAATTTTGGCTTTGAAATTTGAAAAGCATATGGGATAATTGGATTTAATTGCTTTTTTTATATTTATTTCTTTGAAACACTTATCATCTATATTAGATAAGGGTTGCTGGACATGGGCTTAGACAAACACAACCCATGTGATTTTTTTTTTTGTGATTTTTTTTGGTTCAACACAACGTTAATAAATTATTGGGAGTTTCACTAAAATACCCAAAATGGGGGCTGAAATTATAAAAATACCCAACACCCAAAACACTTTATAAACATACCCAAAACTCATCATTACACATACTCAAAACCCATTTATAAACATACCCAAAACCCATCATTACACACATACCCAAAACCCATTTTGGGTATGTTTCTATGTTTAAATAGTGTTTGGGTATTTTTATAAATACATGTCTAGAATTGTGTATTTTTATAAATATCTATAAATTAAAACCCACATTTACTTTTCTAGTTAGAGACCAACATCTTAGGTAAATATCTCATGCATTCCCGACTGGAGACTTCTCCCTTCGTTTTCTTCCCAGCCAATTATAAAAGACCTTTGTATTCTGAAAGAAAAGAAAGACAACACCGGTGAGCTGTAAACCATATGACTTCTGGTGTCTAAATCAGACTTGGAATATGAATGCGCGAGATTAAGATTCTTGGCTCTTTTTTTTGAATGATAATATACCCATAACTGACTGCAGCTATTAATATTTACGAACGATAATCTACCTATTATCTATAATTTACTTATATTGCATAATCTACAAGCAAAGAAACAAAAACATTTCTCACCTAATGCAGTACAAATCAATTCTTTTAAATTAAATTTTGAAGAAATAATTTACGTTGTCATATTAACGAGTGAAATTAACGAGCCAACTTTTCCTACAACTACGTGATGGTGGACATATTAACGAGTGGAATTAACATATAATTAAGATTCGGAGATACTCAATTACGCATATTAGCCACAAACTCGTTTTTAGTCTGATTATATTGTTTCTACTTAATTTGGTGAGGTTGTAGGTTAGATTCACATGAATGACAATGACTAGCCCATTATATTAGTGTAATTTTGTTGCTAGTATATTAGTCGGTTATAAACTATACTTTTTGTAAATATCTTATCTTTTGTTATAAAAAATATGCCTAGTAGACACACAAAAAGGAAAAGCGGGTCAAAAGGAAAGCAACATGGTGGAATATATAAACAAGAAGACAAATGCAATTGTCCAAAATCACATTCACGGGAACTGGAGTTAGAGAAAATACCAAATTTATATTCAAAAGGCAGCAGACTCGTGTACTTTCATTGTGTCCTCAAATAAAGAAAAATTGAGTTTAGTGACAACTCATGACTGATGCATGCACATGGGAAAGAAAAAATGGCCAAAGTCACTATTATTGACGAATCCAAAATCCGAACCCTATGTGGTGATGATGTAAATGTTCAAAAGAAAATTTAAGAGAGGGTTATTTTTTTTTAATCTATTTTTTCTCTTCCAAATGTTATTCCTTTCTTGGACAAATATACTTGAATGATTTCAATATATTATTTTTTCAATTTATGCTATTGAGTGATTTGCAAAATTGTTAGAAATATGCCCTTAAAGCCAACTAATTATTATGTAATAGTTAGAGTCAAGGACATCTTTGATAAAAGACATATTATGTTATCAATGGGCAAGAAATGTTGTTTTATACATTAAATCATCCTATATTATCTTTCAATATGTAGAACAACCATGGTCCAAGGAATACACGAGTGGATATGAGAGCTATGTAATGAGATTGCATACATGGAGACATAAAAGGAATGATTCACATTAGGATATTGACAATCGGATTCTATGATCTAGTAATGTGAATAAGGAGTATTGACATAAGAGAATGATTCAATTGCACGATCATTCCAATTTGAATAGGTTCTTTCACAATGTCTCATTTAGCTCGGATAACTGTGAGTTGCTGCTAGGCAATAACCATGATTTGTGGATGTCCTAAAAGGTTTCAATTAACCTTTATTAGTAGGAAGAATTAAATTGTAGAATTTAATTCATATATCATCTCTAAGGAGTTGAGTCAACCCACTACCTTGCTAAAGGGAACCTACGGATCTGCACACCCAAAGAATGTGATTAGAGGTACAAATGAGGAGAAATGAAATTAGGAGACATAAGTCAATGGTTGATAATCAAATGTCAAAGTCAATGATCAAAGTCAACATGTTGACCGGACCAATTGACCAAAGTCAAATAGTTCTATCTGGTCAATTAAGTAAGACTATAATTATAATTTAATAGTTAAATTATAATTAAAAGATTAATTATGGAATTAATATTGACATATATAAAATATTGGATTGGGCTTTTAAATATGATTTAAAAGGAAATGGATAAAATAGCCCAAAAGGCTATTGGGCCCAAGGGATAAGTGGCATAAGATGACATGACCCATGTACCAAATGGAGCCCCAAATACCCACCCAATTGCCTTTTGTGTTGTCATATATAAGCTAAGTGTTGGAGAAAACCTAGCTAGGGTTTTTGGTTTCCTACTTTGGTTGATGAGTGATCATCTTTGTATCTCATCTTTCATAAACCAAAAATTGGTCCAATCAAGAAGTAGACTAGCATCCATACTTCTTGATTGCTTTCTCTTCAAAAGAAACAAAAGGCCTTTCTAACAAAGGTGTTCATTCTTGAGAAATCAAGAAAAGGTCATAAAGGTTAAAGATCTATTCCCTTTATCCTTTTTCTATTTGTGTTCAAAGAGACTAGGCTAAGATACTTGGTTTAAAATGAAAAATGTTTAGCTCAACTAGTATAAACAAAATGAATCCGCCATTTAGAATGTTTTAGTTGTATAGGTTGTGGCTAAAGTTCATATCCTAAGCGTTAGATGCATGTTTCCTTCAAAAATTTGAAACCAAATTTATGCCAATTAACCAAAAAACAATAATAGTGGCGCAATAATAGGTGGTGGATGGTGGCATAACTCCGACGGCAGTGGGAACACATTGGCGGCACTATAATAGGTGGGATTAGGGAGGTTGGGTTAGGGTTTGAAGAGAGAATAATAGAAATTGGGGTTTTAGGGGGTGAATATCGAATGGGCTTTAAAGGGTGGGGGAAAGCTGAAGGAAAACCTTCTTATTCTTCTTTTTTAAATGACTTGGCTCAAAACGATGTCGTTGTGGCCAGATCATTTTTAAAACATTTAACTGAGCCAAAACGACGTTGTTTTACTCAGGGAGTTATAATAAATAAAATAAATAAATAAAAAGTGCAGTACACTTCTTCTTCCTCAAGCAAAACATTGAGCAATAGGAAGGGAGTTCGTAGGGTTGCACCACCGGTTCAGGTGGACCTCTAAGCCTATTTTCATGGCTTCCATCGGGTTGATTGACCCCAGTGACCTCACTGTGGCTCCAACTCTGGTCAGGATGTCCTAAACCATATATGTGAGGGAATTTATAGCTCTAACGAGTGTGAGGATACTTAGCTTCACATTAAGGCTATAGTTTGAATCTCTTTTTCCATGTGGCGTTCTTTGTAACGAAAGAATACACTATGTATTTTAAGTGCATACAATCTATCTAATGTTTTATGTATTATCAAATCTAATTTTGTTCTTTTACGGCATTTCATACAAACATACCCTACATGCAGTTGGAGTAAAAAAGGTTCAATACATGTTAGCTATGTAAACCATGTATCCTTCTCGTATAGTGTATGGCCTGGGCTTGGATTGAGGTTAGGGCCTATACCAGATTTCTTGGTTGAGATGCCTTCTGGAAGAGACCTACACACTTCAAATAGTTATAAGAACAGGAGCGAACTGGGGTTTATCCCAATTGAACCCCCTCCGATGGCTAAGTCAGAAGTGGTTTGTTGATGGAGAAAAGGATGTAGGGTTTGTATGGTGAGAATATTAACTACCTCTGTCCTGATGTGGGTGAAAGGTATTTATAGGGGGAGAAGGAGAGACAAAGATATTTAAGGAGGAGATATTTATCTCCCTTCCCCTTGGTGGGACGGGATTACATTAAATGACTTTGTCTTAATAACCATGCTATTTGACAGGGATCAGGTGGCAAAGCAACACGTGGCCTTGCATGGGAAGTACATTAATTGATCTCTTTCCATCGCCAGGCTGTTGATCAGACGGGTGGAGTGACTAACTTGACAAGGGTCTGATCATGCCTACATATCATCAATGCGCCTTTGGTCGTACGTAGTGGTCGGGTCGGTGCTCGAATGCCCGAGCATTGTTTCACATTTTGTCTTGTCAAGTTTCCGCTCGGATGCTCTTTATCGACACCTAGGGTACCATATATGTTCGGGTCAGTATAAAGGTAACCCAGCCCACTATGACCACGAGGTGTCCTCTAATACGCTCGGCTCATAGTGATGGCATGAGCCATTAACAGTAGCCCCTGGACTCTCAACTTAGGGAGCCGATCTTAGGTGGGGAGTTGTTTTGTTTTCTCTTTTTAAGTGAGCTGAGCCTTTTTTCAATTTGAACGACCGAGTCGTAGGGGTCGGGTAGGCAGCCCCCCAAGTCCTTAGCAAAGTTAGGCTCCTTGGCGTAACAGTTGTGGCGCCAGGTTTTGAATTTGGGGTACTCGAGTGGGGGTGACGTGGATGTGGTTGATTAGCTGAGTAGGGATGCATTTAATGGCCTCTGACATCAGACCTTTCGAAGGGTTGCATCGATGCGTGCTCCGTCGCTTCATCTGATGGCTGCTGTGGTGCGGCCACGTGCGGTCATCTTAGCGGGTGTAGCCGACGTGCGAACGGTGGAGATTTGGTGGTCGTCGTCGTATAAAAATGTCGGAGCAGCCCGCAGTTAACATTTTTGCCATTAATCCCGTTGGAGAGCTTTGAGGAGATTTCCGAGCGATTCCCTTGGTGCGCCCCTGTTGCACAAAAGATTAGTCCAATTCTGAGTTGGTTTTTGGTAAGCCCCTTCCTTCCTATTCCTTCTTTCCTTCCTCTTCCTTCTGTTTTCCCAGAATCCCCACTCTCAATTTTTGTTTTTGAGTTACCTCAAATTTTCTGGGTTTGGTGTGTTTTGTTTCTTCGACTTTCTTGTTTTGGTATGTTTTGATCCTTATACTCCGTCCGTTCCCCCTTTGGTTGTGTTTGAAGTATTGTGAGCAGTAAAAAATATGTCGAGCCGATCAGATATGTCTAATTTGCAAAATACAACGAGCAGCGAGTCGGCCTTTAGGGATGACAGGGATGATGTGGATGTAGTGGATCAAATGTATGATGCAGCCGACCAGATGGGTGAGGACATGACCATTGGTCTCGGTGGGAACTTTGAGTACCGAGGGGTTGGAGGTGGGGTAGAGGGTTAGGAAGTGGGGAGTGCCAACCCGGGTGAAGGAAGTGGTGAAACTGAAGATAGGGAGGCAGTTATGGTGGCTGTAGCGGGCTCAGGTGGGGTGGTAGAGGCGAATACTGATACTGACCTAGCAGAGGGAGGATGGTTGGTTGATGAGCATCCGAGAATGATGACGCAACAGAAACTGGATTGGTTAAGGGAATAGTACGCCATATCGAGCAGTGTGAGGCTTAGAGCGCCGACCGAGGATGAAAAGCCGAGCAACCCCCCCTTGGGTGGGTGACTTTGTGCGCAGATATGCTTAAGCTGGGGGTTCAGCTGCTGCTATCTCCCTTTCTATAGGAGTGGATAAGTTGGCTCGGTGTAGCCCCACATTAGATGAACCCAAACGTATATAGGACCATGGTAAGTGTCCAAGCGTTGTGGCGGCGGGTGCACAATTCAAAGCTGACCATAAACCAAGTGTTGCACTGTTTTATGTTGAAGAGGAGTTCGTACCAGGTCAGCTTCTACTACCTTCAGAGTAAGGTGGGGAAGATGATTGAGAGTAATCCCTCTTCCCAAAAGACATGGAAACCACACTGATTCTACACGTCAGGTGCGTGGGAATTTCCTGAAGGGGTAGAGTTGAGGCAAACTAGGATACATAAGCGGTTTAGAGTGCCAGGTCGGGTTGGCGTGCAGGATTCCTTAAACTTCTCTATTTTCTTCTTCCCTTGTATATTTTTTTTGCATAGAGTAATGTGGTGTCTTGTTGATATACTGGGATATAATTTGACACGTTTGGTGACCATTGCAGTTGAATTGGAGCAAGCCGATCTGTCCACAGTCGAGCAGGAGCAAGTTGACTAAGGGCCGCAGATATACTTTTGGCTAGTGAAGGTCTGATCGGCTCAGCAGGTCAGTGATCTTTCCCTCTTTCCCTTGTGCTAGTACCATTAATGCGGCAAATATTGCAACTATAACTCGTTGTCTGTTTAGCAATAAGGCCTAATCGGAACGATCCTAGCATGTAAGCTAAGCTAATGAAGCTTGCAAAGAAAGGGTCCTCTAGTGGATCGGCTGGTGGCTCTCAACAGGCTCGGGTCTGTGGCTCGGAGCCAAGCGACAAGTGTCGCCGCAGTTCCTATTCGGGGAGGGCAGAAGAGATGAGCTAAGGAGCAGCTGCCTCGAGATGCGGGGAAGAGGTCTGCGCCAGGGGCTGGTAAGAGGACTAGTGTGGACCCTGTGGGTGGTCCGTTGGAGCTATCGGTGGACGGGGAAGTGGTGCTCAGCTCGTACCACGAGGCGATCAGGCGGGTCCTGAAGATGGAGGTTGTTGAGGGGCTATTTGCAGAGGAGATGGGGTACAGCGGTATGACTGTAGCGGAGCTAAGCAAGCAGTGATCGTGGCGGAGCTGAGCAGGACGTTTGGCGAGAAGGCAAAGGTTGAGGAGGAGCTAGAGTTTGTATGGGGTCGTCTCGGTGTATGTGGAGGTGCTTAGTACACGTTTTTGTTTGTTTACATTGGTTTTAATTACTTTGAATTACTTTGTTTAGATACTTTGTTTTACTTTTACAAGTTCTGGAACACATGCATGTGCGTTTTTGTGTAAGCAGAGCCGACCAGAGGCTTTAAAACTAAAAATAACTTAAACAAGATCACCCAAGGAATAAAGTACCAATCTATAATAGAAGTAACACGTAGTTTCATTAAGTACAAAGGTAGAGTACAACGATTTCAAGCCGAGCACAACACTGGGTTAGGTAGACCGATGTCGTGTGTGCGTGCTCGGAGGGAAAACATAGTAGGTGATAAGCAAAAGACAAAAATAGTGATGTGCCTGTGTGAGGTCACATCCCGCTACCTAAGGATAGTATTTCCTTAAGTGCTCGGTGTTCCATGGATGTGGCAATTTCTTGCC
This sequence comes from Prunus avium, assembly GCF_002207925.1. The sequence continues at coordinate 269,530 of NW_018921914.1, forward strand.
ATTGATTTGGGCAAGCCGTTACATTCTGGGTCGGGTAATGTCAAGGACTCAGTAGGGTCCCTCCCAGTTAACCCCTAGGGTACCATATGTCTTGTCCCTGGTGCCAAGTAGTATTTTTCGTATGACCAAGTCGCCGGGTCGGAAGTTACACTCGCAAACATGCTGGTCGTAGTATCGAGCTGTTCGTTGTTGATATGTGGCGAGATGAAGGGTGGTGCGGAGTCGATGCTCCTCCAACAGATCCATGTTGAGGGTGAGTTGCTTCCCATTCTGCTTAAGTGTGTAGTGGTCAACTCTATGTGTGGGGATGCCGACCTCAATAGGGATGACCGCTTCGGCTTCGAATGCGAGCGAATATAGGGTTTCTCCTATTGAGGTGCGCTCGGTGCAGCGGTAGGAGTTCCGACTAGGCTTCCTTCTTAGCACCCAACTTTTTCTTGAGCGTCCGCTTGAGGAGTTTGTTAACGGCCTCTACTTGGCCATTTGCTTGTGGGTGTGCTGAGGAAGAAAATCAGAGGTTGATTTTCAGGTCAGAACAAAAGTCTCAGAATTTTTTGCAGTCAAACTAATTTCTATTGTCTATGATGATGGTGTGGGGGATGCCGAACCAACAAACAATATTTTTCCAAACGAAGTTCTGTACCTTTGCTACGGTGATGGTTGCTAGAGGTTCTGCTTTTGCCCACTTGGTGAAATAGTCCACACCGACGACCGCATAACTGGTATTTCCCTTTCCTTTAGGCATAGGCCTGATCAGGTGCAGCCCCTACTATGCAAATGGGCAAGGGCTGGTCATGGTGGTGAGCCACTCGAGTAGCTGGTGGGGTATGTTCGCGAAGAGCTGGAAAGGGCGGCAAGATGTGGCCAGGTGCTTGGCATCAGTATTCATGGTTTGCCAAAAGTATCCTCGTCGCACCACCTTGTTTTCCATTGACTGGGCCATAGCATGATCGCCACATTTGCCTTCATGGATTTTCTGAAGGGCCTCCAATCCTTTCTCTGGGGTGACACACAACAATAAGGACAAGGAGCGGCCCTGCTTGTATAGTTTTTGGCCTATGATAGTGTAGCGTGTGGCCCTTGCCTGGATTTGTCGAGGCTGGATCTTGTCCTGGGGGAGTGTACCATTGGTGAGGAACGCCCATATTGGGGTTATCTAGCTCGTCTACTGCCATGCTAGTGCAATCCGTCTGATCGATGCTTTTTTTAGCTGGGTACTCGATGGGGACATTTCAGGTGAGCTCGAGATCAAGAGCCGAGCCGAGGCGTGCCAGTGAGTTGACTCGAGTATTTTCGGTGCTTGGAATCTAAGTAATTGCATGTGATCGGAAGGAAGAGAGGAGTCCCTTGACCTTTTGGACATAGGTGATCATATGCTGCCCCCGAGCCTGATACTCCTCCGTGACCTGATTAACCACAAGTTGCGAGTCACTACTGATGTTGATGTGTTCAGCCCCCAGTTCTTTTGCCGAGTGCAAACCTGCAAGAAGGGCTTCATATTCCGCCTCATTGTTTGATGCTTGGAATCAAAATTGGAGAGCATATTCTACTGTGATTATGCCAGGGGATATTAAAACTAGACTTGAGCCGCACCCCTGTAAGTTGGACGCGCCATCGACGTATAGGGTCCATCGCAGCAAGGTTGGGTTGGCGGGATGGGCTCTGTCCTGCCCCTTTGGTGCTAGGGTTGGAATTGGCTCCAAGATCTTTGGTAGGCCTCCACATGCTCGAGGTGTGAACTCTGAAATGAAGTCGGCAATGGCTTGCGACTTCATGGTAGTGCGTGGCTGATAGATGACATCAAATTCTCCTAGTTCTATTGGCCACTTGATTAGCCGACCCGAAGTCTCCAATTGTCTCAGGACAAGGCTTAATGTCTGGTCAGTCAGGACTACGATAGAGTGGGCTTGGAAATAGGGGCGCAGCTTCCGAGCCGAGGGGATCGGGGCTAGGGGGCTAATTTCTCAATTTTTGGGTATCGGGTCTCTGTATCAATCATTGCCTTGCTCACATAGTAGACTAGGTGATGTATCTTATCCTGGCCTCTTGTGAGCACATAGCTGACCACCGAGGGGGAGACAGATAGGTACAGTGATAGTACGTCCCCAACCTCGGGTTTAGATAGTATGGGGGCCTGTCCCATGTGTACCTGCAAATTTTTGAACGCCGAGGCGCACTCGGGTTTCCAATCTACCATCTTCTTATTCCCCTTAAGCGCTTTAAAGAATGGGAGGCATTGGTCAGTGGCCTTAGAGATGAATTGCTTCAACACCGCCACTTGCCCAGTCAGGCTTTGAACCTCTTTCAAGGTCCTGGGTTGGGTCATACCGATGAGGGCTTGGATCTTCTCTGGGTTAGCCTCAATACCTTTGTGACTTACAAGAAACCCCCAGAACTTGCCTAAGCTACGCCCAAACACACACTTGGCCGGATTCAACTTCATGCCGTACTCCCCTAAGATTGCAAAGGTTATAGCTAGGTTGGCAACGTGCTGGTCGGCTCGGATACTCTTCACTAGCATGTCATCAATGTAGACTTCCATGCTCCTGCCTATCTGGTTAGCGAACATGCAGTTGACCAGCCGCTAGTAGGTAGCCCCCACATTTTTGAGTCCGAACAGCATGACCTGATAACAGTATGTGCCCCGGTCGGTGATAAAAGAGGTGCTCTCTTGGTCGACTGGGTGCATACGGATTTGGTTATATCCAGAATAGGCGTCCATCAAACTTAGCAACTTGTGCCCCACTGTGGCGTCAACCAGCTGGTACATTCTTGGTAAGGGAAAGCTATCATTGGGGCACGCCTTGTTGAGATTGGAGAAGTCGACACACATCCGCCATTTGTCTTTTGTCTTCCAGACCATGACAGCATTGGACAACCATCTAGGGTAATCCACCAGGCGAATGAAGTTGTTCTTTTGTAGCTTGTCCACTTTCGTTTTCATTGCGGCGTACCTAATGGTGTCTTACACCTGGTGTTTCTGGCGGACAAGGCGATGTTGTGGCTAATTTATAGCATATCATCATGGGACTAGGCGAACACATCGCTATTTTCTTTTAAGAACCTAACAAGTTCTTGGCAGACTGCTGGCATGAGCTAGGAACCAATCCTTAGGAGCCGATCCGGTGGTCCGGAAAAGATGCTATTTGCTCTAGCTCCTCTACCAATTATGGGTTTACAAGGCTGATCTCTCTTCTCAGATTGACGGCCGCAGAAGAGCTGGGAGTGGCCCCATCGTTGGCCTCTACGCAATATGCTTCGTAGGTCACCTTGGTCTTCAATTTTACCGAGGAGATGTAATAGGTTCGAGCCGACTTCTGGTCTCCCTTTACGCTGCTGACCCTGTGGGGTGTAGGAAATTTAATCAGCACCGCTCTCATGTTGATGGATAAGTTCAGGTCACCTATGGCAAGACGACCAAGGATGACGTTGTATGATAAGGGGCATTCTACTACGATAAGTCCGTTGTAATGCTAGCTCGCCTCGGGTCTATTGATGGTCTGACAGAATATCAGATCATTAATACAATGAAACATATGATGATTTACGTTGTAACCTCTAAGATTAAAGGAAATGGAGATAAGAGGGTGGTTAAACGTATCCTCGCAGGCTTTGTCAGTCAATTAAAAGGATGGTGGGATTTCCACCTAAGTGACCCGACAAGGACTCAACTCTTAAATGCTCAGGTGGCCATTGGCCAGCAGAATGTATAGGATCCAACAACTGGAGTAATCAAAAGTGAAAACATTTACCAGGAAGATGCGGTAAATTCACTAATTTACACGATTACTCTACATTTTGTAGGAACTACGGAATTACAGCACGACATGTCTAGAGAACTCCTAATGAACCTTAAGTATACAACCTTGTCCCATTTTAGATGGTATAAGGATGTGTTCTACTCTAAAGTTTTCACAAGACAAGACTGTAATTCTGATTTTTGGAAAGAGAAATTTCTTTTTGGACTACCAATCCTATTCGCTGAAAAGTTAGGAATTGAATTAAAGATAAAAATGGTAGTGTCATTCCCCATGGGTCATATACCTATGGAGAATTACCCTCTGAAATCTACGCAGAAAGATTAGCCCTTTTCACAGACATGAAATTAAGGAAACAGCCTGATAAGCAAAAAACTCTAGGAAGAAAAGAGTTAGGCGATTTTTGTGAGCAGTTTGGTTTTGAACCTATAAAATCCCATTCCCATAAACCACCTAAAAAGAGAAAGAAATTTGGGGGGAGCAAGACTAAGAAATACGAGGAGTCTGAGCCTAAGAAACCATATAGGACTTTTAGAAAAAGGAAATACACAGATAAAACTAGTAGAAAGACTAGTCAAGGAAAGAAGGCCGTAGTCCCAACATGCTATAAGTGTGGAAAAGTTGGACATTATAAATCTGAGTGTAAAATGAAAGATAAAATCAGTAACTTAAGCAACAAATTTGCCAAATAATGCTTAATTCCTCTGGTTCTGAGAAAGATAGTGATGACGAACTAGCTCAACCCGAAAATGAAGAATTATTTGAATATGATACTGAAACTAGCTCATATGACGAAGACGAGTGCGTTTGTTAATTTAATGATCTTAGAATATGTGTCTTAACAAAAGTAGAAAGTCAGATAATAGACTTAATTGATAAAATAGAAGATCTTGAGAAAAAGATAGAAGCGTTAGAAAGTTATATCTCTCTAGCTAAAGCAGGACCAAGTAATCTATATCCATCCATAACTAATGTAAGGCAACCAGTTGCAAACTATAGCTTTAAAACTATAGTAAACGGGATGAATGATAAAATTCATAAGAAAGAACCAACTCTCAACGATCTTCGGTGTGAAGTTCATGATGTGAAAGAAGAACTTAGGGAGTTGAAAAATAGGGTTAGAGTTCTAGATCTCTATCGTCCTTTTTTGGAAAAAGATACAGAAGAAAAATCTGAGCAATTAGAGTTTGAGAATCTAATGGGAGAATTTCAAGAAAAAAAAACCCTGTGAGAAGAGAAGCTCTAGAAGAAGAACAGGTTAATACCATTACATTCGTCAATAGCATAGATAGAGTAATAGCACAAAAATGGTATGCGTTGATAACCATTGTGATTGATAAAACCTACAAGTTTATAGTTGAAGGGCTAATAGATACAGGAGCCGATCTTAACTGAATAAATGAAGGAGTTGTACCAACTATGTATTTTCATAAAACTACCCAGGTCCTACATACAACTGTTAATAGTCAGAAAATGCGAATTCAGTTTAAACTATCTAACGCTGTTGTACTTAATCAAGGTATTTGTTTTGAAACTCCTTTTATTCTTGTGAAAGGTTTAAACCAGTCTCTGATTTTAGGAATACCTTTCATTAATATGCTTTAATCCTTTCTCTATTTCTGAAGAAGGAATTAGAACTGAGGTAGAAGGTCAACTGCAAACTAATAAGATAAAGGAAAGAATTGATGAAGTCCAAAAGACGTTCGAAAAACAAGTTTGTGCTAAAATGCCCAACGGTTTTTGGAATAGAAAGAAGCACATAATTGAATTGCCATGTAAGCCTGATTTTGATGAAAAGAAAATCCCAATCAAAGCCAGGGCAATTCAAATGAATGCTAGGTTAATGGAAATTTGTAAATTTGAAATTCAAGATTTATTAAATAAGAAGTTAATCAAGAAAAGCTTATCTCCACAAAGTTGCTCCGCCTTTTATGTTGAAAACGCGGCTGAATTGGAAAGAGGAGTGCCCAGATGGGTGATAAACTATAAACCTCTTAATAAAGCCTTAAAATGGGTTAGATACCCGATTCCTAATAAAAAGGATCTCTTGGATAGGTTAAATAAGGCGGTCATTATCTCTAAATTTGATATGAAATCAGGATATTGGCAAATCCAGATCACCGAAAAGGATAGATACAAAACAGCCTTTAATGTCCCCTTTGGACATTATGAATGGAATGTTCTACCCTTTGGATTGAAAAATGCCCCTTCTGAATTTCAAAATATTATGAATGACATATTTAATCCTTGCACTGTTTTCACCATTGTTTATATTGATGATGTTTTGGTTTATTCTAATTCTTTAGAATAGCATTTTAAACATCTCAATATTTTCTTGAAAGTTGTGAAGCATGCAAGATTAGCGGTGTCGGCAAAGAAAATGAAATTATTTTCTTCCAAAGTTCGTTTTTTGGGACACAATATTAATAAGGGACTGATAGTTCCGATTGATCAAGCAATATCCTTTGCTGATAAGTTCCCTGATGAAATTAAGGACAAGCAACAATTACAAAGGTTCTTAGGAAGTCTCAATTACATAAAGGATTTTTATAAGGATTTAGCCCAAGACTCAAAACTGTTATATCAAAGACCTGCAAGACTTAGTTAGAACCTTCAATCTAACAACTCTCTCAGGGACTTTCGGCTCTGATACTAGCTACTGGCCTAGCCTCTTAAGAGCAAAATTTTAATCAATTTTAAGCTTACGTGCGGAAGGTAGTGTGGAGATGTAGAGAATAAATAAAACAATCAAAAGGAACTCAAACATACAAAGCCAAAACCAAGGAAAAGAGTATAACGAAATTAGAAACGATATCATTAAATTCTTGCAAACTTACATAGATGCAGAAAGGCAGTAGTGCTTAATAGAAGCTTTGCATAAGCAGCACTTGGGAAATAAACACTCAAACTTAAAACACTCAAAATACGAAGTTTATTTTTGGCTTGTAAGGCGATATTTTTCGATGATCCGCAACTGAGGGGAAGTCCTCCATTTAAAGCCTCGGGGCTGTTGATGTGTCAATCAGGGACAGGAAGTCACAAAGCAACCTACAGTACAACGGCATCTTCACTTTAATGATTCTGGCTAATCTTTCATGCAAATGGCCAAAAGAAAAAAGCAAACTTTTACAAAAGTAAAGTGAAAGCAAAGCTAAAGCAGAAGCATCTTGCTTTAACCAGAGGAAAAGTAAAGTTAAAGCAAAAGTAAAATGCTTTAACGCAAAATTACAAGGACTACAAATTGTCTTCTTATCAGACAGAATATTACTGAGGCCCACCATAAAGATCTGAATGATAGTTGTCTAGCATATCTTTGTTTGCAAAAGGATCGACCTCATCTTCATGCTGGGTGGCAGATGCTGATGCCATGGATTCGTCATCGAAATCAAGGATCTTGAGAACTTTCTTTTTCAAGTCTTCTTTTGATGAAGTTGAGTCTGGCTGGTCTATCAACGATTGTAACCTTTGAGAGACACTCAAACTAGCAGAAGAAGTGGCCAAAGGTTGAGCAGCAATAGGGTCAAAAGATGGGATAGCGTCGGGGTGATCTTGGCGGGAGCCAATTGATCTTTAGTAAATTTATCCCACCATTGGATCAGGATACTACAGACTAAATTAGGGATATACGTCCATTCATCATCAACGTCTTCCGAAATAACATACTCCCATTTTAGTATCTAGGGTAGTTCATACATTATCATTAGTTATGAATGGCTGCGAATTACCTGATGATGAATGGATTTATATCCCTAATTTAGTCTGTAGTATCCTGATCAAATGGTGGGATAAATTCACTAAAGATCACTTGGCCCCCGCCAAGATTACCCCGACGCTCATCCCATCTTTTGACCCTGTTGCTGCTTAACCTTTGGCCACTTCTTCTGCTAGTTTGAGTGTCTCTCAAAGGTTACAATTGTTGATAGACCACCCAAGCTCAACTTCATCAAAAGAAGACTTGAAAAGGAAAGTTCTCGAGATCCTTGATCTCGATGACGAATCCATGGCATCAGCCTCTGCCACTCAGCATGAAGATGAGGTCGATCCTTTTGCAAACGAAGATATGCTAGACAACTGTCATCCAGATCTTTATGCATGGTGGATCTCAATAATATTCTGTTTGATAAGAAGACAATTTGTACTTATTGTAATTTTGCGTTAAAGCATTTTACAATTTTGCTTTAACTTTACTTTTCCTCTAGTTAAAGCATAATGCTTCTGCTTTAACTTTGCTTTCACTTTACTTTCGTAAAAGTTTGCTTTTTTCTTTTGGCCGTTTGCGTGAAAGATCAGCCAGAATCATTAAAGTGAAGATGCCGCTATACTGTAGGTTGCTTTGTGACTTCCTATCCCTGATTGACACGTCAACAGCCCCGAGGCTTTAAATTGAGGACTTCTCCCCAGTTGTGCATCATCGAAAAATATCGCCTCACAAGCCCCAAATAAACTTCGAGTGTTTGTATGTTCGAGTTCCTTTTGATTGTTTTATTTATTCTCTACGTCTCCACACTACCTTCCGTACGTAAGCTTAGAATTGATTAAAATTTTGCTCTTAAGAGGCTGGCCAGTACTATGTATGTATGTTTTGGAAATAATTTACTTTAAATCGTAAGTAAATTGGTACCTCTATCTCCTGATCATCAAGAGATGGTATATTTGCCATGATTGCATGCAACGAAGTTTCTTCCATGCTACTAACCAACAGATTGAGAGAATATTTTCTATCAGTGGAATGGAAGCCATGCATACAGATAAAAAGCAAACAGAGAAATGAAAGAAATCTTTTACGACTATCTTGTTTATTAGAGATAGAGAGCTAGCTTAATTAGCCACTCTCTCTCCATTTGCTCGAACTTTAGTCTTTACTTTTTGTGCTGATTGAAATAAAGTAGAATTCCCATGTGATATCTGATCGGTTCATAATTGTATATCATTTTGTACCCTTCTAGCTTATGATTTGGTTATGTTTTTGAGTTAAACTTGTGCTTTTAATCCTTTTTGTGTTTATCTTTCAGTTCATTGAGCTTTAGGTAATAATGATGGCTTTGGATAGTAAATGATGCAATCCATGCATGTTAGGGCCTAATTTGGATGAATGGATGAAGAGCTTAAAGACAAACTCAATTTTGGCTACAGTCCCCTGCCAGCCCAGTTTCGTAGGTCATATTGCAAGCTTTGTTTCAGCAACCTACATAGCTCGGATGAGGCCACATTCTTCATGAAAGTTGTTCCAATGGGTGTGTAATATAACATATCCAAAATTCAGCCCCATTGGATAAAT